>CM054149.1:60394301-60429301 GCA_028751875.1 Rapana venosa | reverse complement strand
AATAATAGCAACTTTGATAACTCATATTGTTTGCTCATATTCGTGGATTGAAGTTGAAAACGACGACTCGTTTTTATCTCAACCCAAAGACGTTCTTCTTTTGGTGAAATTAACTTTTGTGTGTTATGTCTGTGGGTAAAGTCCTATGTACCCTAAACTTACCCCTAGAAAAGCAGTTTAATTCCTAAGTAAGGAATCTTTAATAAATTATTGTGCGACTGAAGAAAAATGTGGAAATAAACTTTTTTACATAAAAAAATTTATCTTTTAAATGGCAATAGATTATTTGGACAAAACACCCTTTGAAACTGAATTTGCCTAATGATTGTTTTTTTACATGGTTTATAAATGTGTTTATTTCAAGAACGGGCGGAAAGAAGCACACGGTTTATATGCAAAATGATGTTTTAGAGCAGTGAAAAGTGCGAAAATTAGATTATTAAAACATGCTCTAACATAGCGTATGGCTGTTATGACTTAAAACGCAAAAGATTTTAAACTTTACTTAATCAGACGGTTTGCTTTTAACAAGTAGTAGGTTTTAAGACCGTTGGGATTGAAATCAAACAGTCTTTTCTTCTTCTTCTCTTTCTTTTCTTCTTTCTTTATCTTTTTTCTTCTTCTTCTATCTTCGTCTTTCTTCTTCTTCTTCTTCTTCTTTTTTTCTTCTCCTTCGTCGTTTTTTCATTCGTTCGTGTCTTCCACGTCGCTAGTTCTTCGTACTAGTTGTTCTTCTTCTGCTTCTTTTCTTTTCTTTTCCTATTCTTTCTTCTTCTTCCTTGTCGTCGTCCGTCGTCGTCGCGTCGGTCATCTTCTTCTTCTTCGTCGTCGTAGGTATTGTCGTTTTTTCGTTCGTCCTCATCGTCGTTCGTCCGTCGTCGTTCGTTCTTGTTCTTGTGTTATGTTTTTCTTCGTTCTTTCTCTTTTCTTCTTCTTCTTCTTATTCTTCTTTTTCACCGAACGCTCCCTGACTGCAACTATTGTATATGTCATTACTAATAAAACGTAGTTTTGCTAATTAGGACAGAGGGGACACTGAGTCCAGCAAATAAGTTGAATGTGGTACATGAAGCGACGGCGTCTGGTGAAATTAGTTCACGGGCGGGGAATTTTTATTCCACCCCAATGTCCCAGGTCAACTTCAAGTGCAGACCTGGCCGTGCACTTCTTTTATATTACCACGTAGAGAATCCCAGTTTACACGTTAAGGAGTACTGTGATAAATTATCAGGCACATTTGGTGGGTTACGTTATCTGAAACACTGAACACACCCAGCATACATCCTGAATCGGGAAAATACAGAAGTTTCACGGCGGGTAAAATAGTACTGGAAGCCTCGGAATTCTCATATTATTGAGGAATGGAAAACAAAATTTGATTTTTTTTTTTTTTTTTGAATCAATAAACCACACAACAAAACCCCCACCCCCCCCCCCCCCCCCCCCACCACCCGACCCCCAATAAAAAAAAAAAACATGATAGATTAATTAGTGGTGGGTAAAACAAGTATATAGCTCCCCCTAATTAGAAGATGTTTTCTCCTCAACTCAAAGAAGTTACCTTTCAAAGCAAAACAGAGATTGTTTTCACCCCTCTGCCTAACAGTTTACAGCTTTCTTTAATTTCATAATGGTGAATGTTATAGGAGGGAGGAATGGGGGGGGTGAGATGGGAATGGGGAGAAATGTTATTTTGCGAATGCAAACGCGCCTACCCACCCCCCCCCCCACAACACCACCACCACATTAGGGTTAGCAGTATTTCAGCTTCGGGGATGAAGAAGAAAGCCTCCACACACTTCAATGTACCTTAATGTAACCATCCTTAAGAGCGTGGAAATTGTAACTTAAGAAAGATGAAGTAACAACAAGAAATGGAATTATATAGTCGCTATATCTAGCACAGAAAATCAACACGCGCTTGCATCAACTCATTCTTACACAGTCATGCAACCAGTAACAGTGAATAGTTCTACAAGTCCAAATGTGCACCGCCACACGCCACCCCACTTATCTTTTCACACACACGAAAACACTCACGCACACACCACACACTCACTCTCTCCACTCAGTCACACACCCATAACATACACCACTCACCTTATCTCTCTCTCTCCACACACTCACTCACTCCACATTCCACTTCACTCACTCACTCACAACCACACCCTTACACACTCACTATCTCACACACACGCACACACTCACACACATACTCTCTCGCACACACTCCTCTCACTCACATGCACATACACACACACACACACTCTCAACACGCACCACCTCACTCACACACTCACACAACGCACACACACGCACACACACACTCTCTCACACACACCCTCTCACACACACGCCACACCCCATCTCTTCACACACCACACACTCCTCACACTCACACACACATACATAATATCACACACACTTGATACTCTCGAAGGGAAAAACTATAACTTAATATGTAGACATGCAAAGGACTTTTCACTCTATTAGCACCTACATCATGATATTTGTACAAAACCTTCAAAAGCGAATGTGTGTGTGTAAACAAATTATTTATGTGGTGTGTCTTGTCACATGATCTTGTACAACCCCCTTCCTAGGGGGCATGCCTTTAGGAATAAATATCGGAACCGGAAAGCCTACTTCATGCCCAAACCTTGAACCTATGGCAATTAGAACTCTTTTCTTCATCACAAGGCTAGGACTCCGGAGGTTCTCCAATGGTTCAGATTTCGGTATGTGACGGTTGTCCTCATTGTCCTTGAAGGAAGGTGCAGGTATGGTTGAAGACGGTATTGCATGCCAACAAGTAAACCGTGAGGATCTGGGTTCGATTCCCAGCCTCGCCCTTTCTTCCCAGTTTGACAAAAAAAATTCGAACTGAATGTCAAAGTACTTCGGATGAGAACTATAAACAGAGGCCCCGTGTGCGATCGCATGCAGACATCTTGCGCACACGTTAAATCCTGTCCCGCTGTTCGAAAAGAGTAGGCCATTAGTGTGCCGGTGGGAACAGATGACCAAAATTTTAAAAAAACGCATACATACGATAAACATGATTCTTGAGGGCTTTGATTGGTTGCTTTTACAAGATTCAGCGATATATAAATTCCACACTTATTATTATTTTTATCATCATTATTATTATTTTTATTATTATTATTTTTTATTATTATTTTATTATTATCCTGATGGAGACGCATTCGCCTTGGGGATTGTTGTAAATAATGGCATTGTATGCATCGCATTATGTATAACGCATACAACCCAGACGTAATGCGTATACGCTCATGTGTATGTATGTATGTATGTATGTATGTAGATTTATGCGCATAAAAACATGTCAATCCCTTAAGTGAACACCTGCACACGAACACACGCACACACACACACATACCCACACACACACACACACACACGCATACACAACATTTATTTTTTGAATTCTATTTTATTTAAAAAAAAACAAAATCATTAACACATTGTTGCATTCTATTGTTTATTTTGTATGTGTCATAGGAGGGGGCAGAGATATTGTGGTTTGGAATTGGGTTTCTGGCTCTTGTTTTAAGGGTTGTGCTTCTTTATTCAAGGGGTGGGGTGGGTGGTTGCTTCTTGTGTTTCTTTTGTGGGCAGGGTGATGGGGTTACAACATTAAGATAGGTTTGGTTTTTTCACGTGAAATTCAGTAGTTGAAATTTTATTTACATTTTTAGTGGAATTACTGTTTTATTAGAAATTGTAGAATTGCATTTTCTTTGTTTAGTGTAGTTAATGGTTAGTATGTAACTAGTGGTGTTTTTTTCTTTTTTTCTATAATTTTGGTTGTTTTTCTATATATTTTTTTTAATTTTTAATTTTTGTTTATCATTTCGCTGCATGATCCCTGATAATTCCTTTCCTGTTCAGTACCAAACTATCCCCTCTCCCTTGATTGACACTCATTTACCCCTCCTCCCCTGCTGCCACCCCCCCCCCCCCCCCCCCCCCCCCCCCCCCCCCGCCCCTCCCTCGCCCCGTCTAATCTCACAACTGTGAAAAGGTTAAATGAGATTTGAATTATGTGGCTTGTTACATCCAGTCCTCGTGTGTATTGGCGGTTTTGTAAATTTAGTATCTGTCTACTGAGAAAAGTGAAAAGAATTTTTTAGTAATTTCATATGGATTGAGTTGTCTCCCTTGCAGTGCGAGAACGTTGGTCTGATCTATGAAAACCAATCAATAATAGCAACTTTGATAACTCATATTGTTTGCTCATATTCGTGGATTGAAGGTTGAAAGACTGATCAGACTCGTTTTCATCTCAAACCACAATGACGTTCTTACTTTTGGTGAATTAACATTTTGTCGTGTTATGTCCTGTGGTATAGTCCTATGTACCCTATCTTACACTAGAAAAGCAGTTCTAATTCCTAAGTAAGGGAATCTTTAATAAATTTATTGTGCGAACTGAAGAAAATGTGGATTTAAAACTTTATTTACATAAATAATACATGTGATCATTTAAATGGCAATAGATTATTAGGACAAAAACACCCTTTGAATCATGTAATTAGCCTAATGATTTGTATTTTGTTGTAAACAAGTATGGAATCTTAAATGAGAAAAACGTAATAAAGAAGGATGTGCCCATTCAAATTTAAAACCCAGCTAACTTACTTACACCTTGAAACAACAAACGTGATAGCTGAACTAGTGATTTATACACAACAACAAGCAAAATACAACCACCAACCCTTTTAGCACCCGCCCATTCAGCTTAAAGTGTGTTCTATAAACTACATGCGACCGTCATGCTGGGGTGTTTATCAAAGTTCTTGATTAAACCATTGCGCTGGGGGCAACAGCAAAGTGAGGGCTGTATGACCCACAGTGTCTTTCCCGCTCATGGAATCCACTTTACAGTTCGTATATAGTGATCGCCTCTGACTCTTGACTAGGAGGCTTGACTCGCAACAGATCCTTATGTGCTGCAGCCCTGGGGGAGGGTTGGCCTTGGAAGAACATTCCAACGCTGATGTTCTTATGCCCACTTGGCCGATGAGAGTGGGGAGGTACTGTGGGCGGGAGGCATCTCCACTGTATCAAATTCTCTGCCAGTTTCCAAAACGCAGCTGCGCTCTGATGTTTTGGAGGTCATCATCGGGACCACGACGAACAAACATACATAAATACATGAACAAAATATAGATGCGCTCTTTTACATGTTTTTTGGACTGGAAATTTTATTAATTCAAATAAAATCTCCAAAATGACGACAAGACTAAGCAAAACCTAAGGAAGAACTCAACAGGAAGGGTAATAGCAACACTTTTAGACACAATCCTATCCCCAGCCACAAGGGTATCACACGCGCGCATCATGACACACACACCACGAGCTACACATCACACACACACACAACGCGCGCGCGTGTAGGCACACACAACACACACCTGTCTAAAATAATTTCTTAGTCGACAGGCAGTTTTAAAAACTCACACACACCACTGTCTAATATTGTTTGTCGACAGGCGTTTTTTAATACACACACACACACACACACCACACACCATTCACACACACATACGCACGCGCGCGTGCACACACACACCACACACACACCCACAACACACCGAAAACAAATACAACAAACAAACAACAGAACTGAACAAAACCCCACCGAATCACTTAAGCAAAGACAAAACCATGGATCCATATCTTCATGAACCAGAAGATAAGACAGATAATACTCATAGTAGACAGCCTAGATTCTTAAACATAGATTACAACAACAAAAAAGAAACCAATGTGTAAAGGATAGACAGGACACAGTTACAAACTTCTATGCTAAGGACACATGCTCTTCACCATACTAATCATGCCGTTACCATACGGAGGTAAAAATTAATACTAACCGCCATTGTTCTTTTTGTAAGAAAAGTGGCAATAGTGTGCCTTACGAAATAAACGCTTAACACCAAAAACGTTTAGACATTTTGAATCGCTTTGTCTCGGGACAATCTCAGGAATCAGGATGTGGCAGCCTTAGGGATAAGAAAACTGATATATGCACACAGTATTACTAAAATTCAATGGTGAACTTCAAAGAAAAGAGTCAACCAACAAGCTTTACAAGTATCACTGACAACATGTGCATAAAGTTATGACGCTGATCCTCTAAAAGGCCAAACAAACGTGAAAAAATAACCAACTCAACCAAACACGTTTATTCTCTCAATATCAATCGTAAAATATAAAAATAATAATAATATCCCACTATGCGGAATGAAAATCTCCTTTACGACAAATTTTCACAGGAAAATCATGAGCAACTCAGGAAATAACAATAGGGGGTATAGCCTATCCCCACTCTAATCGCCACCCTGACTCAACTCCACTGATTGTAGTAGCTGTGTCCTTACTTCTTAAGTCTAAAACTGGACATGAAAGAATGACACACCACAGTGCGAAAAAAGATTTTAAAAAGAAAGTTAGCGACTCTTTTTTTTAAAGCAAAAACGAAAAACCCACAATCAAACCAAAAAGTCGTTCTCCCTCAATATCAATCGTAAACAATAATATCGCAAAATCGATCAATATGCTTGTAGCGAGTATAGGACCCTATCCTACTTAACCGTCAATAATTCTCTAGAGGCAACTGGACCTGGAAGAAGATTGTGGGGTCAGTCCACTAGTCCACCTGGGTGTCAACGTTCTAAGACCTGTCAAGGACATGGTTTTAAAAAATCACTTTTTCCTTCTGTTTTTCTATGTGACTCTTATATTCATACCGCACGTACTAATGGGCATCCACAGAAATAAAACCCACTTTTTGTGAACGATAGCTCTGAATCAAAACTATGTGATTTGAACAATATTTGGTAGGTTTATCTTTTTTTTTTTTAGCAAAAACTTTACACCTCAGTCCTTTGTCGTTGTAGCTTCGTATCGTATGTGCATGGCGGGTCAACGCTGTAGGATATACAAGCAACCTCATTTGTGGTTATTTCCAATTTTATCGTGGCTACCTGGTATTTCTCTTGTCCTCAATCAAAAAACAAGTGCACCTGTCCATTTTTTCATGCTTAAAAAAATCTGTGAAATCACCTAACATATGTTTCCACTAGCACTCTATACAAGGATACTACATTGGCCCCCAAATTAATACCGGTGTGCAAGCGATCGTGGTCTAGATGTCACTATGACAGCTCGCTGACCGTGTGGGACGTTACCTTTACTTCTGCAGAGTTGCTCGAGATCCTGTGTCACTTGACAATAACGCTATCGAAAACAAACAAGCAAACAAACCTTTTCAATTATTCTTTAGGTTTGTTTTTACTGTCTGTGGAAGTTGGCTAAGTGTGTGTGTGTGTGTGTGTGTGTGTGTTGGGGGGGGGGGGGGGTACACAGGTGTGTGTGTTGTTGGGTGTGTGTGTGTGTGTGTGGTGGGGGGGTGGGGGGCTACACAGGTGGGTGTTTCTTCTCTGTTGAATGTCAAGTCAAAAATTTTGTTTCTGATGATACATGGATTAAGCAGTTACGGTTGATTTTATCATCAAGCCATTATAATATATATATATATTTATTAATATATATATGATATATGCATACATTAGAATGTGTGTTTGTGTGTGTGTGTGTTGTTCGCGCGCGCGCGCGCGTGAGAGAGAGAGAGAGGAGAGGAGAGAGAGAGAAAAAGTGTTCATTCAACGGGAAACAATTAGGCTGATAGACCAACGCTTTTGTCTACTGCGGTGCTGGTTCCTTTGCTTCATTTTTTATTTATTTTATTTATTATTTTATTTAGAGGATAATGGAATAAGCATTTCAATATGCTGTTTTACTTCTAGTCCCCGTGTGTATGCATTTTTTTGTAAATGTTGTCATCCGTTCCTACCGGCACACAATAGCCTACTCTTACGAAAAGCGGAACGGGTTTTAACGTGTGCGCTAGATGTTCTGTGTGCGTTTGCACACAGACTCGGTTTTTTATGTCTCATCACTATGAAAATCGATTTTTCATCTTTAAAAAATGCCACGGAAAGCTGTCCTTGACATCTTTCTTTTTCTTTTGGGTTTATAATAATATTATAATTTTGCAGCATTTCCCTTCAAACTTGATTCCTAAAGTTAAGGAAACTTAATGATGTTAAGATCAGTCCCTCACTTTTTTCCCCGGATTAATTAACTAAGGGATAATAATAATAGCTTGTAAAAGTAAGGTGTATTCCTGAGCGCTTTGATTTGTTGCTTTACAAGATTCAGCGCTATATAAATTCCATACAGTATTATTATTATTATTATTATTATTATTATTATTATTATTATTATTATTATTATTAATTCCTGTCGATTTTATTAAAATTATATTGTTTATTTTGCTTTCAGTTTCCTTTTTTTCAAAACAAAAAACACAGCAGAGAAAGACAAATATGTACAGCAAGATATCGATGCAGATTAAATATGAAAAGTGCACATGAATAGTTTCTTCTTTTGTTTTTTTCTCAACTGGAGCTCTGGGGTTCATCAAAATTAAATGTCAATTTTTTTCCCCCGTATGCCATCGTTTTTGTCTTCCATTGTGGTAGCCATATTCCGACTTCGGGAGCAATGTCTAAACACGACACCAGTGTGCGTGCATTTCTTTTTTTTCTTTTTTGAGATTCTGTCATTCGTTTTTGTACGAACAGCAGTGGATTACTCTCCCGAAAGGCGGAGCTGGTTACTGTGCGTGCAAGTTGATCTGCGTGGCATTCGCACACTGGCGCTCGGTTTAGGACTCTTATCCGAGGGACTTTGTGGAGTCGTAGAGTTCTTTGAAGTTAACCGCAAAACGCACGTTAAAACTCTGCCTCACAACGTGAAATCTATTTTTGGTTTTTGGTATTTGTTGGGGTTGTTGTGTTGCTTTTGGTTAGTTTGTTGTGGTGTTGTTGGGTGTACTGTTTGTAGTTTTTTTAGAAGCGTGAACCCTTGTTTGGTGTTGATAGAAGAGATGACAAAAATTCACAAAACCCTGATGTACGGGAACTGGCTGTACAAAAATATTACTCGGTTGTTTATTCCATTTTCTCATATAAAAGAATAGAAAGAAGGACCACTGCTTTTCCCCAGCCAAAAAAAAAAAAGAAAAGAAAAAAGAAGGAAAGAAAGAGAGAGAGAGAGAGAGAGTATGAGAAGAGAGAGAGAGAGAGACTGAGAGTAGAGAGCGAGAGATGAGAGAGAGAGAGAGATGATGAGAGCGGAGAGATTAGAGGAGAGACGACATGAATGAGAGAGAGAAGCGAGGATTTCGGCTCCGTCAAGATGTGATTATCATCAGTCCCGGCGGAGATTCAATGTCGGGGGCTTTCTCACTAATTCGGCTATTTTCCTTTTCGGGGGAAGGGGGGGGGGGGGGGGGGGGAGGGGGGGGGAGAGGGCGCTGGGCAGAGAAGAAGGGGGGGGGGGGGTGGAGGAGGGGAGGTGGTGTGCATGCAACGTGGGTGGCGGTTGATTAGGGCACGAAATATTGATTTTAAAATCCAAAGTAAACATCTGTGTGGTTATTTTGGGGGGGGGGGGGGGGGGGGAGGGGGAGGGGAGTCAAGACAAGTCTATTCAAGTCTAAACTTCAAACTTTTTATTCTTGATTGTATATTGAACATGCATTGCAAATGCTTTTTTTTCTTTGTCAAAGATTCAACTAAAAAAAAAAATATATATAAATGCATATATAAAAAAAAAATCAAAACAAACAAAGCATGCAATTAAACAAGAGACAAAATTTGTTTTTAAAGAACTACTCCCACAACGCGCGCAGAACGACGCACGCACCCACACACACAACACAACAAAACACACAACTACACACACCACACACACGACGATGACGTCAACAACAACAAATACAAAAATAACAGAGCAAAAAAAAGAAACACAAACAAAAAAAAGTTCGCAACAAAACAAGAACAACAACAACAACAAACGCATACGCTTGCGCGCGGCCACACACACACACACACACACACACACAAAGAGAAAGCTCATGTTAATTATGATAGTGTTGGAGAAATGAAAAGTGTAGCAATATCATTTCTATGGAATGTAAACGTCAATAAGGAGAAGAGATTATACCATTATACATAAAACCCCCTTTTTTTTCTAAATGGGTAAAGGTTTTTGTACATTCCACACATGTAGCGTAGTAACACATGAGGTAGAAAGCCTTTGAAATGCATTTGTGGAGTGTAGCCAATAGCTTTTAACAAAGAAAGAACACAACCTATAACTATGTTCAGTCCTTTGAAGTTGGGGTTAAGTGTGACGTCACCACCAAGGTAAATTTTTTATTTTGGGGGGTTGGGTTTGTGGAATGAATTCCTTTATAAACGTACAAAAACTCTACATTTGACCCTGTACGAAGGTTAACTTCATTCATGGATAGGAAAAGAAATGAGGATAATACTGTGACGTCCTGACTTAGCAGACTTCAGAGGGATGGAACATACACCAGAAACGAAGATTTCTTTAGTCTTGTGACTGATATTTGGTGGTATTGCTCGTTACCTCTACAAGCTTATCGTAGAGAGGCCTTATCCTTATCAGATTATGTCTCAGTGAAAATCCTCCCTGTAGGGATTTATAATTACTCAAGTCTTAAAATCCCGTCCACGTTTATTTGCTCCACTACACATGTACTTTCCATTTATGAAAAACAAACAGGAATTTCATTTTTCTTTAATCAGTGTTTGTTTGTTTGGTTGGTTGAGTGATTATTATGTAGTGTGTGGGTGGGGGGGGGAGGGGGGGAGTGGACACCAGTCATGATCCCGATAATTATGCACCCAATAAGGATAACAATGTTCTTAAGAGGTCGCACAGGTCATACTAACTCTCATGTGACCAGGTCGTCACTTCCTACCAAGAGCAAGGTCCAGTTATTCCTTTCCAGCAGGTTGTGTTGATCCTACACTGTGTGTGAACTGACGGGACTGATCTGACAGACGTGTGGATCTCCGATTGTGGTGAAAGAAATTCACAGGCAAGTACGTGATGTTTTATATTAGTTATCATTCAAGTCATTTCACATTGTTAGGTTGTTGTTTATGTGTAGCAATACTATTTGATTCCTTTTTTTCCCCCTTTTATTTTTTTAAAACTATTGTTAATGTCGTTTAACGTGGATTGATTATTGTTTATATGTAACAATACTATTGATTTCGTGGTGGTGTTGTTTTTTCCCCACTGGCTATATTCTAGCATTTTGCTCATTTCTGACTTGTTACTCTCATAATTATATTATATATCTATATATTATATTATATATATTATATATATATTATATATATTTAAATTATATTGTGTTGTCTGTTGATCATGTTCGTTCCCCAACTTTATTCTTTATTACCATAAATATAATTTATAAACACCCTGTTCAGAAATCTCAAGAAGGAAACATCTGCGCACACGTTAAAACCCGTTCCGCTTTTCGGAAGAGTAGGCCATTGCGTGCCGGTGGGATTGGAAGACAAAATTGACAAAACTGCATACACACGGAGACTGGTTTTAAGAAAAAGCGCATGAGTGCTTGTTCCATTATTTTCGAAATAAAAGAATAATAATCATTAAAAAAAAAAGAAGTTCACCATTTGGTAGTACGTTTGCGTATGTAATAGTTTTCAGACTTGTAAGGCTGCCACATTCTGACTTCAGAGCTAATCTGAACATTAGTGCAGTATGTATGTGTTGTGGTGTTATTATTGATTACTATTGGCACACTGTGGCCTGCGCTTCTTACAACAACAACAACAAAAACAAAACTGGCCTGTACAGATGTTACTGTGGCGAAGTGATTAGTGTTTAGAGTGTGTGCTCAAGGTAAGAAGAATTCGTAAGGTATGGTCTGGTCAGGTTTCCTTACATGTTTTTCTTCTTCTTTTTTTTGGTTTTTCCTTCTGACTTTTTTTTCGAATGTAGTCGTGATTTTGTTTTCTATGGTCTTTCTAACTTTGTAGTTCATGAAGAGAGGGAGACCATGGTTCAGGTTGTTTCTTGTTGTTGTTGTTGTTGTTGTTGTTGTTGTTGTTGTTGTGGTGTTGTTGTTGGAGTTTGTTTGTTTTCATTTGTGTGGGTTTGGGAGTTTTGTTCTTTATGGATTGTTTTTGGGGGGGGGTTTATGTGTGTGTGTGTGTGTGAGTGTGTAGTGGTGTGTGTGTGTTTGTGTGTGTTTGTTCTTGTGTGTGTGTGGCGTTGACGTGCGTGTGTGGGTGTTGTACTTTGATAATGAACTAATAAGCACTCATGTGAAGAAAAATAGCACTCATGTTACATAACCGCTCGTGTAAAATGTTCTACATCAGTGCCCGGTGCATAGAGTTTTGTAATTCTGTCACTTGTTCATCAACAGCACAAAGTGGCCTCGTCTTCGCAAAGTTGTTGTAACAGGTTTTAACGTGAGCGCAAAGATGTTTGCTTGTGCGTTAGCCACAGGGGACCTCTTTTAATAATTCACCTGTATGATATGATATGTAAGCGGAATTTTTTTTTAACTTCTGAAGCTATTTATCGAAAGATAATGATTGAACCCTATTTATTTATGTATTTATTGGATTGTTTATACAACTCTAAGTCAAGGTAGACTTTTCTGCGTGAAATTCGGGTTGCTCTCCCCGGGGAGAGAGTCGCCACAAGAGCAGCGCCACCATTTTTTCTCCTTTTTCCTGCCTGAAGCTGTATTTGTTTTCATATCAGATTGACTTTTTCTACATGATTTTGCCAGGGACAACTTTCTTGTTGCCGTGGATTATTCTACGTGCGCTAAATAATTATGTGTAACACACGGGACCTCGGTTTATCGTCTCATCCAAAAGACTAGCACCCAGACCACCACTCTAACGGATGGGGGAAAAGTTTTGGGCCCAAACGGGGCTCATCTATTTCACAGGCCTGTCAGTTTTCCTTCTGTTTCAATTATAACTACAGCAGAGCTAAGATTTGTAGGGTTTATACAGGTGTCGGGGGATGGGGCAGCTCAGTGGTCGGAGCACACGCTTTTCCCCAGCTAAGGCTAATCAGCATCGAGCGTGGTTACCACTTGGATGGGTGACCGTTTAAGCGCCTTGGCTTCAGTACAGTCCCCCAGATCACCCCGCTGTAAATGGGTACCTGCCTCTTTAGGGTCAGGGAAGGTAAAGCAGCGAGGGAGAGGAGATGGGCGCCGCCCTCAATATGCTGGCCCCCTAGAGAAGTGGATCTCTGACGCCTCGCTTTCCTACGACCTCATAGGTTATGGGACACCCTTACCTTTACCTTTTGTACAGGTGTTAAGGTGTATAGGGCTTAGGAAAACTTTTGAAACAAAGTCCCTTACTTTTTTAGGTCTAGTTTTTGACGCAGGAGAGATAAGTGAGAAAGAAACAACCCAAAGCAAATGCCAAACGGGGAAAAAATGCAAATCACCCGTCGTTTTGGAAGCATTATGATGATTAATATGATCTAGGCTGGGTTATTTTATTTTTAGTTGACCCTTACCTATCATACACATTTTCTGTTCCTTTTATGTCAATTTTTGAAATCTGTATGACGCCGAGGTCTGACGCGCTAGGCCTGACTTGTCCAGCGCTTATTAACGGCAGTGCAACACATCTTTAGACAATGGTTGAGCACCGTCTAAGTGTTGGACAAAGAAGGAAGAAGAAGAAATTACGTATGTAGATATCTTTTTCTTTTTTTCTTCTAGATTTTCACCACTGAAGCTCAGACTTGCATGGTATCCGTTAGAGCACACCAGTCTACCTAATGCTGTTAGAGCTCTCTCTTTCTCTCTATCTTATTCTCTCTCTCTCTCTCTCATACACACACACACACCACATCACACACACACACCACAACACTTCTCAGGGGCAGGCATATTGAGGGCGGCGCCCATTCTCCTCCGCTGCTTTACCTTCCAGACTTAAGGGCAGGTACCATTTTTACAGCTGGGTTGTGAACAGGGGGACTTATATGAGTCAAGGCGCGCAAACGGTCACCCATCATCTGGTAACCTCGCTCGATGCTGCTTAACTTTCGCCTAGGGGAAAGAGGAGTTCTCCGACACTGTGCTATCCCGTCCCATATATATTATATATATATATATATATATATTATATATAATATATATATGTATAGAGAGTTGATGAGAGAGAGAGAGAGAGAGAGAGATCTATATATCTGTATAATTGCCAAATGAAGTGAGGAAAAACAAGTGCAGGTAACCAGTTACAACTTCATTCCCATCATAAAAATGATTTGGTTCCAAGATTCGAGAAAATCCCTGAGTAAGACCAATCGTCTTTTGCTTCACCATTACCTTTTCACACTTGTCCTTAATATTTTTTGGTTTGATTTTTCACTACATGCATGCGTACATTTCTTTTATCACATCTATGTTCTTCACTATTCTCGCTCATTGACCTTTGATATCAATCTTAAGCAGGAACACGTGAAAGCGATCTAGCCACAAAGAAATCAAAACAGCCCCCCCAAAGAAAAGAGTGTGAAAGTGAGGGTTATCTGCTGGTGGACAAGCAATGAAGGAACGAAGTCAAGAGACAACAGGGTCACCCTGGTCTTCTGTGACAGTCTGCTCAAGGTGAGCAGGCAGGCGTCACCCATCCATTAGCTTGAGGGTTCACCGTCTTCATTCAAATTTCTCTGCGTGAATAAGGACCAGGCGACCGTTTGAAGGCCTACGGATAGATTTTTAAACTTTTTATTCTTTTACGGGACGGGATAGCTCAGTGGTCGGAGCACTCGCTTTTTCCCCCTGACTAAGTTAAAGAGCGTCGTGCGTGGTTACCAGTGGATGGGTGACCGTTTTGCGCCTTGGCTTTAGTAAGTTCCCCCAGTTCACCCAGTGTAAATGGGTACCTGCCCTCTTTTAGGTCAGGGAAAGGTTTAAAAAGCAGCGAGGGAGAGGAGATGGGTGCCGCCCTCAATTATGCTTGGCCATAGAGAAGTGAGGTCTCTGACGCCTCGCTCCCCTCGGACTTATAGGTTATAGGAGCTCTTTTCCTATTCTTTTACTGCGAGGATAATGAATATGCACTTATGTGCAATTTTTACATCCAGTCCGTGTGAATGCGGTTTTGTAAATTTTTATCCGTTCCCACCAGGCACACAATGGCTACTCATTACGAACACGGAACAGGATTTAACTTGTGCGCAAGATGTTCTGGTGCGTTCGCACACGGTGGCCTCAGTTTATAGTTTCATCCGAAAGACTTAGATTGCTTCCCCTGTTTTGAATTTGGGAGCTGCAATGCGCCGTATGAACAGCGGCTGGACAAAATTTATAAAAATTGCATACACCGGTGATAGAGTAAAAAAAAGCAATGAACACTTATTCCATTACCCTCGAAATAAAAAAAGAATAAATAAATGAATAATAAATAAAATAGCTTCACCATATGGATATTCTGTGCTAGAAATTCTCTCTTTTCTATTCCTCTCTTTGTTTCTGATTGTTCCTTTTCTTCCTGTCACCTCCTTCTTATCTTTTAAAAACAAAAGTATGCCTTCTTTGTCCTTTTTCATGCCTCTTTCCCCCCAGAAAGACTGAAACGATAACAAGTATCCCTCATGCCGAAGTCAAATACGTTGGGCCTGACTTGTCGGCTACACACTGGTATTAATTTGAGGGTCATGTAGTATCTTCTATAGAGTGTGAGTGGAAAAAATGTTGGTGAATTTCACAGATTTTTTAAAGCATGAAAAAATGGACAGTGCACTTGTTTTTTGGATTGAGGACATAGATCAAACCCAGGTAGTCACGAGAAAGTTAGAAATAATCATCAAACCAGGATTGCCTGTATTCCTAACGCGTTGACCCCAGCGCATGATATGGCGGTAAGGAAGTAGCAGACGGGACAAAGGTACTGAGGGGGTACAGTGTTTGCTGGGAAAAAAAAATCAATCTACCAAATTGTTCAAAATCAGCATGTGTTTTGAGTCAGTGGCTAGTCTTTACAAAAAGTGGTTTTTATTTATGTGGCTGCTTAGTACGTGCGGTAAGAAATATAAGAGTCACATAGAAAAAGAAGGAAAAGAGTTGCTTTTTTAATTAACGTGTGCGCCTGTCGGGTGCTTAATGGCAGTGCACACCGCATTTTTGCTATATGACAGAAACAATAGATGCTGTTTGAGCGTTCCCCCCCCAGTACTAAAAGATGCAAACGCAAACTAAGCGTTGCTTGCCTGGCATGCGCTAAACTGTTTCAAGGCAGTAAAAAGCTGTTTTTAATGGTCGGATTGTTAACGATTCCTCGTTAGAAATCTGATATTATATATATAGATATAGATAGATAGATAGATAGATAGATAGATAGCATCTGTGTGTACACTGCTAACAAAATTCTTTTTACTTTACTCTTGATGGTTCTACCAGAGAGTTTTGATGTCATTTTTCTTTATTCCTCCTTGTTTACAGCTACAAGAGTCGAAGTTGTTCTTCCCTCTGTCCTCTCTACCTGAGCTAAAGAGTGGTGTCAGACGTTGACTCGACTTCCCATCCTCTCCACCCTGATCCAGAAACCCAGCTGTGAGCACAGGGGGACGGGTGGAAGGAAGGACGAGAAGGAAGGGAGGAAGGAAGGACGGAAGGAAGATGGAAGGAAGGATGGGAGGGAAGCAGCATGGCAGAGTCAAGCTGTGTGGGCTTACTCAGATGCTGGTGCTGACAGCTGATTTTACATGGTTTATAAATGTGTTTATTTCAAGAACGGGCGGAAAGAAGCACACGGTTTATATGCAAAATGATGTTTTAGAGCAGTGAAAAGTGCGAAAATTAGATTATTAAAACATGCTCTAACATAGCGTATGGCTGTTATGACTTAAAACGCAAAAGATTTTAAACTTTACTTAATCAGACGGTTTGCTTTTAACAAGTAGTAGGTTTTAAGACCGTTGGGATTGAAATCAAACAGTCTTTTCTTCTTCTTCTCTTTCTTTTCTTCTTTCTTTATCTTTTTTCTTCTTCTTCTATCTTCGTCTTTCTTCTTCTTCTTCTTCTTCTTTTTTTCTTCTCCTTCGTCGTTTTTTCATTCGTTCGTGTCTTCCACGTCGCTAGTTCTTCGTACTAGTTGTTCTTCTTCTGCTTCTTTTCTTTTCTTTTCCTATTCTTTCTTCTTCTTCCTTGTCGTCGTCCGTCGTCGTCGCGTCGGTCATCTTCTTCTTCTTCGTCGTCGTAGGTATTGTCGTTTTTTCGTTCGTCCTCATCGTCGTTCGTCCGTCGTCGTTCGTTCTTGTTCTTGTGTTATGTTTTTCTTCGTTCTTTCTCTTTTCTTCTTCTTCTTCTTATTCTTCTTTTTCACCGAACGCTCCCTGACTGCAACTATTGTATATGTCATTACTAATAAAACGTAGTTTTGCTAATTAGGACAGAGGGGACACTGAGTCCAGCAAATAAGTTGAATGTGGTACATGAAGCGACGGCGTCTGGTGAAATTAGTTCACGGGCGGGGAATTTTTATTCCACCCCAATGTCCCAGGTCAACTTCAAGTGCAGACCTGGCCGTGCACTTCTTTTATATTACCACGTAGAGAATCCCAGTTTACACGTTAAGGAGTACTGTGATAAATTATCAGGCACATTTGGTGGGTTACGTTATCTGAAACACTGAACACACCCAGCATACATCCTGAATCGGGAAAATACAGAAGTTTCACGGCGGGTAAAATAGTACTGGAAGCCTCGGAATTCTCATATTATTGAGGAATGGAAAACAAAATTTGATTTTTTTTTTTTTTTTTGAATCAATAAACCACACAACAAAACCCCCACCCCCCCCCCCCCCCCCCCCACCACCCGACCCCCAATAAAAAAAAAAAACATGATAGATTAATTAGTGGTGGGTAAAACAAGTATATAGCTCCCCCTAATTAGAAGATGTTTTCTCCTCAACTCAAAGAAGTTACCTTTCAAAGCAAAACAGAGATTGTTTTCACCCCTCTGCCTAACAGTTTACAGCTTTCTTTAATTTCATAATGGTGAATGTTATAGGAGGGAGGAATGGGGGGGGTGAGATGGGAATGGGGAGAAATGTTATTTTGCGAATGCAAACGCGCCTACCCACCCCCCCCCCCACAACACCACCACCACATTAGGGTTAGCAGTATTTCAGCTTCGGGGATGAAGAAGAAAGCCTCCACACACTTCAATGTACCTTAATGTAACCATCCTTAAGAGCGTGGAAATTGTAACTTAAGAAAGATGAAGTAACAACAAGAAATGGAATTATATAGTCGCTATATCTAGCACAGAAAATCAACACGCGCTTGCATCAACTCATTCTTACACAGTCATGCAACCAGTAACAGTGAATAGTTCTACAAGTCCAAATGTGCACCGCCACACGCCACCCCACTTATCTTTTCACACACACGAAAACACTCACGCACACACCACACACTCACTCTCTCCACTCAGTCACACACCCATAACATACACCACTCACCTTATCTCTCTCTCTCCACACACTCACTCACTCCACATTCCACTTCACTCACTCACTCACAACCACACCCTTACACACTCACTATCTCACACACACGCACACACTCACACACATACTCTCTCGCACACACTCCTCTCACTCACATGCACATACACACACACACACACTCTCAACACGCACCACCTCACTCACACACTCACACAACGCACACACACGCACACACACACTCTCTCACACACACCCTCTCACACACACGCCACACCCCATCTCTTCACACACCACACACTCCTCACACTCACACACACATACATAATATCACACACACTTGATACTCTCGAAGGGAAAAACTATAACTTAATATGTAGACATGCAAAGGACTTTTCACTCTATTAGCACCTACATCATGATATTTGTACAAAACCTTCAAAAGCGAATGTGTGTGTGTAAACAAATTATTTATGTGGTGTGTCTTGTCACATGATCTTGTACAACCCCCTTCCTAGGGGGCATGCCTTTAGGAATAAATATCGGAACCGGAAAGCCTACTTCATGCCCAAACCTTGAACCTATGGCAATTAGAACTCTTTTCTTCATCACAAGGCTAGGACTCCGGAGGTTCTCCAATGGTTCAGATTTCGGTATGTGACGGTTGTCCTCATTGTCCTTGAAGGAAGGTGCAGGTATGGTTGAAGACGGTATTGCATGCCAACAAGTAAACCGTGAGGATCTGGGTTCGATTCCCAGCCTCGCCCTTTCTTCCCAGTTTGACAAAAAAAATTCGAACTGAATGTCAAAGTACTTCGGATGAGAACTATAAACAGAGGCCCCGTGTGCGATCGCATGCAGACATCTTGCGCACACGTTAAATCCTGTCCCGCTGTTCGAAAAGAGTAGGCCATTAGTGTGCCGGTGGGAACAGATGACCAAAATTTTAAAAAAACGCATACATACGATAAACATGATTCTTGAGGGCTTTGATTGGTTGCTTTTACAAGATTCAGCGATATATAAATTCCACACTTATTATTATTTTTATCATCATTATTATTATTTTTATTATTATTATTTTTTATTATTATTTTATTATTATCCTGATGGAGACGCATTCGCCTTGGGGATTGTTGTAAATAATGGCATTGTATGCATCGCATTATGTATAACGCATACAACCCAGACGTAATGCGTATACGCTCATGTGTATGTATGTATGTATGTATGTATGTAGATTTATGCGCATAAAAACATGTCAATCCCTTAAGTGAACACCTGCACACGAACACACGCACACACACACACATACACACACACACACACACACACACGCATACACACACATTTATTTATTTTATTCTATTTTATTTAAAAAAAAAAAAAATCATTATACACAGTTGTTGCATTCCTATTGTTTATTTTGCTTGTGTCATAGGAGGGGGCAAGAGATATTGTGTTTGGAATTGGGTTTCTGGCTCTTGTTTTAAGGGTTGTGCTTCTTTATTCAAGGGGTGGGGTGGGTGGTTGCTTCTTGTGTTTCTTTTGTGGGCAGGGTGATGGGGTTACAACATTAAGATAGGTTTGGTTTTTTCACGTGAAATTCAGTAGTTGAAATTTTATTTACATTTTTAGTGGAATTACTGTTTTATTAGAAATTGTAGAATTGCATTTTCTTTGTTTAGTGTAGTTAATGGTTAGTATGTAACTAGTGGTGTTTTTTTCTTTTTTTCTATAATTTTGGTTGTTTTTCTATATATTTTTTTTAATTTTTAATTTTTGTTTATCATTTCGCTGCATGATCCCTGATAATTCCTTTCCTGTTCAGTACCAAACTATCCCCTCTCCCTTGATTGACACTCATTTACCCCTCCTCCCCTGCTGCCACCCCCCCCCCCCCCCCCCCCCCCCCCCCCCCCCCGCCCCTCCCTCGCCCCGTCTAATCTCACAACTGTGAAAAGGTTAAATGAGATTTGAATTATGTGGCTTGTTACATCCAGTCCTCGTGTGTATTGGCGGTTTTGTAAATTTTGTCATCTGTTCCTACTGAGAAAAGTGAAAATAATTTTTAGTAATTTAATATGGCTTGAGTTGTCTCCCTTGCAGTGCGAGAACGTTGGTCTGATCTATGAAAACCAATCAATAATAGCAACTTTGATAACTCATATTGTTTGCTCATATTCGTGGATATGACTGTTGAAAGACTGATCATGACTCGTTTCATCTCAACCACAATGACGTTCTTACTTTTGGTGAATTAACATTTTGTCGTGTTATGTCCTGTGGTATAGTCCTATGTACCCTATCTTACACTAGAAAAGCAGTTCTAATTCCTAAGTAAGGGAATCTTTAATAAATTTATTGTGCGAACTGAAGAAAATGTGGATTTAAAACTTTATTTACATAAATAATACATGTGATCATTTAAATGGCAATAGATTATTAGGACAAAAACACCCTTTGAATCATGTAATTAGCCTAATGATTTGTATTTTGTTGTAAACAAGTATGGAATCTTAAATGAGAAAAACGTAATAAAGAAGGATGTGCCCATTCAAATTTAAAACCCAGCTAACTTACTTACACCTTGAAACAACAAACGTGATAGCTGAACTAGTGATTTATACACAACAACAAGCAAAATACAACCACCAACCCTTTTAGCACCCGCCCATTCAGCTTAAAGTGTGTTCTATAAACTACATGCGACCGTCATGCTGGGGTGTTTATCAAAGTTCTTGATTAAACCATTGCGCTGGGGGCAACAGCAAAGTGAGGGCTGTATGACCCACAGTGTCTTTCCCGCTCATGGAATCCACTTTACAGTTCGTATATAGTGATCGCCTCTGACTCTTGACTAGGAGGCTTGACTCGCAACAGATCCTTATGTGCTGCAGCCCTGGGGGAGGGTTGGCCTTGGAAGAACATTCCAACGCTGATGTTCTTATGCCCACTTGGCCGATGAGAGTGGGGAGGTACTGTGGGCGGGAGGCATCTCCACTGTATCAAATTCTCTGCCAGTTTCCAAAACGCAGCTGCGCTCTGATGTTTTGGAGGTCATCATCGGGACCACGACGAACAAACATACATAAATACATGAACAAAATATAGATGCGCTCTTTTACATGTTTTTTGGACTGGAAATTTTATTAATTCAAATAAAATCTCCAAAATGACGACAAGACTAAGCAAAACCTAAGGAAGAACTCAACAGGAAGGGTAATAGCAACACTTTTAGACACAATCCTATCCCCAGCCACAAGGGTATCACACGCGCGCATCATGACACACACACCACGAGCTACACATCACACACACACACAACGCGCGCGCGTGTAGGCACACACAACACACACCTGTCTAAAATAATTTCTTAGTCGACAGGCAGTTTTAAAAACTCACACACACCACTGTCTAATATTGTTTGTCGACAGGCGTTTTTTAATACACACACACACACACACACCACACACCATTCACACACACATACGCACGCGCGCGTGCACACACACACCACACACACACCCACAACACACCGAAAACAAATACAACAAACAAACAACAGAACTGAACAAAACCCCACCGAATCACTTAAGCAAAGACAAAACCATGGATCCATATCTTCATGAACCAGAAGATAAGACAGATAATACTCATAGTAGACAGCCTAGATTCTTAAACATAGATTACAACAACAAAAAAGAAACCAATGTGTAAAGGATAGACAGGACACAGTTACAAACTTCTATGCTAAGGACACATGCTCTTCACCATACTAATCATGCCGTTACCATACGGAGGTAAAAATTAATACTAACCGCCATTGTTCTTTTTGTAAGAAAAGTGGCAATAGTGTGCCTTACGAAATAAACGCTTAACACCAAAAACGTTTAGACATTTTGAATCGCTTTGTCTCGGGACAATCTCAGGAATCAGAATGTGGCAGCCTTAGGGATAAGAAAACTGATATATGCACACAGTATTACTAAAATTCAATGGTGAACTTCAAAGAAAAGAGTCAACCAACAAGCTTTACAAGTATCACTGACAACATGTGCATAAAGGTATGCCGTGATCCTCTAAAAGGCCAAACAAACGTGAAAAAATAACCAACTCAACCAAACACGTTTATTCTCTCAATATCAATCGTAAAATATAAAAATAATAATAATATCCCACTATGCGGAATGAAAATCTCCTTTACGACAAATTTTCACAGGAAAATCATGAGCAACTCAGGAAATAACAATAGGGGGTATAGCCTATCCCCACTCAAATCGCCACTCCTGACTCACTCACTGACTTGTAGTAGCAGTGTCCATACTTCTTAAGTCTAAACTGACATGAAAGAATGACACACCACAAGTGAGAAAAAAGATTTTAAAAAGAAGTTAGCAACTCTTTTTTTTAAAGCAAAAACGAAAAACCCACAATCAAACCAAAAAGTCGTTCTCCCTCAATATCAATCCGTAAACAATAATATCCGCAACAATCGATCAATATTGCATGCTAGCGAGTATAGACCCTCACCTACTTAACCGTCATTAATTCTCTAGAGACAACTGGACCTGGAAGATTGTGGGGTCAGTCCACTAGTCCACCTGGGTGTCAACGTTCTAAGACCTGTCAAGGACATGGTTTTAAAAAATCACTTTTTCCTTCTGTTTTTCTATGTGACTCTTATATTCATACCGCACGTACTAATGGGCATCCACAGAAATAAAACCCACTTTTTGTGAACGATAGCTCTGAATCAAAACTATGTGATTTGAACAATATTTGGTAGGTTTATCTTTTTTTTTTTTAGCAAAAACTTTACACCTCAGTCCTTTGTCGTTGTAGCTTCGTATCGTATGTGCATGGCGGGTCAACGCTGTAGGATATACAAGCAACCTCATTTGTGGTTATTTCCAATTTTATCGTGGCTACCTGGTATTTCTCTTGTCCTCAATCAAAAAACAAGTGCACCTGTCCATTTTTTCATGCTTAAAAAAATCTGTGAAATCACCTAACATATGTTTCCACTAGCACTCTATACAAGGATACTACATTGGCCCCCAAATTAATACCGGTGTGCAAGCGATCGTGGTCTAGATGTCACTATGACAGCTCGCTGACCGTGTGGGACGTTACCTTTACTTCTGCAGAGTTGCTCGAGATCCTGTGTCACTTGACAATAACGCTATCGAAAACAAACAAGCAAACAAACCTTTTCAATTATTCTTTAGGTTTGTTTTTACTGTCTGTGGAAGTTGGCTAAGTGTGTGTGTGTGTGTGTGTGTGTGTGTTGGGGGGGGGGGGGGGTACACAGGTGTGTGTGTTGTTGGGTGTGTGTGTGTGTGTGTGGTGGGGGGGTGGGGGGCTACACAGGTGGGTGTTTCTTCTCTGTTGAATGTCAAGTCAAAAATTTTGTTTCTGATGATACATGGATTAAGCAGTTACGGTTGATTTTATCATCAAGCCATTATAATATATATATATATTTATTAATATATATATGATATATGCATACATTAGAATGTGTGTTTGTGTGTGTGTGTGTTGTTCGCGCGCGCGCGCGCGTGAGAGAGAGAGAGAGGAGAGGAGAGAGAGAGAAAAAGTGTTCATTCAACGGGAAACAATTAGGCTGATAGACCAACGCTTTTGTCTACTGCGGTGCTGGTTCCTTTGCTTCATTTTTTATTTATTTTATTTATTATTTTATTTAGAGGATAATGGAATAAGCATTCATATGCTGTTTTACTTCTAGTCCCCGTGTGTATGCATTTTTTTGTAAATGTTGTCATCCGTTCCTACCGGCACACAATAGCCTACTCTTACGAAAAGCGGAACGGGTTTTAACGTGTGCGCTAGATGTTCTGTGTGCGTTTGCACACAGGAACTCGGTTTCTTTATAGTCTCATCACTATGAAAAATTCGATTTTTCATCTTTAAAAAAATCGCCACGAAAGCTGTCCTTGACATCTTTCTTTTTCTTTTGGGTTTATAATAATATTATAATTTTGCAGCATTTCCCTTCAAACTTGATTCCTAAAGTTAAGGAAACTTAATGATGTTAAGATCAGTCCCTCACTTTTTTCCCCGGATTAATTAACTAAGGGATAATAATAATAGCTTGTAAAAGTAAGGTGTATTCCTGAGCGCTTTGATTTGTTGCTTTACAAGATTCAGCGCTATATAAATTCCATACAGTATTTAATTATTATTATTTATTATTATTATTATTCTTATAATTTTATATTATTAGATTAATTCCTGTCGATTTTATTAAAATTATATTGTTTATTTTGCTTTCAGTTTCCTTTTTTTCAAAACAAAAAACACAGCAGAGAAAGACAAATATGTACAGCAAGATATCGATGCAGATTAAATATGAAAAGTGCACATGAATAGTTTCTTCTTTTGTTTTTTTCTCAACTGGAGCTCTGGGGTTCATCAAAATTAAATGTCAATTTTTTTCCCCCGTATGCCATCGTTTTTGTCTTCCATTGTGGTAGCCATATTCCGACTTCGGAGCAATGTCTAAAACTCGACACCAGTGGTGCGTGCATTTCTTTTTTTCTTTTTAGAGATTTCTGTCTTCGTTTTGTACGAACAGAGTGGATTACTCTCCCGAAAAGGCGGTGCTGGTTACTGTGCGTGCAAGTTGATCTGCGTGGCATTCGCACACTGGCGCTCGGTTTAGGACTCTTATCCGAGGGACTTTGTGGAGTCGTAGAGTTCTTTGAAGTTAACCGCAAAACGCACGTTAAAACTCTGCCTCACAACGTGAAATCTATTTTTGGTTTTTGGTATTTGTTGGGGTTGTTGTGTTGCTTTTGGTTAGTTTGTTGTGGTGTTGTTGGGTGTACTGTTTGTAGTTTTTTTAGAAGCGTGAACCCTTGTTTGGTGTTGATAGAAGAGATGACAAAAATTCACAAAACCCTGATGTACGGGAACTGGCTGTACAAAAATATTACTCGGTTGTTTATTCCATTTTCTCATATAAAAGAATAGAAAGAAGGACCACTGCTTTTCCCCAGCCAAAAAAAAAAAAGAAAAGAAAAAAGAAGGAAAGAAAGAGAGAGAGAGAGAGAGAGTATGAGAAGAGAGAGAGAGAGAGACTGAGAGTAGAGAGCGAGAGATGAGAGAGAGAGAGAGATGATGAGAGCGGAGAGATTAGAGGAGAGACGACATGAATGAGAGAGAGAAGCGAGGATTTCGGCTCCGTCAAGATGTGATTATCATCAGTCCCGGCGGAGATTCAATGTCGGGGGCTTTCTCACTAATTCGGCTATTTTCCTTTTCGGGGGAAGGGGGGGGGGGGGGGGGGGGAGGGGGGGGGAGAGGGCGCTGGGCAGAGAAGAAGGGGGGGGGGGGGTGGAGGAGGGGAGGTGGTGTGCATGCAACGTGGGTGGCGGTTGATTAGGGCACGAAATATTGATTTTAAAATCCAAAGTAAACATCTGTGTGGTTATTTTGGGGGGGGGGGGGGGGGGGGAGGGGGAGGGGAGTCAAGACAAGTCTATTCAAGTCTAAACTTCAAACTTTTTATTCTTGATTGTATATTGAACATGCATTGCAAATGCTTTTTTTTCTTTGTCAAAGATTCAACTAAAAAAAAAAATATATATAAATGCATATATAAAAAAAAAATCAAAACAAACAAAGCATGCAATTAAACAAGAGACAAAATTTGTTTTTAAAGAACTACTCCCACAACGCGCGCAGAACGACGCACGCACCCACACACACAACACAACAAAACACACAACTACACACACCACACACACGACGATGACGTCAACAACAACAAATACAAAAATAACAGAGCAAAAAAAAGAAACACAAACAAAAAAAAGTTCGCAACAAAACAAGAACAACAACAACAACAAACGCATACGCTTGCGCGCGGCCACACAAAACACACACCCACACACACAAAGAGAAAGCTCATGTTAATTATGATAGTGTTGGAGAAATGAAAAGTGTAGCAATATCATTTCTATGGAATGTAAACGTCAATAAGGAGAAGAGATTATACCATTATACATAAAACCCCCTTTTTTTTCTAAATGGGTAAAGGTTTTTGTACATTCCACACATGTAGCGTAGTAACACATGAGGTAGAAAGCCTTTGAAATGCATTTGTGGAGTGTAGCCAATCGCTTTTACAAAGAAAGAAACACAACTATAACTATGTCAGTCCTTTGAGTTTGGGGTTTAGTGTGACGTCACCACCAAGGTAAATTTTTTATTTTGGGGGGTTGGGTTTGTGGAATGAATTCCTTTATAAACGTACAAAAACTCTACATTTGACCCTGTACGAAGGTTAACTTCATTCATGGATAGGAAAAGAAATGAGGATAATACTGTGACGTCCTGACTTAGCAGACTTCAGAGGGATGGAACATACACCAGAAACGAAGATTTCTTTAGTCTTGTGACTGATATTTGGTGGTATTGCTCGTTACCTCTACAAGCTTATCGTAGAGAGGCCTTATCCTTATCAGATTATGTCTCAGTGAAAATCCTCCCTGTAGGGATTTATAATTACTCAAGTCTTAAAATCCCGTCCACGTTTATTTGCTCCACTACACATGTACTTTCCATTTATGAAAAACAAACAGGAATTTCATTTTTCTTTAATCAGTGTTTGTTTGTTTGGTTGGTTGAGTGATTATTATGTAGTGTGTGGGTGGGGGGGGGAGGGGGGGAGTGGACACCAGTCATGATCCCGATAATTATGCACCCAATAAGGATAACAATGTTCTTAAGAGGTCGCACAGGTCATACTAACTCTCATGTGACCAGGTCGTCACTTCCTACCAAGAGCAAGGTCCAGTTATTCCTTTCCAGCAGGTTGTGTTGATCCTACACTGTGTGTGAACTGACGGGACTGATCTGACAGACGTGTGGATCTCGATGGTGGTGAAAGAAATTCACAGGCAAGTACGTGATGTTTTATATTAGTTATCATTCAAGTCATTTCACATTGTTAGGTTGTTGTTTATGTGTAGCAATACTATTTGATTCCTTTTTTTCCCCCTTTTATTTTTTTAAAACTATTGTTAATGTCGTTTAACGTGGATTGATTATTGTTTATATGTAACAATACTATTGATTTCGTGGTGGTGTTGTTTTTTCCCCACTGGCTATATTCTAGCATTTTGCTCATTTCTGACTTGTTACTCTCATAATTATATTATATATCTATATATTATATTATATATATTATATATATATTATATATATTTAAATTATATTGTGTTGTCTGTTGATCATGTTTTCCCCATCTTTATTCTTTATTACCCATAAATATATATATAAACACCTGGTTCAGAAATCATTCAAGAAGAACATCTTGCGCACACGTTAAAACCCGTTCCGCTTTTCGGAAGAGTAGGCCATTGCGTGCCGGTGGGATTGGAAGACAAAATTGACAAAACTGCATACACACGGAGACTGGTTTTAAGAAAAAGCGCATGAGTGCTTGTTCCATTATTTTCGAAATAAAAGAATAATAATCATTAAAAAAAAAAGAAGTTCACCATTTGGTAGTACGTTTGCGTATGTAATAGTTTTCAGACTTGTAAGGCTGCCACATTCTGACTTCAGAGCTAATCTGAACATGAGTGCAGTATGTATGTGTTGTGGTGTTATTATTGATTACTATTGGCACACTGTGGCCTGCGCTTCTTACAACAACAACAAACAAAAAACCAAAACTGGCCTTTGTACAGATGTTACTGTGGCGAAGTGATTAGTGTTTAGAGTGTGTGCTCAAGGTAAGAAGAATTCGTAAGGTATGGTCTGGTCAGGTTTCCTTACATGTTTTTCTTCTTCTTTTCATTTTTTGGTTTTTCCTTCTGACTTTTTTTTCGAATGTAGTCGTGATTTTGTTTTCTATGGTCTTTCTAACTTTGTAGTTCATGAAGAGAGGGAGAGACCATGGTTCAAGGTTGTTTCTTGTTTTTGTTGTTGTTGATGTTGTTGTTGTTGTTGTTGTGGTGTTGTTGTTGGAGTTTGTTTGTTTTCATTTGTGTGGGTTTGGGAGTTTTGTTCTTTATGGATTGTTTTTGGGGGGGGGTTTATGTGTGTGTGTGTGTGTGAGTGTGTAGTGGTGTGTGTGTGTTTGTGTGTGTTTGTTCTTGTGTGTGTGTGGCGTTGACGTGCGTGTGTGGGTGTTGTACTTTGATAATGAACTAATAAGCACTCATGTGAAGAAAAATAGCACTCATGTTACATAACCGCTCGTGTAAAATGTTCTACATCAGTGCCCGGTGCATAGAGTTTTGTAATTCTGTCACTTGTTCATCAACAGCACAAAGTGGCCTCGTCTTCGCAAAGTTGTTGTAACAGGTTTTAACGTGAGCGCAAAGATGTTTGCTTGTGCGTTAGCCACAGGGGACCTCTTTTAATAATTCACCTGTATGATATGATATGTAAGCGGAATTTTTTTTTAACTTCTGAAGCTATTTATCGAAAGATAATGATTGAACCCTATTTATTTATGTATTTATTGGATTGTTTATACAACTCTAAGTCAAGGTAGACTTTTCTGCGTGAAATTCGGGTTGCTCTCCCCGGGGAGAGAGTCGCCACAAGAGCAGCGCCACCATTTTTTCTCCTTTTTCCTGCCTGAAGCTGTATTTGTTTTCATATCAGATTGACTTTTTCTACATGATTTTGCCAGGGACAACTTTCTTGTTGCCGTGGATTATTTACGTGCGCTAATAATCTGTGTAACACAGGGACCTCGGTTATCGTTCAATCAAAAGGACTAGCACCAGACACCACTCTAACGATGGGGGAAGTTTGGGGGCCCTAAAACGGGGCTCTCTATTCACAGCGCTGTCGGTTTTCCTTCTGTTTCAATTATAACTACAGCAGAGCTAGTTTGTAGGGTTTTACAGGTGTCGGGGGATGGGGCAGCTCAGTGGTCGGAGCACACGCTTTTCCCCAGCTAAGGCTAATCAGCATCGAGCGTGGTTACCACTTGGATGGGTGACCGTTTAAGCGCCTTGGCTTCAGTACAGTCCCCCAGATCACCCGCTGTTAAATGGGTAACTGCCTCTTTAGGGTCAGGGAAGGTAAGCAGCTGAGGGATGAGGAGATGGGCGCCGCTCAATATTGTGGGCCCCCTTAGAGATGTGGATCTCTGGACGCCTCGCTTTCCTACGACCTCATAGGTTATGGGACACCTTTACCTTTACCTTTTGTACAGGTGTTAAGGTGTATAGGGCTTAGGAAAACTTTTGAAACAAAGTCCCTTACTTTTTTAGGTCTAGTTTTTGACGCAGGAGAGATAAGTGAGAAAGAAACAACCCAAAGCAAATGCCAAACGGGGAAAAAATGCAAATCACCCGTCGTTTTGGAAGCATTATGATGATTAATATGATCTAGGCTGGGTTATTTTATTTTTAGGTTGACCCTGCCTATCATACACATTTTATGTTCCTTTTATGTCAATTTTTGAAATCTGTATGACGCCGAGGTCTGACGCGCTAGGCCTGACTTGTCCAGCGCTTAACGGCAGTGCAACACATCTTTAGACAATGGTTGAGCACCGTCTAAGTGTTGGACAAAGAAGGAAGAAGAAGAAATTACGTATGTAGATATCTTTTTCTTTTTTTCTTCTAGATTTTCACCCACTGAAGCACAGACTTGCATGGTTTCAGTTTAGAGCACACCAGTCTCACCTAATGCTGTTAGAGCTCTCTCTTTCTCTCTATCTTATTCTCTCTCTCTCTCTCTCATACACACACACACACCACATCACACACACACACCACAACACTTCTCAGGGGCAGGCATATTGAGGGCGGCGCCCATTCTCCTCCGCTGCTTTACCTTCCAGACTTAAGGGCAGGTACCATTTTTACAGCTGGGTTGTGAACAGGGGGACTTATATGAGTCAAGGCGCGCAAACGGTCACCCATCATCTGGTAACCTCGCTCGATGCTGCTTAACTTTCGCCTAGGGGAAAGAGGAGTTCTCCGACACTGTGCTATCCCGTCCCATATATATTATATATATATATATATATATATTATATATAATATATATATGTATAGAGAGTTGATGAGAGAGAGAGAGAGAGAGAGAGATCTATATATCTGTATAATTGCCAAATGAAGTGAGGAAAAAACAAGTGCAGGTAACCAGTTACAACTTCATTCCCATCATAAAAATGATTTGGTTCCAAGATTCGAGAAAATCCCTGAGTAAGACCAATCGTCTTTTGCTTCACCATTACCTTTTCACACTTGTCCTTAATATTTTTTGGTTTGATTTTTCACTACATGCATGCGTACATTTCTTTTATCACATCTATGTTCTTCACTATTCTCGCTCATTGACCTTTGATATCAATCTTAAGCAGGAACACGTGAAAGCGATCTAGCCACAAAGAAATCAAAACAGCCCCCCCAAAGAAAAGAGTGTGAAAGTGAGGGTTATCTGCTGGTGGACAAGCAATGAAGGAACGAAGTCAAGAGACAACAGGGTCACCCTGGTCTTCTGTGACAGTCTGCTCAAGGTGAGCAGGCAGGCGTCACCCATCCATTAGCTTGAGGGTTCACCGTCTTCATTCAAATTTCTCTGCGTGAATAAGGACCAGGCGACCGTTTGAAGGCCTACGGATAGATTTTTAAACTTTTTATTCTTTTACGGGACGGGATAGCTCAGTGGTCGGAGCACTCGCTTTTTCCCCCTGACTAAGTTAAAGAGCGTCGTGCGTGGTTACCAGTGGATGGGTGACCGTTTTGCGCCTTGGCTTTAGTAAGTTCCCCCAGTTCACCCAGTGTAAATGGGTACCTGCCCTCTTTTAGGTCAGGGAAAGGTTTAAAAAGCAGCGAGGGAGAGGAGATGGGTGCCGCCCTCAATTATGCTTGGCCATAGAGAAGTGAGGTCTCTGACGCCTCGCTCCCCTCGGACTTATAGGTTATAGGAGCTCTTTTCCTATTCTTTTACTGCGAGGATAATGAATATGCACTTATGTGCAATTTTTACATCCAGTCCGTGTGAATGCGGTTTTGTAAATTTTTATCCGTTCCCACCAGGCACACAATGGCTACTCATTACGAACACGGAACAGGATTTAACTTGTGCGCAAGATGTTCTGGTGCGTTCGCACACGGTGGCCTCAGTTTATAGTTTCATCCGAAAGACTTAGATTGCTTCCCCTGTTTTGAATTTGGGAGCTGCAATGCGCCGTATGAACAGCGGCTGGACAAAATTTATAAAAATTGCATACACCGGTGATAGAGTAAAAAAAAGCAATGAACACTTATTCCCATTACCCTCGAAATAAAAAAGAATAAATAAATGAATAATAAATAAAATAGCTTCACCATATGGATATTCTGTGCTAGAAATTCTCTCTTTTCTATTCCTCTCTTTGTTTCTGATTGTTCCTTTTCTTCCTGTCACCTCCTTCTTATCTTTTAAAAACAAAAGTATGCCTTCTTTGTCCTTTTTCATGCCTCTTTCCCACCCAGAAAGACTGAAACGATAACAAGTATCCCTCATGCCGAAGTCAAATACGTTGGGCCTGACTTGTCGGCTACACACTGGTATTAATTTGAGGGTCATGTAGTATCTTCTATAGAGTGTGAGTGGAAAAAATGTTGGTGAATTTCACAGATTTTTTAAAGCATGAAAAAATGGACAGTGCACTTGTTTTTTGGATTGAGGACATAGATCAAACCAGGTAGTCACGAGAAAGTTAGAAATAATCATCAAACCAGGATTGCCTGTATTCCTAACGCGTTGACCCCAGCGCATGATATGGCGGTAAGGAAGTAGCAGACGGGACAAAGGTACTGAGGGGGTACAGTGTTTGCTGGGAAAAAAAAATCAATCTACCAAATTGTTCAAAATCAGCATGTGTTTTGAGTCAGTGGCTAGTCTTTACAAAAAGTGGTTTTTATTTATGTGGCTGCTTAGTACGTGCGGTAAGAAATATAAGAGTCACATAGAAAAAGAAGGAAAAGAGTTGCTTTTTTAATTAACGTGTGCGCCTGTCGGGTGCTTAATGGCAGTGCACACCGCATTTTTGCTATATGACAGAAACAATAGATGCTGTTTGAGCGTTCCCCCCCCAGTACTAAAAGATGCAAACGCAAACTAAGCGTTGCTTGCCTGGCATGCGCTAAACTGTTTCAAGGCAGTAAAAAGCTGTTTTTAATGGTCGGATTGTTAACGATTCCTCGTTAGAAATCTGATATTATATATATAGATATAGATAGATAGATAGATAGATAGATAGATAGCATCTGTGTGTACACTGCTAACAAAATTCTTTTTACTTTACTCTTGATGGTTCTACCAGAGAGTTTTGATGTCATTTTTCTTTATTCCTCCTTGTTTACAGCTACAAGAGTCGAAGTTGTTCTTCCCTCTGTCCTCTCTACCTGAGCTAAAGAGTGGTGTCAGACGTTGACTCGACTTCCCATCCTCTCCACCCTGATCCAGAAACCCAGCTGTGAGCACAGGGGGACGGGTGGAAGGAAGGACGAGAAGGAAGGGAGGAAGGAAGGACGGAAGGAAGATGGAAGGAAGGATGGGAGGGAAGCAGCATGGCAGAGTCAAGCTGTGTGGGCTTACTCAGATGCTGGTGCTGACTTTTATTAAAATTATTCGGGAAAAGAAAAAAAAGCTCGGCTTCGTATGATTTTTTTCATAAGCCAATAATTATATTGCCTTATGTGAGAGATTACTCTGATTAGGATGGTTTGTAGAATAGTCTGTAAGTCCAGAAGGGTCTTCATTTTTGCATGGATTTCAGTAGCGCCTGGTTCGCTTAGAATGACTTTTTTTCGATTTCACAAACAGACCTGCAAATGCCGTAAGGTTTGTCGTGTATATAAAAATTCCGAACATTTTTGTATAGATTTCAGTAGCGCCTGGTTATATAAGGTGCTTTGTTTTCCCGATTACACAAGTGTCTCATCTTACACACACCTGCAAATGTAAGCTGTTCCGCTTTTCGTAAGAGTAGGCCATTGTGGGCCAGTGGGAACAGATGACAAAATTTACAAAACTGTATACACACGGGGACTGGATTAAAAACACATAAGTGCTTATTCCATATCCTCGATATAAAAAAATAAAATAAACATGAAAAATAAATAAAAATAAGTAATCTTTGTGTGTATATAACATGCAGTAGATCAGAAATGCACACCAGAGATCCCCTACTTCAGGGTCAGGGCTTTGGAATTATCCCATTATGCACTCGAGTCTTTACCAGCGTATTGTGTTTAACGTATCCAGCTATCTACTGTGTGGATTTCTGTGGCAAATATAGTGAATCGTATCTAGACTATTTCCCGCACACAAAGATGCTATAGTGAACCTGAAATTGAAAACTGAAACAGCAAAAGTTTAACGGCAGTGTGGGTGTGAGTGCTATAGTGCATTTTTCTTGTTTCAGGTGAAAGGATTAAAAAAAAAACCCACCCACACAACTCAACAAACTTCATAGCATGCACTTAGCCCACACGCAAGAATTTATGGCAACAAGTAAATTATTGTTTCCAAAAAAAAAATCTGTTGAAATATCCATCGTCAGAACAAAATTATATCTACTTATATTGAGATGGACGAAAAACAAGCCCAACTTCCTCTACTTTGAGAAACAAGTAAGGGAAATCAGAACAAACATAAAAATCCCCCCTCCCCCCTATAAAACGACACTCTCCTCAAACACCCTCCCCCCCTCCCGAATGGATAATAAAAGCATTAGCAATTCAGCATAAATACATTAGTAATTCTGCATAAATACATTAACTATTCAGCATAGATACATTAGCAATTCAGCATAGATACATTAGCAATTCAGCATTCAAGCTAACTGCAACAACCACAAAAGAAACAACCCCAAACCAAAACAAAATATTCAAGAAAACAAAGCTGAAGTCAAGCGCAAATTATTAACAGCCAAAACAATAACAACAATATCGACAACAACAAGAAGAAAATTGAACTAAGTAAACAAATGACAAAAAAAAAACCCACACCCCAAACCAAAATTCACGAAAACGTGGCAAAGTCAAGCAAAAACTATTAACATCAAAAACAGCAGCAGCAACAACAACAACAACAGTAACAAGAACAACAAAATTGAACCAACACAACAACCGACGAACATTACAAAACAAAGAGGGAACAATGCTTTCAAAACAAGGCGGCAGCAACAAAAAATCGCTTTTTTAATGTTGACCATTCTTATCACAAAAAAAGCGAATTTCAATTACTTAATAGCCAATACTGGCTTGCCTACAAGCATTGCATTTCTGGGTTCCTTTTCGTCATTGGCTTATAGATGTGGGAAGAAGGTGTGTGGGTGTTTGACGGTTTGTTCTTCTTTTTTTTCTCCCATTGTTTGCTTAAAAAAAAAAAATAAAAAGCTGTTGCTTCCGTGGGCCGTTCCTGCTGTGTATATTTATCGTCATGGCGACAGATGGGAAGGCAATAGACTCGTTTTATAATAATGCCTGTTTGTTTTTGTTGGAAAAAAAAAATAACGGGGGCATGTTAAAGTTTTCTACGACAAACAGAGAGAGC
>CM054149.1:60357255-60393801 GCA_028751875.1 Rapana venosa | reverse complement strand
ACTCCCTTTGAAATTTTTATATTGAATAAGAACTTTGAGTGCCCTTGTAATTTTCTGCAAACTATTATATTTTGACTCCCTTGTAATTTTATTTGAAATATATTTTGGCCCCTTTGTAATTTTAATGAAATACTATTACTTTGAACTGCCTTGCAATTTTTACATTTATACTTTGAACTGCCTTGTAATTTTACTTTTTAATACTACTATACTTTGACGCCCTTGTAATTTTACATTTAATACTATTATACTTTGAACTGCCTTGTAATTTTACTTTTAAATATGTTTTACTTTAAAACTGCCCTGAATTTTACATTTAATATATTATTTTTGAACTGCCTTGTAACTTTAAATTGAATATTTTACTTTGAACTGCCTTGTAATTTTACTTTTAAATGCTATTATACTTCGAACGGCCTTGTAATGTTACATTAATGCTATTAGACTTCGAACTGCCTTAAATTTTTACAGTAATACTATTATACTTTGAACTGCCTTTTTTAATTTTACATTTAATACTATTATACTTTGAACTGCCTTGTAATTTGACAGTTTATATATTATAGTTTAAACTGTCTTGTAATTTTACTTTTAATGATTATACTTTGAGCTGCTATATAATTTTACATTTAATACTATTATTACTTTGAAAACTGCCTTGAAATTTACATTTATTACTGTTATAGTTTGAACTGCCCTTGTAATTTTACTTTTTAATGCTATTATACTTTGAACTGCCTTATAATTTTACATGTGATACTATTTTACTTTGAACTGCCCTTGTAATTTTAATTTAATACTATTATACTTTGAACTGCCTTGTAATTTTACATTAACATTACTATACTTTGAACTGCCCTTGTAATTTTACATTTAATATATTATACTTTGAACTCCCTTGTAATTTTACTTTTTAATACTATTTACTTTGAACTGCCTTGTAATTTTACATTTAATACTATTTATATTTTGAACTGCCTTGGGTAATTTTACATTTAACTTTACTATACTTTGAACTGCCCTTGTAATTTTACATTTAATACTATTTACTTTGAACTCCCTTGTAAATATATATTGAATAATATTATACTTTGAAATGCCCTTATAATTTTACATTTAATACTATCACAATTTGAATCCCTTTGTTTTTTACATTTGATGCCATAGTTTGCTTGCTTTTTAAAGAAAGATCATAACAGTACCTAAAAACTAAATCAAATTTATTCTTAAAAGATTGGGGCACAGTGCATATTTCTGTAGCAAGAAAATTTGCTTTTAGATCAACAAAATGAGAGTATATAATATGTAGCTGATTGTACAATATGCACATTTAAACCCAATCTTGTGTTTAAAGTAGGAGTTTAGGGAACAACGATGACACGGCGAGGAAGAAGAAGATGATGAAAAACGAAGAAGAAACCACCCCCACCACCACCACCACCACGAACAGCAACAAAAAACCGTTTCATAACTACAAAAATGTTTCCTCAAAAGCCCCCAAAAATTTATCAAAATGTTGGAAGTTCGTTTGGCGAATAAAGGAGGTAAGGACCCGTTACTCACCACACAGGAATTATGTGAGGCCTTTCAGGGTTGTTAGGGGAACACAATTCTTTATTTATATTGCCAACAACCACACGGCTCAAGCAGGAGAAAAGTGCTGTTTTCCATTCTAGTCATCTTGTAGCCCTTTAACAGCCAGCCCCCTCTCTTTCAAGAAAAATTTAAACGTCACCAGACAGCAAGTGAGAAAATGACATTGAAAATGTCACCATCCTGTTTTCATTACAGTTTAGTCGCTTTAGCTCTGATTTCCACTGACCAATGGATCCATTTGGAAATTGAGACTAACCAATCCTGATCACACAATGGAATCAGCTGACAAACAAGTTAATTTAAAAGCTACAATCAACCAATATTCTGACTACGTGACAAGAAGGAGGGGGACATAAGAAAGGTGTGTGGGGGTGGGGTTAGAGGGGGGTGGAAGACGAGGTTCTAGGATGTTTGGACACTTATTTTCATTTTTGGGCCACATTGAAGTGTTTACTCCAGATGGTCCCTACTCCAGCTGCAAAGCCTCTATCAGTTTGGCTACTATGATAGAAAAGAGGGAGAGATAGAAACCCCGGTTTAAATTGCTCCAGGTGTCCCATGTATTCCTTTGGGGGCTTGATGGGCCACAGGTGCTCAAAAGCGCGCGGCCTGATGCTAACTCGAAACTACCTTTGACATCGTCTGGACACACCCTTCAAGGGACAGAGGAAATGCCAACAAGCCAGGGCCCTACACATTGTTGAGGCGGTACAAACAGCTCAGCTTGCAATGCTGAAGAGCATCCATAATCCCTCTTTAAAAGGGGATGACCTCAGCAAATGAGGAAGTCTAACCATGTGGAAACACGTTCTTTTTATAAGGGAAGGGAAGGGGGTTGTGATTCAAAGTGCACAAAGTGCACACTATAACAAATATAAAATGACACTGATAGCATCTGAGGCCCTTTGGCAAAATGACGTATGTGTTCATCTTGATTTTACACATTTTGAATCCTAAAAAATAATAATAATAATAATAATAATAATTTAAAATAATAAGAAGAAGAAGAAGAAGAAGAAGAAGAAGAAGAAGAAGAAGGAAGAAGAAGAAGAAGAAGAAGAACATAGTATAATACGAATCGTATACGACTGAATCTTGTAAAGCAAAAAAATCAAAGTGCTTGCATTCAAAACATTCACGCACCTGCAACCAATCACAAAAGATTGACAGATTTTTAAATCGCACGCACACCCACACCCCAACACACCCCACACACACACACCCCAACCACCACCACACACCACGCTCGAAATAATTTGTGTCTTGGGTTTGGATTGAAAATATCAAATGTAGGCTTTTGGCAAAGTTAGAGAGGAAGGTGGAGGACCTGAAATAGAAAAGAGTGATGGCCAAAAGTGTATTGTTGAATCTGGCTATTTTAAAGCATAAGGTATCTGCTGCAGAAAGGAGGGAGCCAGATGGAGTATACAGGTTAAGACAATTACAGAGATATGAGGGGCAGTTTGTGGAGACATTTATAACAGAGGGAAGGAATCACATATTTCACTCTTTTTGAAACAGGGAGCCAGTGAAGAAATCGCAAGATGGGAGTGATGTTTTGATTTTTTCTTTCTGAGGGCTATTTCGAGCTGCAGTGTGTTGTAGAGTTAAGGCAATAAAATTGATGATAATGGCAGACCAGCCTAAAGAGATTTACAATGTCCAGATGTAAAAAGGATGAGAGTCGTGGTAAGCTTGCATCAGTGGACAGGTACTTTTGAATTGCACTGATACCCCATAATTGATAGTAGCACAATAGGCTCTTGGTGGTCAATTTTTGTATAAGGTTTGTGTCAAAAACAACTCCTATTAGACCAGTGGTGGTCTGGGTGCTAATTTTTCGGATGAGACGTTACTCCGGTCCCGTGTGTTACACAAAATTATTTTAGTGCACGTAAAAGAACCCACGGCAACAAGAGGTTGTCCCTAGCAAAAGTCTGAAGAAAAAAAAAAAAAAGCCTCTTATAGGGAAAAAATTATAGTTGTAGACAGGAAAAAAATACTGGGTAGCACTGCTCTTTGTGGCGAGGCTTTCTCCCGGGGAAGAGCAGCTCGAATTTTCACCGCAGATAAATCTGCATGATTTAAACGGTATGAGCATGAAAATAAAAAATTAAAAAACTGGATCAAAAATACATTCACTAGCATTTTCAAAATAGGGATTTTTTAATATCGGGCAGCTTTATAACAGTAAAATGTAAAGTTCGTCTTTTTCTTTCATTGCATAGCAAAACATGACCCTCTCTTGTTATCTGGATAAACTTTTCTGTGTATTTTTATATATCTGAGTGTCTTTCACATTTTAACAATCTTCAATCATTTAAGGGCTGTGGCAATACCAAATAAAGTATATGTGTACAATCCAGGAAAACTTTCTCTTGTGATGACATCTTTATCTTCAGGATATGTCATGCGAAAAGAAAACACTGGTAATTTCCAATGTCTTTGTGAGACAATGCAAAACCATACCCGTGCCAGACAAAAAATACTGTCATGATCAGTTTTAAGCACTTCTTACCATTTATGCCAGATATAAGACTGCTTAATGTAAGCTGTCAACAACTTGAGCAAAAAATATTGTGTGGTCATCTAAGAAATTTTAATTCTTATATCCATCATTTATCAAACATAACGCATATTAGTGTAGTAGCTTTAGGGTATCCTGTTGCTTTAAGCTGCTCTTTTCCCTTTTTTCCTGAAAACGAATGGCCCGAGAAGCTAGCAGACGGTCTGTGGAACTGCTCTGTGAAGCACTACCCCAGCTTCCATCACCCCCTGGCCCGTAACCTGAGACAGGTGTCATGATGGGCGTGATGAGACAGGTGACTGTCCTACCCGCAGCCTGAGTGTCATGGAAAAATAGCTCTCTGTAACAGATCACTCCATTGTGGAAGGGCTTCTGGATTTGTCAGTAAAAAAAACTGATATCTTCAAGAGAGAGGCAATGATTTTGTAATTCCATAGAGACGCTTAGCGTGCCAAAGTGCTTATCAAAATTGTTTAGAATAAATTTAAGGAAAAGCAAAAATACAAATAGAAAGGTTAACAGGCTGTGGACAGGTGTATTCGAATGACATGTTCACTTCAAAGTATGTACCCTTCCTAGTTTAATTTCACATTGATAGAACAGTTCTTTTCATATTGATGCTTTTCCTCCAAATTCTTACGAAGTCAAAAGTGTGCTTTATTGTAAACATTGCAATTATGCCCTCTCCATGTGATAAAGCACGTGACACAGATGGAGTATTTGTGAGTTTTAGACAAATAAAACACAGAGAAACTGATCAAAGCTACCAATCAAAGACAGTATCTTTTAACAGTGTGAAATTTTTCCCAAAAGGACAGGCCATGACACAGTGCACTGAAGGCCTGTAACTCACACATTACTTCTGTGTGGTTCCAGTCAGTTTTAACCCTTTGTGGGCAGCAACCCACGTCTCCTCGTACCTACTCTATTTGTTATACATGGACATGTGTCTGGTTTACCAGAAAAACACGTGCCTCCCGTTCCCACTTTTTCATGCAATGATGGTGTGACAAAACTGCCACACACTTTGGTATGCAACTTTATTGCTGATTGTCAGGATGAGAGTGATGAATCCTTCTGCCAACATCCTCCATGCCTGTCCGCCCCCAGTTTCAGATGTACTAATGGACAGTGTCTGTCTATTGACAAGGTCTGTGGGTTATATGTACCATTGTTGGGACCAGTCTGATTTAACGCAACTGTGAAATGTTCAGAGGAAACCAGGATAAGTACAAGATGTGCCACCCCCTGCTCTTATCAACCTTGATGGCCCTAATCGTCTCGTTTCACCCCCAAAGAATTCTAGTGAGCCATGTCCTGACACCCATTACCGATGTCCAGATTTTTCAAGTCCTGCCTGCCTGTCTACACACGATTGTAATTCAATGTATGACTGCTTTTACCACCAGGATGAAAAGGGGTGTGAGGAAAGACATGCTCAGGATTTTTTCGATGTAGACGTTCAAAAATATGTTTGCACAATGAGCACATTTGTGATGGCTGGCCTCATTGTCCAATGAACGTTTATGAACTGACCTGTGACCTAACCTGTCCCGTAAGCTGTCTATGTCAAGGTCACACATTTATGTGTCAAAGCCTTTTCTGCAGCTTCTTCCCTCAGCTCCGCTACTTGAATGCTACACATTCTGGAATGGCATTGTCAGACATCAGTAATAATGCTTTACTCATTGGTGCAACCTTGGGATACTGTTCTATAAAGCTCTTACCCAAAAATAGTCTTGATGAATTTAAAGAAATCTTGATCTAAGTAGCAACAAAATGCAATCTGTCAATATGACTTCCATCCTTGGTTTCAGAAAAACCCGCAAGAATTTTTCCTTGTCCAGCAACCCCTTACCTCACTGCACCTTGGTCTTCCATCTGTCAGCCGCACAGTGACTCACAGTACTGGACCTGTCTCACACCACACTGACAGTATTGGACACCACAGCACTGTCACTGTTTTCCCCAGCTGCAGAAACTGAATTTAACATCCACCTCCATTCATACAATCAGCGCACTGGGGTTTTAGTCCATGCTTCAGTTGACTGAGCTCTATTTTGGACTAAGCCCTATCAAAAAATTTCCAGCTGACCTATTCAACACACTTTTCAATTGCACTTTGTGTCCCCCTCAACAACTACAAACTTTTGCTGTTTTGAATTCTGCCCTATAATTTTGACAGCTCAGCATGCCATGCCCAAGAGATGAAATCTCTTCATGTGAAGATTTATTACAGTCATGGACATACCGAGGGTTTCTGTGGCTGATAGCATGTCTGTCTCTGACTGGTAATGTTTTCTGTTGCTGTGCACGTTTGGGTTTTCTAAAGCCTGGCGTCCTCTAGTGGTTTCAGCGTGTTCGGGCACCAACCTCACCATTGCTGACTTTCTGATGGGGGTCTACATTGTTATCATTGGGGTGGCAGATGAACTCTTCCGTGGACGGTTTTCTTCACAACGATGACACTTGGAAAACCAGCGCGAGCTGCAAAGTGGCTGGTTTTCTGTCTCTGCTGTCCAGTGAGGTGTCAGCATGATGATTGGCTTTATTACATGGATCGTTTTATTGTTCCCGCTTCCCCTTTTTGCACTGTCAGGTTTAACAGACAAACAGCTGCAGTGGCTTGTCTCTTCACATGGTTGATGGTTTGGTTTTTAGCGTGGTGCCATTTCTTCAGTTTACATCACACTGGGAATTTTATAGTCAGACAGGACTGTATCCCTTTGCCAGTTACCCAAAGGCGAAATATGCGGCAGTGGTATTCTCTTGGGGTTTTCATTTTTCCTAATTTTATCATTTTTTTACTTGTTGCTGTGGCAATTCTTATTTACTGGACAACCCGACAACACTTGAAACGACTCCACCAAGGTGTCTCATGATATGACCTAGCACGGCGGCTGATCACCATTGCAGTCACGATTTTATGTGCTGGTTTCCATTGGCCTGTGTCGATGTTAGCTCTAGCTGGTACAAAACCCAAATTCTGGAGAAATCAACTAACCCTGGCTTATTTGTTTTACCTTTAAAACTCTGCCCTCAATCCATTCTGTATACCCCTCAATACCTTGCCGAGAAAGAAAGAAAAACATAAGCTAAGCCAGAAATGGTAGAAATCTCACCGACTTTATTTTAAATTATATTTTTAGATTGTGTTTTATATCCCATTTTAGGCTATTGTGTCTCCTCATAACTTAGACTGGTTGGGTTTTTTTCCTTTGTTTTCCTGTCAGTGTGCGTGTGTGTGTGTTTTGGTGTGTTGTGTGTGTGTTGTGTGTTGTGTGTGTGTGTGTGGGGTGGTGTGTTGTGTGTGTGGGTTTTGTGTGTGTGTTGATTGTGTTTATTGTTGTTGACTTCAATTTTACGTTGTTCATTTTTTGTGATAATTAGACCCCCTCCCCCCCCCCCAAAAAAAAAAAAACCACAAAAAACCACAAAAAACCAACCGGTAGATGTTTGGATGTGTTTGTTTTTTTAACAAAATCAGAAAAAAAAAAATTGGGGAATGCAAAAGGAATTTTAAAAAAATAACATACAAAAACAACAAAAACAAAAAAAAGTCTTAACGTTAATGTAATAAAACAAATGTCCTAGGGACTTTGACAAAGACCTTTTACAAATTTTCAAATGCCAGTTTTAGATTACTGAATATGCTAGTGAGGGAGTTTTCAGAAAAAATGGGGCATGAAAGGTTTTAACACTCTGGCAGTCAAAAAGTATATGAGTATTAGTGATATTCTCACCACACAGGCATTTACCATTTTTGCTGAATTTGGTTATCAATGCATTTAGTTTCATTCTATAGAATAAAGTATTAATTCTCCTTGACGTAAAAACACTTGTACTAACTTCTGAATGATTCCCCACTGTTAAATTATCGGTATTGATTGCAGTTCTAGTTAAAAGTCTCTTATTTTGCTGATTACTTTCAGTGACCTTTCTCCATGATTTTGTTTCTAGTAAGCTATGCCCTTCTTGTAAGGATAAAGGCACATGCAATTCTATTGCATCCCGTCATGTTTTGCACCCTTTTTGGCAGCTCTATCCGCCCCACTCATTAGGAAAGAACCCAGTGTGTGAAGGCACCCAACAAAAATTCACACTTATGCCCTTTAAGGTTAAGAGATGTATTACATGCTTAATCTCTAATATGATTTTCGAAGTTTTCTTGTAACATGGTGATTTTAAAGCATACAATGCCGATTTAGAATCAACGCAAAGAAGAATTTGAAATATACACAACGGCAAATCAAAAATATAAGTAAGACCCATTAGTATTGCTACAAGTTCTGCTGTAAATATCGAGTGATGTTTACCAACATTATATGATTTTTCAATTTTTAGAAGAGAATTTAACTAAAGAAAAGAAAGGCTTAAACTTTTTGAAGATGGTAAGTAAACAGTTCTGGGGCCAAGACACATTAAATATGAAATATTTAGCTACATCCCTTATTCGTTCAAAATTATCGTATGGTCAAGAGGTCTTTTTCAGTGCGCCTAAGTATTTACTTACAAAGTTGCAAAGTATAGACTGCAAAGCATACAGGCTGGCTCTTGGTGTGCCTTATCACGCCTCAGCCCTGGGAACATATAACGAAGTCGGCATGTTGCCTTTAGATGATTACCGTCAACTGGCATGTGCTAAATATTTGCTTAGAAACAAAACGACAGAAAACTTTATTTCAGAAGAAAAGAAGTAAAATCAGAGTTTAATTTTCCTAAAAGAGCGAAATATATATCCTCTTTAATGCCCATCAGTACATATGTGTCTGATCTGGTACAAAACTCTGAAGTCAATCAACACAGCATAGACAACAAGAAGCAATCTTACCTTGCCCATCATGGGAGATGAATAAAGCACACACTTTGATATAGAGTTGTCTAATGAAAACAAGAATGACAACCAGAATATAATGGTTGCTGATGTCCGATCCCACATCCATCATAAATATTTTGACCATTTACAAATTTATACAGACGGATCACGTCTAGATAATCAAGAAACAGGTTCTGCTTTTGTTATACCAGCATAAAAAATTGATGTAGTTGATGTGTGTGTTGTGTGTGTGTGTGTGTGTTGTGCCCCGCGTACGTGCGTGCGTGCGTGAGAGAGAGCACCAATTTCCTGAACAGCGAAAATTAGGAACTGAAATCAGTATCCTTTTCTTGAATGCTCACACTTTGAATACTTTTAGTGTTGCTGTGCTTTGATAGGTTGTCACAGCCAAGGAGAGGTAGTGGGGGTAAGATTCTACTGCAATATAGTGCTTGCCAGGGCACAAGTCTCTCGTAGCATCTGATAGCCAAAATCCAACTTCTTCAAGTGTAAAGTATGCATTCTCTGAGAAGATGTTGACAGCAACAGGCACACATGTGAAATATTGTAGAGTCAATTCTGTGTTTGCTTTTTGCTGTCTTAAGTGGTTAACGTTTGCATCCTATGTTTTTTTTTTAAATTTTGGCATTGATGTTATCCTTCCAAAGAAATATTTAATGAATCTAACTGCTAAAGTTTCAGCTCACAGATAGGTGCATGCTCTCGTTTGTACAGCTGCTAAAATTGCACTTGTAGCGGTACTGATGGGACTATATTCTAATTCTGATTAGTACAAATCTGTTGAAAACCATAATGGAACATGGATATAAGTTGAAAGGAATATTCATGTTGTGAAGCACAGAAAATAAATCCACTTGCGAAGGAATGATTCATACTATTGTCACATGGACTGTCCCCAGGATTCCACAATTTTTTTTCCATAAAAACCATGTGATTGGATTATTTGTATTATTATCTCACTGCTGGAAGCTGCAGACTCTTGTGAAGGGCATGTAGAGTATTTCTGAGTGTCATTTGCAATGCTTTTTTCCCCTTTTGCATGAATACCAGGTTGTCTGCTAAAAGGCACAGCATCTGTGGGAGCCTACCAGCATGTAACAGCCTGTGTGGAATGATTGGGGTTCATTTCTTCAGAATGATCTGGACAACTCTGAAAAAAGGGGGATGCATATATTTTCTAATTGTTTTAACAGATAGTGAAGGTATTAATCGCCATAGCCTCCACATCTGGATGCCAGACTATACAGATGGTTTGACTGGGTAATTTAGATGAGATGCAAATACATCAATGTCAGGTGTGATCCTAAAGTCTTGTTATGTTTTAGCATGATATGATTGACCTGCTATGACGCGGCATCTTTCAGTTTGGTGACAAGGAACTGCCTCAATGATATTCCACTGTGCAGGGCTGTGTACCAGTCAGACAGGGGTCTCTGTCCTCACACCAGGGCCAGATTCTTCATGCAGCTTTGACTGGCACATGATCCCCCATGTTCTTCAGATAACTGACTGCAAAACAACAATTTAATAACTGACTGCACATGATGATCATGTCAGTTTGTACTCATGACCCTCCGCTACATAATGAGGCACCTTGCACTGGATCTCAGTCTCTAGTTGCTAATGTGCTATAGACCTGCAGTAAAAAAAAAACAACAACTATTCAATACAAAGAACAGATTGAAAACATGTACAATTCTACGAACATTTATTACAAACATAAATGGTAGACTCCAAGAAGTGACAAAATGAGAAATCGACAAATTTTGCATTGTAATCGATGGTTAGGATGAGGTGTTGGGTGTGTGTAAACGTGTTTAAAAAAGAAATAAAGGAAACTCAATATCGCCTTGATACTTTAGTACAAGGTAGAAGTAAGTTTACTTTGCTGGAACTATGTGCAGAGCATGATCTGATCATCACCAAACCTTTTTTCCAACACCGAGGCTCCAAATTTACACCTGGTACAATGGACGATCTCAACATCTCGTCTCAAATCGACTTTATACTGCGGTCTAGAGGTAACGCGCCTGTCTAGAAAGCGAAAAAGTCCAGGTCTGAAGTGTGCGGCGGTTCGTACCCTTTGGACCGGAAACTTTTCCCCCATCCATTAGACCATGAGTGGTGGTTCTGGGCGCTAGCCTTTCGGATGAGACGATAAACCGAGGTCCCGTGTGTTACACGTAATTATTAGCGCACGTAAAAGACCCACGGCAACAAGAAGAGTTGTGTCCCTGGCAAAATTCTTAGAAAAAAGCCACTCTGATAGGAAACAAATACAGTTGCAGACATGAAAAAAAAATGGGTGGCGCAGCGCTTGTGGCGACGCGCTCTCCCGCTCTCCCGGGGAGAGCAGCCCGAATTCACGGAGAAATCTGCCGTGACTTAAAGTGGTATGAAATGAAATTTGAGCGCTTTGATTTGTTTGCTTTACAAGATTCAGCGCTATATAAATTCCATACATTATTATTATTATTATTAAGATCTAGAAAACGTTACGCCATCAAAGACTCAAAAGCATCCCCAATGCCAACCTTGACTCTGACCACAGGCCCTGTCATTCTAGCCACCAGTACTCAGAAGAAGAAAATAACAACTGCTAGGAAGAACCAGCCTGAAAAGATCAACCTCCTCAAACTGGAAGAGAAAGAAGTGCAAGAACAGATTCACAGTGCTATTAAGGTGAAACTTGACTCCATTGATACAACACCTCTCAACATGGAGCAAGTCTGGGACACCTTCAAGCCAGCTCTCTTGAACACCTTAAGGAAGTTTGCGGGACAAAGAAATGTGGAGGTAAAAACAGGAAAGCTACAGCTTGGTGGAACCAAGAGGTGAAGGAAGCCATCAAAGAAAAAAAGCAGCTATATAAAGCTTGGGCCAAGACCAAGACAGAAGAGGACTACGCCAAGTACAGAATCGCAAGAAGACATAGTAATCGTGTTGTGAAAGCCTCCAAAGAAAAATCTTGGGCGACCTATGGAGAGAAGTTAAGTGAAATTTGCAAGAACTCCCCAAGAGAATTTTTCAAAAGTGTGAAGACGATGAGGACATTCATCCAACAACAGTAGTGAATGATGCAAATGGAGAGGCACTGCACAAAGAAGAGGAAATTCTGAAACGATGGGAAGATTACTTTAAAGATCTTTTAAACCCATCTGGAGTACAAGTTCCAGCTCTCAATTCTCACACGCTATAAAGACAGTTAGAGCCCCAAATCCTTGAAGCTGAAACAAGAAAAGCAATTAAGACCAGCCCAAAGGGCAAAGCGGCAGGTGATGACGGCATAACAACTGAAGCCATCCTTGCATGCGGAGAAACGGGAGTTAAGTGGCTCACCATCATCTTCCAGAAAGCATGGGAAGAGAGAGAGTACCAATGGACTGGCAAAATGCAATAGTGGTGCCAATTTGGAAGAAGAAGGGCAGCAAGAGAGACTGCAGCACCTACAGAGGCATTTCACTTCTCAGCCATGTAGGGAAAATGTATGCAAAGATTCTGGAACAGCGCACAAGAGCCAAAGCAGAACACCTACTGAGCAATGCCCAGTTTGGCTTTCGGAAGGAAGAGGGTGCACAGATGCCATTTTCGCACTCCGACAGCTGTGTGAAAGAGCATCGAATACAACCAAGACCTGCATTACAGTATTCGTTGACCAAGAAAAAGCTTTCGACCGAGTCAACAGAGACAAGCTCTGGAAGATCCTGGAGCAGTACGACGTGAAGGGGCAGTTGCTTGATAACATCAGAGCAATCTATGCCAACAGTATGAGCGCAGTCCGAACAGCCAGTTGGAACATCCGACTGGTTCCCGGTTACATCATGGGTCAGGCAAGGCTGCATACTCTCTCCCCTTCTCTTCGTGATCTACATGGACCAGATCACAAAGGAAGCCAACCCAGATCTAGAGGCCCTGAACGAACTATTATTTGCTGACGACAGTCCTGATGAATCAGAACAAAGCAGCTCTTCAAGATCACACAGACCAACTCAACACAAGCTGCGAGAGGTATGACATGAAGATCAGTATCACCAAAACAGAAGTTATGTCTGTCAGCAGAAATCCAGGAAAGCTGGACATCAACATCAACGGCACCCAGCTGAAACAGACCAAAGAATTTAAATACTTTGGCAGCCTCTTCACTGAAGATGGAAAATTGGACAGAGAGATAGAAACAGATGCCAGAAAGCGAACGCAGTCAGTTACCAACTCGCCCCCCTTCTAAAACATTCCAGCATCCAATGAGCACCAAGGCAAACTCATCAACGCCATCTTCGTTCCAACACTCACATACCAGTGTCAGACATGGGCCCTAACAAAAGCCTTAGAGAGAAAATTGGTCACATGTGAAATGCGCTGACTGAGAAAAGCTGTCAACAAGACCAGACGCGACAAGATCAAGAATGAGGTGATCAGAGACATGGTCGGACTAACACCAATTCTCCACCATATCGAACAACAAAGGATCAGGTGGTTTGGTCACCTCACTAGAATGCCGCCCAACCAACCAGCCCTACGGGCATACACCACCAAATACAATGGCTGGAAAGCCAGAGGTAGACCAAGGAGACGATGGAGCGACTCCGTGGCTGACACCCTGCGAGCCCATGACCTGTCACTACATCAAGCCTCCGCCTAGCTGCAGACAGACGTCTGTGTCTCCCGCGACGTCCGAAGGGCACCAGCGGAAGATGAAAGAAGAAGAAGAAGTAAGTTTAAAGCTTTATAATCCATTGAAACATTAAAATCAACAACCAGGCCCCCACCCTGACTATAATGGCTCCCAGTTTAAAGAGGGTCAGGTGCAATGCGACCTATTTCGTGGTGAAGTGTTGCTTTTACATGCTTGGTCACAGACTTTCCCCTAAAAAAACCTCTTTTAAAGCATTTCTTTTACAGCGAGAAAATCCAACACATTGATGTGAAACTGCTTTTCTGTCACAGTTAATCTTCCACCTGTTCTTTGTGAACCACACACCGCTCTCCAACCGTCTGTAATTGAAGAATATGTTACTCTGCACAGTAGACTCTTTCCTTATCTTTGGTGGCCTCATCATCTGTGAAATCAGAGACAATTTTCTCTTACAACTTGATGATCAATGACAATGAAGATGATAAACCAATGCTGATATGGAAGTGACATTTCCTTTGAGACTACCTGACAGGTCTGTAATCTAGATTCCTATTAAAATTATAAAACACATAATATAATAAAATAATAAGAAGAATAAGAATAGGAATAATAATAGTAATAAAATATTACATGGAATTTATATGGCGCTTTCTCTTGCAAAAAATAATCAAAGCGCTTCATTCATCCCACTCATTCACATTTCAGCAGTTACATAATAGTTTATTTTTCAATTTCAAAAAGTATACACACACGCTCGACGCACGCACGCACACGCCCCACACATAAGGTTTTAACTCGGGAAGGGTAATGGGGTTTTTGACTGTTGAGGCCAGGGGAAAATGAAATGGAACAAGAGGGGAAAATTTAGGTTTGAAATAAATGTGTCTTGAGGGCCGGATTTAAAAGTGTCATAAGAAGGCTTTTGGGCAAAGGGAGAGAGGGAGTCTTTCCAGATCGATGGACCAGAAACAGAAAGAGCGATGGCCAACCCTGGACTGGTTGAATTAGGTATTCTTACGAACAAGGTAACTGCGCAGAGGGAGGGAAACGAGGCGGAGTGTACACGTGAAGACATTACACTAGGTAGGAAGGTGCTGTTTTATGGAGGCATTTGTAACAGATCTTATAGTTTATCTCTATGGCCCGGCAACCCCGTGGAGAGATCGCAAGAGAGGAGTAATGTGCTCAGGGTTTTTTTTTTTTCTTTCTGAGGACTAGGCGAGCTGCAGATTTTTTTGTACGTTGAAGGGTAGTGGGTAGATGATTCTGGCAGACCAGCCAGAAAGAATTGCAATAGTCCAGACATTAGAGAATAAGAGATGTGACTAGTTTGGGATGTTGGATAAGTGGACAGGTATTTCAAACTTTCACTGATGCGCCACAAATGAAAGAAGCATGACTGGCAGGGGTTTTTTTGATGAATTTTTGCATGGAAGGTTTTTGTCTATAACGACCCCTAGATAATTTACAGCAGTATAGAGCGACAGACGTATGCCGAATTTCTATTGGAAGCTGTTGTGATGGAAGTCCCGTTTGTGTTTAGTCCCTACAAGCATGGTTTCGGTTTTATCTGCGTTTAACTGTAACTTGTTCTGTATCACCCAATTTGGGATATCTTGAAGGCAGTAGGACATATAAATCAAGAGATAAGGCAGATGTTCAGGAGTATCACTGCTAAGAATTTGAGATCATCTACATAAAAGTGATGGTTGATCTGATGACGATTTATTATGTGTGAAAGAGAAACAGTTGTAGAGAGTGAAAGAACAGGGCCGAGAACTTATCCCTGTGGGACTCCACATTCCAGTTTGGCAAGTGTTGATTGAATCTTGTTTACTGCAACTGTGTGGAATCGGTCTGTAAGGTATGAACTGAGCAGGTGAGGGCTGTCCCTTTAATACCAAAAGCTTTTTGGAGACAGGAAAGAAGAATTGAGTAGTTTATAGTATCGAAGGCTGCAGATGAGTCAAGAAGAGTTAGAAGGGAGGTTTTTCCTGAGTCAGACGCGTGTAGAAGCGTGTTTAAGGTGTGGACTAGGATGGTTTTAGTGCTGTAGTTGGCGCTATAGGCAGACTTTAAAAGGGGGAAGGAGACTATTTGAATGAAGATGGCTGTTGAGTTGTATCAGAACAACTTCTTCAAGGACTTAAGAGATGAACAGTAGGTTGGATAGTAAAAAAAAGGTAAAGGAGTCCCATAACCTATAAGGTCGTAGGGGAGCGAGGCGTCAGAGACCTCACTTCTCTAGGGCCAGCATATTGAGGGCGGCGCCCATCTCCTCTCCCTCGCTGCTTTACCTTCCCTGACCCTAAAGAGGGTAGGTACCCATTTACAGCTGGGTGAATCGGTGGTCTAGAGGTAACGCGCTGTCTAGAAAGCGAAAAGTCGGTCGGAAGTGTGCGGTGGTTCGTATCCCGTCTGGGCCCGAAACTTTTCCCCCATCCATTAGACCATGAGTGGGTGGTCTTGGCGTAGTCTTTCGGATGAGAGGAAAAAACCGAGGTCCCGTGTGTTTACAAAAAATTATTCAGCGCACGTAAAAGAAAACCCACGGCAACAAGAGAGTTGTCCCTGGCAAATTCTTAGAAAAAAAACACTCTGATAGGGAAACAAATTACAGTTGCAGACCAAAAAAAAAAAAGGGTGGCGCTGCTCTTGTGGCGACGCGCTCTCCCCGGGGAAAAGCAGCCCCAAATTTCACGCAGAGAAATCTCGTGACTTAAAGTGATATAAATAAAAAAATGAACTGGGGGAACTGTACTGAAGCCAAGGCGCGCAAACGGTCACCCATCCAACTGGTAACCACGCTCGACGCTGCTTAACTTGGCAGGGGGAAAGCGGTGCTCCGCCCTGGATACAGGTCTATAATTCTTCAGAGTGTTAGGATCCCAGCGTCCACCGGGCCTAGAGTTTGCATGCACCTGTAGCTTTGGGGTCAGGTAATTTTGAGCAACACTGTCAATAGTGTAAAGTAGTGATTCTCGACTGTGTGATCCTAGTCTTCCTAATGAGCCCATAGCAAACTCACTCTAGGTAGTATTTGGGCCCGGAGTCCGAAAAAAATCCATATGAATCTTGTGGGATTCAAACCAGTGACCTTCCAATCCATAACCGAGGCAGTCCCCACGTGCCATGGCAGCTGGTAGTAAACTCCTTGTTTATTTCAAGTGCTGCTGTTTTCAAATCATAAATTCACCAAAGCAGTGCTTTTTGGCCTTTACCAGAAAGTTATCTCAAGCCTCAAACTATTGTTCTTTGTGAGTGCCACTTTTCTCACTCTCCAACATCTGCATACAATTTGACCCCCACTGTACTGCAGGAACAGCAGCAATCAGCTGACTTTCCCTTGGGCCAGTTTCCTATTTGTAAACCTCCCTTTTTTTCTTAAACCAGTACAAATGTTAAGATCTTTTTTATTATTCTTTAATAATAATAAAAATAATAAAAATTTTATATAATAATAATATAATACATGGAATGTTATACAGCGCTAATTCTGCAAAAAAAAATCAAAGTGCTTTCATTCATATATTATTTATTCTTACTTCTGGTGAAGTGACATCATGTTCTTTGATTTAAAGCTAACCACCGAAATTTTAATTGTTGGTGAATGTTAGAACAGACTTCTCAAATAAACGTAAATTCTAAAGGGGTAAACAACATGTATTGTCTTTTGATGTTTTCTTGACCTTTCTCTTTACTAGCTTCCTAGTAATAGCTATCATCAATTAAAGATGCTGACAGAAGACTTGAGATCTGTGCTGGCAAATCAGGTTTTAACAATTTGTTGAAAAGCGTTGGACAACATGAAAGTCCATCGTAGGAATAGAGCTGCCCCACTCAGATATTTTGAAAGCTAATCCCATTGGTACCGGAATAGTATGCGTGTCAAACATCAACGGATGCATCCAGCCATCTCTGTGCATGCTATTTCTTGCTGTCTCATTTCAATGACATTTCAGTTTACCGTTTCCACCCCCATTCTTTTCAAATTTTTAGGCCTGAAACTTGCCCAGAACTGTCACACCCCAAAGGGTCAGAAGTCCACAGGGAGCCCATCAACTCGGGCCCACCTGAGGCTGCCCCAAAGGGGGGTCTGTACTGCTGCTGGATAACTTTGGTAGTGTCCAATGTGTTTGTTCTGAGCTAACATACGCAGGAACCCCCTACTGAGCCCCTTATGATGACGTGTTTGCTCAGTTATGGAGCAGACTGAGGGGAGATGTCCACCTGATGTGGCGACCACCATAGCATTCCTCCACGAATATCCCATGAATAAATAATTAACACAATTAAACTCAAACCTCCAAGACTTTTGACACAAACTCAAACCCCAGGGACAGAAGTGTATGTAGAAAAAAAACTGAGGTGACAATGAGGACCAAAGCAGCAAGGGCAACAGATTTATTGTATCTTATTTTATTTGGTATGATCGTGATGATGAGGATGATGTCATGCTGCTGCTAAGGAAGTGCATGGTGCTTTGAGACTTCTTGACAGGGCTGAGCTTACCCCTTCCTAGCATTATATATATCCGGCTGAGCTGGCCCCAAGAGAACACAGATTCAGGTAATTTGAGCAAAAACTCTCCAAATTGCATCTGTAAAGTAAATGAACTCGACTGTGTGCTCTCATTCTTCCCAAAGAGCCTATAGAAATAACTTTTGGAATGACCCAGCCATATCCCAAAAAATTTTTCATATGACTCAAGGGAATCAAACCCATGACCTTCCATCCTTAACCAATGACTAACCACCACACCTTTGGGAGTAAGTATTGCTCATATTAGTAGCAGACAGTAGTTTTTCCATGTTAAAGCGAGAGACATGTACCTTTATGAGACAAAAGTACTTTTTTCTAGTTTTAAATCAACCTGAATGTACCAAACTGGTTTTGGTGAAAAAAAATAGGTGACACAATTCCACCTGATCCATGGTAAGGTTTTCATTTTGACTCCCATGGATTAAAAATTTTCAATGTCTGTGTCCCTCTCTTAACATAGGTTACTCTGAATTTGTGGTTAAATAATATTTATTTATTGGAATGGTGGTTGTCTTGGAAAGAACATTTCAGCTGCTTTTTATCAAGGATACAGTTGGTTCTTTTCATTGGGCTACATATTTCTGCAATATGCCTACCTTTAAAAAGGTCTTAACAGTCTGATTTTGTTTACCCTTCCTAGTTTAGACTACATGATGTTCAGGCTGGGGGGTTTAGGGTTTGGTTATTTACACCATCCATGTCTATCTGCTCTAGGTCATACCTCACACCCCCTCACTTGGCTCAAGCTGAGGCTGTTTCCGTTTTTTATTACACATGAGGGAGTTGAAATCTTTCCCTTTTATGCAATTCAGATCCCACACATTTTATGAAGTGGAATTATGGCTGTCAGTAATTGCCTTGAGATTTATTACCAAATAACTGATATGTGATTTTAATATCACTTGATTCTTGTTTTTGATACTGTTTGTTCTTTCCTGATGCGTTAAAAATTCTTGCTTTTCTGTCAACATAGGGGCCTCTGTGAGATTTTTAGAGTCGTGTCCCCTGATCAGTAAGACTTTTTCTTACAGGTCTTTTTTTTCACCAGATGATCTTTTGCCACCTTTCTGAGGGCAAACGTTTCTTGGCCAGCATTTGCTGTAAATTTGGATTCTTAAACTTTTTTCTTGGAAGTATGCTCTGCCATAGTCCAGACTCCCGAATTTACTCCAGGAACTAGCATTCACACAATGGCGACTGAACTGAACAAAGGAAAAAATCAGAAAGTCTGTGGTTAGTAGCCAGTCTAACCAATTGTGAGCAGAGGATCTCCTCTGTCGCCATGCTGTGGATCTTTTGTTGCTTTCAACATCCCTGCATGAAGTAGACAATGTTAAAAAAAATGTCAATGAAAAAGGCAGTCAATGAACCAAAGCAGGTGCCTATGGGAAATTGTTTAAAAGGTTGTAAAAGGAAAAAGTATTTTTAAAATGAAAATGCCATTCTCCTTGACATTAATTCAACAACACCCGAACTAAAAGTTGACATAAATCAGTACAAACTGCGCGTGTTACCTTTGAACTGATACCAATGGCCTTCAGTTCTACACAGACAAGTTATTTCCAGTAAAGTAAGTAAGTAAGGATATGTTTCTGTGCCTAATCTAAACCATTAGAGCTCCAAGTACTGACAAACATGTCGTTCTGCAATCAGCAGCTTGTACGCAAAGCCATAGCCATTTTGGCTGATCCTTCTCATGCTTTGTTTCCAGAATTCAAATGTTGCCTTCGGAACGCCGTTTTCAGTGTCCCATCAGCAAAACCAACAGAAAAAGAAATTCTTTTGTGCCAGTAAGCATTCGACTTCTGAATTCACAATGATGTTGACTACCTAGTTCTTACATTTCTCTGAATTATCTGCCTGATTGTCATTGTTACGAGTGTAGTCAATACATAATTGTGTGTGTTGTGTGTGTGTGTGTGTGTGTGTGGGTGGCGTGCGTGGGTGTGTGAAATAAGTCTGTGTTCTAGTCAACTGTCTTAAAACATTGAATTCATATATTGGTGTATGGTGTGGGTGTGCGTGGGCGTATTCGCACAAACACGTACGTGCGTGTGTACGTGCTGCGTATATGCGTGCGTAAAAATAAGTTTTTATGTCTTCTAGTCAATGGGTTTAAAATTGTGTTCACAATTGATGTTTGTGCGCATGCGCGCGTGTGTGTGTGGTGTGTGTTGTGTGTGTGTGTGTGTGTGTGTGTGTGGTGACATTTTATTTGAAAACCAATATGAAATATAGCTTTTGTGTCTTTGATATATTTGATGAGTATCAATCTGCCTGTCAGTATTGTAATTGCCCTTCATGGGATGATTAAAGTGTTTTTGACTTGACTTGACTTTGACTTGACTTACAGAATGTCTGTTCAGCACAGGCTCTGCCATGTTTGTTGGCACTGGGCTGTCAACAGGTTTCAGTCTGAACACAGCAGTGGTGTTGCAGCCCTCACCAGCTATCTTGTATATTGCCGGATACCAGGTTGTCAGTCAGTACAGCATTCAAGGCAGCCTGCACAGCACTTGGCAATCCAATCACTGGCATCATGATTGCTAAATGATAACTTTGTGGAAGCTCATTCACAAACACACCCTAACACATTGCTTTACGTCATGTGACCCGAAAGAGAGAGAGAGAGAGAGAGAGGAGAGATGAGAGAGAGAGAGAGAGAGAGAGAGAGAGAGAGAGGAGAGAGAGAGAGAGGAGAGGGAGGGAGGGGAGAGAGAGAGAAAGATACAGATAGACAGACAGATAGACAGAGAGAGACAGACAACAAACAGACAGACAAAAAGACAGACAGATATGCTGCTGCTGTGCTGCTGCTGCTGTTAATGAAGTGATGATGATGATGATGATGATGATGATGATGATGATGATGATGATGATGATGATGATGATGATGATGATGGTAATAGTGATGATCTTTATTTCTAAGGGTTGCATAATATAATATTATGTCTGGTCCCGAGGTCACATCTCCACAAGAAGCTCATCAGTGTGTCACTCTAATGGTGTCTGTTATGAACCACCATACAAATAAATAATACTAATAAATGGAAACTTATATAGCGCTATATCTTGCAAAGACAAATCAAAGCGCATGCATTCAACCTAATCTTACACAGTCATGCAATAAATGATAAATAATCAATAGTTTAAACAAAAAGATATTTACAAACATGCTGCGCTGCAGACAAAATCTATGAAATAAAATTGCAATAGTCAAATGTTTTTCAATAGCACACACACAAACACACACACACACACACTCACACAGGTCGTATTCTTTAGCAGGGTGATAGGGCATGGGTTAGTGAAGGTGGGATAGCTCTGATATGAAACAGGAGGGGAGGGGATCTTAGGTTTGAAATAAATATGTCTTGAGGCTGGATTTAAAAGTATCATAACTAGGTTTCTGGCGAAGAGAGAGAGGGAGCTCATTCCAGGTCGATGGACCCGAAATAGAGAAAGAGCGGCGGCCAACAGTGGATTGGTTGAATCTAGGTATTCGTAGTCACAAGGTATCTGCAATAGAGCGGAGGGAACGTGAAGGAGTGTACAGGTTAAGACATTCACAGAGGTAGGAGGGTGCAGTTTTGTGCAGACATTTGTAACAGAGGGTACTGATCTTACAATTTACTCTCTGTGGCTCAGGCAGACAGTGGAGCGAATGGCAAAGAGAGGGGTAATGTGCTCAGATTTTTTCTTTTCTGAGAACTAATCGAGCTGCGTAGTTTTGTATACCGTTGACGGGAGTGGATAAGATGATGCTGGGCAGACCAGTCAAAAAGAGAATTGCAATAGGTCAGAACGGGAAAGAATGAGAGTATAGTGAAAGTTGGCTGTTACATCGGTGGACAGGTACTTTCGGATTGCACTAATACGCACGTAATTGATTAGTAGCTCGATTGACATTGTCTGGTGTGATTAAGTTTTTTCATAGAGAGTGTTGTTGTCGATAACGACACCTGATACTTCTCGCAGTGGATAGAGGGACTGACGTATTGCTGAGTTTATTGAAGTGTTGTAATGGTAAGAGAGTTTGTGTTTGGGCTACAAAGCATGGCTTCGGTTTTTATCCATCTTTTAACTGTAATTTGTTCTGTGTCAACCAGTTTTGAATATCTTTTCAAAGCAGACGGGCCATTTTTGTTAGGAGAGAGGCAGATTTTCAGGGAGTAGTACACACTGTTAATCTGAGAGTCATCTGCGTAAAAAATGGTTGATTTGATGGAGATTTATTATTGTGGGACTGTTGGGCAGTGTAAAGAGTGAAAAGAAGGGCCTAGAATGATCCTGTGGGACTCCGCATTCCTGATTGGCAGGTATTGATTTAATCTTGTTTATGCACACTGTGTCTGGAATCAGTCAGTAAGGTATGAATTAAACCAGGTGAGGGCTTTGTGCCAGTAACACCGAACGTTTTTTGATGACGGGGAGAGATATTTAGTAGTCTATAGTGATCGAAAGCTGCTGATAAGTCGAGTAGGAGTGAGAAGGGAGATTTTTTCCCGATCAAGTGCGAGTACAGGGTGTTTAAAGTGTTAATAGTGTGTTTAAGTGCTGTGGTTGACGCGAGAGGCAGACTGAAAATCAGAGAAGATTGTGGAGATAGGTGGTTTTTGAAGCTGTTTGAGAACTACCTTTCAAGGAACTTTTAGAAATAAATGGTAGATTGAAACAGGGTCTATAATTCTTCAGAATGTTTGGGGTCAGGTTCATTTCTTTTTGAGTAGAGGTGTGGGCTATAGCAGTTTTGAGAAGATGATGGAACATTTCCTTGAAAACAAGAGAGGAGTTTACTATTTTCGTGGATAGGGGTTGTATGAGTTGTGTAGGCCACCTGTGTGAAAAGAGACAAGGCAGGTATTGGATCAAGATCACATGTTTTTATAGTCTTTCGTTCAGAATTGTCATGATTTCTTTCTCACATGTCGGATGAAAAGGAAAGGAGAAGGAGTGCCAGAGAATTGGGGATTCAGGGAGTACAGGTGGTAGGGAGTCTGATCAGTTTGGCAGCGAATGTTATAGGACTTTTTCAGAAAAAATGGAAAATATAGAGGAAGTTCAGAGCGAGTTGTGGATGGAAGCAGAGGGCTTGCTTCACAGATCAAGAAGAGTAGATGTGAGGGATAAGAGAGATTTTCATAGACGTGGGCATCAAGAACTTGAGGAAGTGTACTACTTTGTTTTTTCTAAGAATTAAGATTTGACGTTGTTTACTTGTTTTCGAAAGAGCCTGTCTTATTTAAATTTCCGTTTTTGATTTTCGCCGCTGCCGCTCTATTGCCTGGTTTGCGCTTTGCGACAGGATGTCATGGGTTGTACCCTGGCGCATGGCCAATTCATGCTTGCCTATCTCAATCATGGCTAATAATAATAATAATAATATAAATAATAATGATAGACACACACGGCGCGCGCGGTAGGTAGAAGCAGAGACAATGCATGCCTCAATGAACACCACACACACACCACACACACGCACACGCTCGCATCGCACGCCACGCACACAGAGCCAATGATACCTCAATATAAAGACAATAGAGATAACTATCTTTTCTTGCATTCATCAACCAGAGAAATCTCATGACTTAAAGTGGTTATAAAAAAATAAAAAATAAATAATGTCTAGCAAAGTATGGGAATTTTCGTTAAATAAAACACAACAAAATAAAACAAATAGAGAGGAAAAACAACACACAATAACTGAACCGACAATAGGAAAACGATATTTCTAAAGATGGAAAAACTAACAAGAAAAATAAAAATTGTTGAAAATAATTGCATCATTGCCACCGTTGAAAACCCGGGCAGAGTCAAGCAACTTATCAAAAACGAAACAAAATGCATGCACACACAAACACACACACACTCACACACACACACACACACCACACACACACACACACACACACACACACACAACACACACACACACATTCTGTCTCTCTGTCTCTGTCTCTCTTTCTCTGTCTCTCTGTCTCCCTCTGTCTCTCTCTGTCTGTCTCAACTCTCTCTCCCTCCCTCTCTATCTCTCTCCCTCTCTTTCTCTCTCTCTCTCTCTCTCTCTCTCTCTCTCTCTCTCTCTCCCCTCTCCTCTCTCTCCTCTCTCTCTCTCTCTCTCTCTCTCTCTCTCTCTCCTCTCTCTCTCTCTTTCTCTCTCTCTTTTCAGTAAGCTCGTGCATAATTATATTCAAAAGACAAGATTGATAGATTTAGAGTGGTATGCTGACAAGTAGGAGCAAACATACAAAATGAGAGAGAGAGAAAATGAATACAAATACGTATATGAAATGGTATATTACAATATGGTTGCTTTGATATAGACAAACAGACAGACAAAGAGGCAGACAGAGAGGGTGAGAGAGAGTCGAAGAGAGAGAGGGGGGAAAGAGAGATAGAGAGATAACACAAATATCAATGCGAATATAAAATGGTGTATTGTAATAAGATTGTTTTGAGAGACAGACAGACAGACAGAGAATGAGAGACAGAAAGTCAGAGAGACAAACACAAATCAAATCAAATTCTCTTAATTCGAGGATAATGAATCAGCGCTCATGTGCTTTTTGCATCCAGTCCCTGACCTTATCAGGGATAATTTTTTATTTATTTATTATTTATCTATACCACTTTTAAGTCACGAGATTTCTCTGCGCGAAATTCGGGCTGCTTTCCCCGGGGAGAGCACGTCGCCACAAGATCAGCGCCACCCTTTTTTCTTGTTTTGTCTGCAACTGTATTTGTTTCCCTATCAGAGTGGCTTTTTTCTAAGAATTTTGCCAGGGACAACTCTCTTGTTGCCGTAGGTTCTTTTACGTGCGCCGAATAATTGTGTGCAACACACGGGACCTCGGTTTATCATCTCATCTGAAAGACTAGTGCCCAGACCACCACTCATGGTCTAACGGAAGGGGGGAAAGTTTCGGGCCTAAACGGGATTCAAACTACCTCACACTTCTGACCCGGAGTTTTCGCTTTCTAGACAGGCGCGTTACCTCTAGACCACCGATAATATCGAGATCAAAACACACACACAGACATAGGGACAGAAAGACAGACAGACAGACAGAGAAACAAAGAGAGCCAGTGAGAGAGAGGCAGATTGAGAGAGAACGATACAGACAGAGATATACAGAAACCCACAGACAGAACAGACAGACAGACAGAGAGACACCACACACAGAGACAAGCATAAAGAGAAACTACAATAAAAATACAGAAAACTAAAAGCAGAAGGAGCAAGAAAAACAAGAAAAAAGAAAGAAAAGAAAGAAGCAATAGACAGTAATCGAGACAGAACTACACCGTTCTAAAATTTTCCACCTAGAATCCTCACACTCTCATTTCTTTCTTCTCTGAAGGAATCATCTTTCTCTATAAACTAAGTCATCAACACAACCACAAGAATTTAACAAAACAACAGCAAACAAACAAACAGCAAACCTGGCATTTCCATGACTTTATCTTTCTAACAACACACTGTTGACTTTCTAAGCATCATTTGCAATCTTCACACTACAACACACACAAAACACAACCACAACACAACACAAACACACACGCACAACACACACACACACAACACACACACCACACACACACACACAACAACACCTAACACACACACCCCACTGTGACTTTTAAGCATCAGTTTGCCATCTTCACACACACACACTCACACATTCAACAACACACCACACACACACACACACACACACACACACACACACACACACGCACACACACACACACACACACATAATACACACACAAGCAGCACACACACACCCAACTGTGACTTTTAAGCATCAGTTTTCCATCTTCACATACACATAAACACATACACACACAACACACACACACACACACACACACACTTACACAACACACAACACACACACACACACAACACACACACACACACACACACACACATACACACACACACACACACACACACACACACACACACATACACACACATTCACCACTGTGACTTTTTAAGCATCAGTTTCCATCTTCACACACACAAAACACAACACACCACAACACCAACACACCACACACACCACACACCCCACATTCACACACACACAAACACAACAACACACACACACACAACACACACAAAAACCACACACACACACACACAACACACAACACACACAAAACACTTACACACACACACACACACAACACACACAACACACAACACAACACACACACACACACACACACACACACACCACACACACATCACTATACACACACACACATACACACATTCACCACTGTGACTTTTTAAATGCATCATTTTGCAATCTTCACACACACACCCACACACCACAAACACACAACCACACACACACTCCCACACAACACACACGCTCTCTCTCTCTCTCTCTCTCTCTCTCTCTCTCTCTCTCTCTCTCTCTCTCTCTCTCTCTCTCCTCTCTCTCTCTCACACACACCACACACACACACACACACACACAACACACACACCTCACACACACACCACACACACAAAATATAACCTGTGTTTTCCAGAAGTGGTGGCGAAAAAAGAAGAATCGTCTGCTTTGATTTACAACCTGATTTGAAAACAACAGCAACCTGGTAGTTCTGCTTTAGGAGAAATGAGATGTAGAAAATGACTGGGGATGAGGAAAAAAGCAGGAACGCTAGAGAGAGAGAAAACAAAGGAATAATAGACAATATTGAAGAGTAACAAAACGAGTGGGAATACAACAACATTTATATGTAGAAGTATGCAGCGCCAAATCTAACGAAAGATTGGAAAGAATAATCAAAAGCAGAAACAAGTGAAGAAAGGAAGAAACAAAAAGAGAGGGAGCAGAGGCACCAATTGAAGCAGCACACAACATTTACTACAAATCGCTATCTAGAATCTGCAACAAGCACGTATCAACGAAGCTAATTCTATCATAACTGAACACTCATGAGTGCGATGTGCTCTAAACACTTGGAATAAGACACTCCGCGAAACAAGAACTGCGACACACTGATCACGAGGAGATGCTACAAGGATCTATCACAAACTGGACGTAGAGAGTACAGACAGACAGACAGGCAAGGCAGATCACACACTTTCCACGACCAGAATATACCGCCACAGACACAACCAGGTAGAGACCACAGAGCGAGACTGAGAGCCTAGCAGCACGAAAGGAAGCGCGAAGGACCAAAGGAAAGGGGGGTACCGCGGCATCTAGGGACGAGCAGCAACCAACCCACCACAGACAGATCGATCTACAGAGTCACCACAGACAGACACAGAGCGCAACAGAGTCCATGCCCCCCCCTCCCCCGTCCACCAGCGCAGAGACACAGCGACGACACCAAAAGGCAGCCCAGCACCACCCCAGAGCACAGACCAGAATACAGCAGTAAAATAAGACACCCACACAGAGACCTAAAAGCCCACAGCGCCGCCCAAGACAAAAAAAAAAGCACAAAGAGACCACCAGACGCAATCGACCACAACGTAAAACACATACAGCAACACCAGAACAACAATAAACTACCCACGTTTTACTACAGTCTATTGATGTCAATACGCGCCAGAGTATAACCTCTCTCAACAGGTCTACGTCTTTTCTGATTAATCCGTCTTAGAGAAATATCGATGTTTGCGCATGTCTTCTGGCAGTGAAACAGCCGACACTTGGATCCTCTCCTATCGTACATATCTGCTTGGAAACGGTACCCCACATCAACAGCTTTGCTCTACCCTGCAGATCAATTAACAGCATCACCATCAAAACGCAATCTACATTACACTTCTCTTCAAAGCCCATAGACCACAAATCGCTTGATAAACACGCCGAAAACAAGAGTATCTCTTCACCACTATGAAATCATATCAATAATCCATATCCTTCTACAAAAGACAACTTAGATAAACATAGTTAGTGACTCATACGGACTACAGTCAACCTGGTTGGACCTCATGACAGAGATCACACATCGGATCAATCATCTCTACTCTCCAAGAGAAACTGAGAGCGCAAGGAAACATATTTACACAACAAAACACTAACAAAGCGTGCTCACAACATTATACATTATAAATATAACTAACTACAACTTCATATCATAAGCACTACTCACGTAGGTCAATCATAATTTAATACAACTCGCTCACATATCTATTGCATTATATATTATCTTAAAATTTCCTAAATAAATAGTCCCACTGGTTGACAAAAAGCCTAGATGCATTCTCAAATATAAAAATATTGGATTCTCTCTCATTATTTTCTAATAATATTTTTATTCTGCAATTCCCAAACAAAACACGTCTCGATAGTACTCTCAATCGTGTACTCAACACATTCACAAATAATAAATACAAACAACATTAACGATGTTAATTGCTTTCCTGCAACGCTTGCTTATGCAGTATCAAAAAGTGGTGAGTGCCCAAGATACTGTCGTGTGTCCTCTCTCGAGATGTAGTGGGGTGGTGTGGGTTGGGAGGTTATGTAGGTTGGTCTCGTTCCTTGGTTAGATTACTACCGTTACATCATACGTTAGATTTGAATCGACTACGACTTCCATCGAGTACGCGCGACACTCTGTGTCTATATGTGTTCTGTCTTGTGTGTCGTGTCAGTCTAGTTGTTGGATACGCCGACGCGCATTAGAGATAGATGTATAGTTAGATAGATAGATAGTTACGTGCAGAACCACAGAAAGTAAGTCCAGTACATGCCATAGCATAACTACACGTATAGACCGTAATCTTTGAGCGCGAACGTGAGTATTTATTGTCTTATACCCACAAATATGTATCCGTGCAGAAGACCAAAGAAAGCATGAGAGATCACCGGGACTGATGCAAGCGAGCAGATTTTACACAAATCTACTTGACTTAACAGTCATACCAATACATCAATCTCTCTGTTCTGTAATTACTGAGTTATAGTGAACATAACAAGATGGAGGGGAGACGTAGTCAGAGTTAGTGTCGATGTCTACTCTTCCATGTACTCGTTTCAACGTAATTCTTCACAAGAAAAGTTGAACACAAAACAAAGCGGGTAACACTCTCGCTGACAGTACCAAAACATCTGGTAAAAACCATGGTAACAACATTTTTTTTTTTTTTTCCACTGACCTCCATATGACAAAGCGTTTTTGCGGATTGCTACTCCTCAGTACCTTTTGTGAAGTCGTTCCCTGTGCATGTTCAGGGTGCAGAGGTTTCATGTAGGCCAGCGCCACCTCATCATGGTCCCACCCCACTGCATTGGCCTCACCTTCACCAGATCTATCTGGAGTGTCACCAGTTCCAAAAAAGCTGGAGTTTTCCCAAAAATAAGCTGAAGGTGTATTTTATGTTTTGTGTTTTGGCTAGGGTATATTTTTCGTTTTTGTTTTATTGGGAGGAGGGGGAAGAGGGGAGAAAGGATTGATCTATAACTCTATCATGATAAAATATACTCTCAGATTTTAGTGGAAGTTAAATTCAGAGACCTATAAAAGCGATTTCCCTGTAAAAGAATTTATTTTTTAAAAAAGTTTACCTGATACAGGAAGCGCAGAATAAAAATGTTTTGCTTTTTCCTTCCTCCTTTCATATGCACAGGTAAGATTAAAAAAAAACCCTAATATCGCCATCTTTGTTAAATACAAATATAGATTTTGCCAAAAAGGAAAGTATGGTGATAAAAATTAAAAGTCCAAAGTCTCTCACATTTTGTTTTAAAATGTAAACAGTTATGAAGACTGACTGGCAATTTAGTATCTGTTTTGAGACATCAACAACCCCACCTACGCACAAACATGCATACAACGCATGCTCGCATGTGCACACACCACATAACACACAAACACCAGAAAAGTACATCTTGCAGAGACATGGAGTCCACGTCCATCATCATCAATATTACCATACTTTTTTTTATGATGAATTTTCTTCTTCTGACATGACCAGACAAGACAAGCTAGAACAGACAAGACAAGACACAGACAAGGACAAGAAAAGGCCAGGCCCGACCAAGACAAGACCAGACCCGAACCCATCCAGATCAATAAGACAAGACAGACCATCAAAGATCCAGACCGAGCAGACAAGTCATGGCAATATTCAAGACCAAGAAAACAAGGCCAGTCAAAAGACAGACACATCCAGATCCCAGAGTAAGACCATCAAGATCAGACCAGAGCAGACAAGTCATGCAATTCAAGAACCAACTCGGAACAAGGCCCAACAAGACCAGACCAGTTTATAACCAATCAGATCAAGACCAGACAGTCAAAAAAACAGACCAGTCAAAACCCAGACCAGACCAGTTCAAGACAGACCAATTCTAGACCAGACCACAGACATTCAAATCAAGAGTTCGCAGACTGCTTACCTCAGTAGGTAGCTTCAGCTTGCTCCAAGACGCCATGACGGCGGTAGCACAGGCCGAATGTTGGTCAGAACGGTAGCCCACCTCCAGCGGCAGATGCCAAAGTACAGCTCCTCATACATCTCTTCCATCATCACAACCACAGTTCAGCATTTACAAAACATGATACCACGGGAACTTCTCTGAGTCGATTATGGTCTCTAATAACGTGAAGAACTTAATTAAAATAAAAAAATTGCCCACTGTAAACTTCTTATTAAGTGTGTGCTTATAACTCGAAGAGATTTCCACAATGCAGGACTTCTTACTCGGTGCGTACTTATAATCTTGTAGTGACTCTATAAATTGCAAACTTTTTATCCAGTGAGCACCTTAAAGAACTTGTGACAGCCCCTGGAACATGGCGTATTAGCTGACTGCCTTTTCCCAATGGACTCATTCCATAGACATGGAGAAGGGGGGGGGGGGGGGGGGGGGGGGGGGGGGGGGGGGGGGGGGGGGGGGGGGAAAAAAGGGTATTAAATTCAAACGCTAGAAGAAAAAAAAAAAAAACGAACAGTTAAATATACAATGTGACTGAGCAAATGAAACTGATAGATTACAAAATAAAGAAAGAAAGAAAGAGAAAAGAAAAGAAGGGAAGGAAAAATGGGAAGGGAAGGAAGGGAAGGAAGGACTATACGGACGGGGCGGACGGACGCGACAGACAGAGAGACAGAAAGAACAGACAGACAGAATGGAAAGGAAGAACACACTTTTTTTTAATGAGAGAGGGGGGAGGGCAGGAGCGAGAAGAGAAGAGAGAGATGAGTGAGAGAGATTTAATTATATTTTATTTTGTTTTATAATTCATTTAGTATTTTTATATCGAGTGATAATGGTAATAAGCACTGATTGCTTTTCACATCCAGACCCCCGTGTGTATGCGTTTTTGTAAATTATGTCATCTGTTCCCACAGGCACACGGCAATGGCCTACTCTTACGAAAAGCGAACAGATTTAACGTAGGCAGATGTCTTGCGTGCGTTATCGCACACGAGACCCATTCGTTTTATATCTCATCCGGAAGGACTTTTGGGGAGAGTTGGAGTTGGCCCTGATGTTAACTCCAGGAGAAAAATTCCCCCTTGAACGGGAATCGAACCCGGTCGTCAATTGTCAAGCCAATGTTCTATCTAACCGATATGTTATCCGGCCCCCAAGAGAGAGAGATGAGAGAGAACTCTGAACTCAGAACTCTGAAAAATGGTTTTTAAATGGTACATCCGGCCTAGGCCACAATACACAAAGAAGGGGGGGGGGGATGGGGGGTGGGGGGAGATGAAAGGCAATGGGGAAACCAAACATAGGAAAACGTTTTCAAACATATTAACTGTCAATTCCATAAATTTAACTCCTCAATTTAAAATTTTATACTCACATTTCTAAGTCTCTCGTCTCCCCATGTGGGTACATTTATCTTAATTATTCAAGATGCTATTAATTCACCACATTCATAATGACTACTCAAACATCATAACAATGAGGGTTAGACCCCGATATCATATGACACAACATCTCTCCTCAAAACAAAACTTACAAGCTTATACTTACATCGCCAAAAACTAAGGTGGATACTCTATAATAAAATAACCGTATTATAAACAACAATCTTATACTGAGCAATAACATATATCATCATTGTTATCATAATTATAAAAAAAAACCAAAACTATGTTAAAACTCATATAAGACTCATGCTACGAACAAAAATCTTCATTAAACCCAAGTGTGTTATATTATTAGAGAATGACAGGAATGGAAGGGGAGAAAAACTATTAATATATCATCGGGTACAAAAAAAACTGCATCCAGGGAAAATGCTTTGCTTCCTTCCAACCCTTTTTACAAGTAAAAAATAATAATTGCATGAAACATAAACATAAGAAACGTTTCAAACAATATTTCCGGGTCAATAATATAATTTTAATTTAACACTTTATTTTTACCTCACCATTTCTAAGCTAGTCTTTCTCATGAGGGACAGATTAATCTTAATATTTATGATCTATTCACTACATTCATACTGTAGTAATTCATCATACACTAACTATGAAAGGTTTAAGTCCCGGATCAATGGCACAATCATCTTCTCCTCAAAACAACTGGTTCAAGCTTATATTCTCATAAACTAGGAGATACTCTAAACCTCTACAAACTTTTTTTTTTAAACAACATCCCTTATACTGAGGCAATAACAACATGAATCTCCAAACATTGTATGGTAATATAAAACCCAACTATGTTTAACTCCACAAAAGATTACGTCACAAACACACAAAACTCATCATATTGCCAAAGTGTTTATATAGAATGAAAGGATGGGAAAGGGGAGAGAACTATCATGTAAAACGTATCATGGATTGATCTTCTTCTTGCTTCCTCCCCTTCCCAACACTTTTTTTTAAAAAGAAGACAAGATCATACAAAGGAATCATAATGTTAACAAACGCATTTTCAACACAAGAAAAAATCAGAACAAAGTATAAGGGTCACAGAGTACTAACACAGTTACAATTCCAGTTTCTAATCAAATTGATTCATGATCTTACCAAATGCCAATAGACAATTTAAGCTGCCTACATTATAAGCCAAGTATTATACTTCCTTCTATTGACTGCATGAAAAACATATCTAGATACATTGTGCCTGTGATTAGACATTTGATGACCTAAGCCAAACACAAAAAAGATAGCTCTGATGATTCTCTAAAGAATTTTTTTCTCTCTAAAAGATCTGTGGTAAAGCTGCAGTTAAACAAGAGGTGTGATGTTCATTCTCAACTTTGATTATCACAAAAAGAAACACTTTCTTATCAGGACAATTCACTAAATCTATGAATATATTAATTAAAAAAATAGGAAGTACAAAACAAAAACAAAAATACAAAAAAAAACAACACACCAAATCTTAGCTGGTAACAGCACACACGGAAGACTAAAATGACCATAACATTTATTTACATATTTTTTTCTCTTTCCAAAGCACTGTTTTATAATGAATTATATATCTGATATCTAACTATCTCTTTCCCTCTTATAGCTACCTTTCCATTCCTGGATCAACCAGTCAAACTAGTCTTTGTTTAATTATATGCCCCTCAAAAATGTTTTTAGTATCTCCCACCCTTGCTGCATTTACCAAACAATGCCATAACCCAGTCCGCACATAATCTCACTCACATTTGTAGACCCAACAACTTTTTATGCCACACTGCCAATTCAAATAACATAATATATGCTCTATGGGTAATCTATCATTATTCATTTGAACTAATTTTAGCCCAGTAACTTATACATGCAACATATGCATTGATATATAAATGGGAATCTCCCTAAATCTCCATAAAAACCATCTTGTTTGGTTTTTCTCACTGGGAACACCTAAGAATTCTTTTACAAGCTGATAAATGTAAACTTTCTCTCAATATGGTCTAGACCTACTTATGCCCCACACCTCAAGATGCATATAACAAAATTGGTTTGGATTTTTTTGTCAAAAATTTTAAAAGAATACCTGCGGTCATTCCTTGTATTTGTGGAACACTCTATGTAATTGCATAACACGCTTTCTTTCCTTTAATCTAAATGATCAGTACTCACCCCCTTTAGCACTAATCTTAGTGGTGAAATAAAATCCTAAAATAGAGTAACTGTTTCAAACTACTTCAAATCTCTTGCCATAAAACCATTTTTCCATGTCGAACCCCAAAACCCCTCCCCTTTCCTAAATACCATAATTTTGTCTTATCATTGTTACATATAATTCATTTATCACAACAAATATTAAGATATCAAATTGATTTTGAAGACCTCTGGGAGTAGTTGACAGGCAAAAAGCTACATCATCTGCAACAATAGAATAAGAAGAGCTTGCAATATTAGGCAGCATCTGAACACCATGTTTTCCCCCTTCCTCAAACGGTCCATCAGCTAACTGATTTTATAAAGATTGAAAATAAAGTTGGGCTCAAACACAGCCATGCCTTACTCTGTTGGGCATTCAAACAACTCAGTAAGCGTATTTTGAAACGAATACACGATAATAATGAATTGTACATTGCCTGTTAGGAAGCAAGAAACTTCCCTTTTACATCCTGATTATATAAGCAACGATAGAAGTTAATCATGTTGTACAGAGTCGAAAGCTTTTTCTAAGTCTACAAAGGCTATATACAACTTTCTACCTCTTTTACCTCAAACATTCGAACTGAAGCATATAAAGTAAAAATATGGTCCAACCGAGAATGCTTTTTTCCGAAATCCTGCTTGCTATCTGAAATTACTTCATTAGTTCTAAAACCAAGTATATTCATCTGGTATTAGATATAGAAGTGGTAACACTTAGAAATATGTCTTAATAAGATACACCTCTATAGTTATGCAACATTATACTGGGTCGCCATTTTTTTGTAGATTGGAATTATTCTAGCTTTAGACCATTGTTGAGGGATAATTCCTTGGTTAATATGTTAGTAACAGTTTTGTTATAAACTCAGGGGACAGTTCTTCCACCACTTTCAACATTTCAGCAGAAAATATTATCTATGCCACAGGCTTTTCCTCTTTAAGTTTAGAAATAGCCCAATAACTTCTTCTTCACGAAATAGTTTTGATTTAGATCCTGATCAAATTCTACTGAAAGATCATTGTCAGTACTATTTTTCCTCTGCTTGGGTTTTTGATTATTGTTTTGATATAAAGATTTAAAGTGATTGAACCAGTCATCTAGGCCTAATGTTAATATCAATTTTTTTTTTTAACCACCACCTCCCATGTTTCTCAAATGTTTCCAGAACTGAGGCGAATCCTTCATTTCATTAAACTAATTGTCTGTTTGTAATTTCTGAACGCTGTTCTTTTTGTCTTCAGTAAAATTCGATACCTTTTCCTTGCTTCTACATATAACCTTCTATCTTCTTCCCTATGAGAATTGTCTAAAGATTCTTAGTTTTTTGCGACTTTCTGTTTTTAAGCTGCAACATTCCTTGTCAACCATACCGAACTCTCTCTTTTTCAGACAAAAATCACTTTAAACATACAGAGGCTAGAGTCTTTCAGCCATTCTACAAATGCATATCCAAAGCTTTATCACATTTCCTATCTAAATTTTGACTTCTTCCATCATTCAGTTTTTTGGATTTTCACTGCTTATGCACATTTCAAAAAAATCATTTTCTTTGTCTTCTTTGCCAAAACATTTTTCATGTGATGTGCATGCATTTTTGTTTGTTTTCCTTCACACTAACATTACCATTATACTTATTTATCTACTTGTAGGACAACAGTAAGTGATCCGTTATCTGTTAAGTTTTCAACAACTAGTGATATAAAATTCGTGATAATACAAACAAATCACACAAGAAACTATAATGTAAATCCACGTACTTGCTCCAGAGGATGCAATGAAGGTACAGCTTTCCATCAAATCTAGTTCGTTCGCACCATTTTAAATAACACATACAAAGAGACTTGCACAAGTCAATCAACTGAGTACCCAAAATTGTGGTTTTGACTGTCCATGTGATTTTTCTTGAAAAGTAGTGATTTTTTACCGATATGTGATCAAAACCAGTAACATCCCCAAATAAACACATGGTTTTTCTGAAGCAGTTCTTGCATTGATGTCATCAATTTAACAAGATATGAAAATCATCATACATTCATTTAGATCATTAACATTGTTCTATCTTTTCAATGCAAAAAAACTGCCCTCCTGGATTTCCAAAAAGGGAGACACTGGGAGTTACATAAGCCACTAATGAACATAATATCTTTATCTTACATAACAGAATCTTTATCTAATTTCAAACCACCAAGTTTCAATATTCAATGGAATTAGCTGAACAGAACTCAAAAGACTTCGAACCATTACTATGACCCCTCAGAGTATCTTCCCTGCCGAGAAAGTTTCTTTGCCTTTGATGTGAATGAAATTTCATCCCTGAAAACAAAGTTGAATCAAAGTCATTCTATGAAAAGTTTCTGTC
>CM054149.1:60344755-60352255 GCA_028751875.1 Rapana venosa | reverse complement strand
CATCATCCCACCTGGGAATAATCACTGTGAGATAGGAAGTACACACCGGACGAGAAGTTTCCGTGTAGGACTCTTTTTCAAGTACCTCGGCCACTTAGGCGTCCATAATCCGACTTCAGATTACTTTTTCTTTCTCTCCTTTAAAGGAGAGTGCAGGTTGTTAATGTTAAGAGCTTGTTCGAGGCTGAAGGCAATCTCAACACAACGTTTTACAACATAACAACATTTTAGTGTAGGCCTTGGTAGTTAGCTGACGTCAATAACTGATACAGCTTTTGGCCAGTTCAAAGGGAATTTTCGGTTGGGTGACTTATTACTTACTTGCTAGAGGCGGAACAATAACGAAAAGTGTATTAAGTGGTTTGTTTGTTTGTTTGTTTCAGAAATCGGCCACGATAACCACAAAATAATGATAATAATAATAATAATAATAATAATAATAATAATAATAATAATAATAATAATAATAATAATAAAATAATGATAATAACAATAATAATAATAATAAACATTGCGTCTTTTCGTTATCAGATTGAGAGAGGCTTTTTATGAAGATCGAACACATACTATGGGTAACTTTGTAAGAAAGAAACGTCTGGGCAATATGCTCGTAAGTGCATCTTTACAATTATGCCCAAGAAAATGTATTTCAATGTGTGCATCCATGCATATCCCCCCCCCCCCTCTCCTCTCTCTCCCCTCTCTCTACTCTATCCCCCCTTCTCCCCTCTCCTCCTCTTTCCCTCTCCCCCCCCCCCCCCCCCCCCCCCCCCTTTTTCCCCCCCCCCCCCCTTTTTCCCCCCACCCCCCCTTCCCCCCCCCCCCCCCCCCCTCCCTTTTTTTCCCCCCCCCCCCCCCCCACCCCCCCCCCCCCTCTCTCTTCTCTCTCTTCTCTATCTCTATCTCCCCTCTCTCTGCCTTTTTCTCTCTTCTCTCTCTCTCTCTCTCTTCTCTCCTCTCTCTCCCCTCTCTCTCTCTCTCATCTCCCCCTTCCCTTGCCTCTTTCTCTCTCCTTCTCTCTCTCTCTTCTCTCTTCTCTCTCTCTCTCTTCTCTCTTTATCTATCTATGTCCCCCTCTGTTACTCCCTCCTCTCTTTCCTCTCCTCTTCTCTCTCTCTCTCTCTCTCTCTCTCTCTTCTCTCTCTCTCCCCCGGGAGGGGAATAGCCTAGTGGTTAGAAAATTTGAGCTCGCAAGCTGACGACCCGGTTCAAATCCCGTTCAAGGCGTTTTTTTTCTCGGGAGATAACATCAGGCAGCTCCATGTCCACAAAATCCCCCAAAATGGACTAAAACCGACCCCCGTGTACGACACACGCAAACATCTTGGCACACGTTAAAACCTGTTACCTTTTCAAAAGGGAGGGCCCGGGGGGAACAAGACAAAATTGTTTAAAACCCGCATACACAGGGGGCGATTTTAAGAAAACCATGAGTGCTTTGTCATTATCCTCGAAACAAAAAAGTAAAAAAATAACACACCCCCAACACACCCCACACAAAACCGATCATTTTGAATTTCTAAATTTCTTTCTATTACTGCATTTGTCCGTTCCAGATGAAGATTTTACCAACCAAAAAAAAACTTAAAAAGTAGAAAAAAAGAAATCAATGAAAAAAGAATAAAGTAAAGGGGAACAATTTGAAAGTCATTTTTTTGTCAAATGGTCGAGTTTTTTAGATAATTACGTCAATTTGTCAGATATGTCAATTTCAAGAGACACGTTTTCAAAACTTGTTTAAATAGCTGCCAAAAAAAATCAAAGATTATTTTTTAAAAAAAAAAAAAAGGGTTAGATTTAGGGGGGGGGGGGGGGGGGTCTGGGGAGGAGGGCGGGGGTTTTTTGTGGTGTGTGTGGGTGTGTGGTGTAGTAATAGTAGTAGCAGCCAGCAGCAAGCACAGTAGTAGTAGTAGTAGGCAGCAGCCCCAAGCACAGCAGTAGTATAGTAGTAGGGGAGTGGGTATAGGGGTGTAGTAGGGGATAGCAGCAGCAGCATTCCTTTGGTACTGAATTGAAACGATCGAAGAGGATAAATTTGATCAGTTTTATTTCAATTTTTTGGGAAAGCTCATACATGCAGCTGATTTTTATTCCCAAAAACCAAAAACAACAAGAATGGAACATACGGGGAATAATGGTGGGCAAAACATGTAGGGTCGTAAACCATAAAAAAGAACATTCAAAATATGGGTTAAAGAAAACAACAAAGAAAACTTTTTTTGTATGAAGTAGCTAAAACTCAATGTAAAAGAAAAATTTTCTCAGGCAAAAACAAGTATTTGGGCAGAATTCTTAAAAATAATATCAGAATCCGGATTTACATAAATTTTGGGAAGAAAAGTTGTAAAAATGAAAAATGGTTTTCAGCTTCCAACAACCCAATAAAATTTGAAAAAAATAGATTTCCAAGAATAATTAAAAAAAAGCAGAAGTTTTTTGGTCTCAATTTTTTCAGATAATATTTAATCAGTAAAAATTTACAATAAAATTTATGAATTAGAAAAAAGCAAATAAAACCCAAAACTTTTTGGGTCGGCTTTTTAATGTTTGATTTTTTTAAATCCCCCCATTAAATTTAATGATAAATTTTTTATTTGGAAAATTTTAAAAAAAAATTAAATTTCCCAATAACAAAAGGCTTTTGGTGCTGTTGGTATATCTTATCAAATGTGGTCATATGCCTTTTAAAAAGGGAAAAAGGGGTCTTTTTATTTTACCAAAACTTTTTTGGGAAATAAATGGCGTTTCCAAAAATTTTTCGGGGGCCCCAGTCGTTGTTTTTTCCCAACCCGGGGGAAAAAGGGGGGGGGGGGGAAAAAAAAAACTGCGGTCATCGTTTAGTAGCAAACCGGCCCGTTTTGCTTTTACGTTATGGGGGGAAAAGTAAGGGAAAAAAAAAAAAATTATAATAACGTTTATTTCTTTTTTGGGGAAAAATAAAGTGCCCCCAAAACAAATCGGGGCTGGTTTTCGAAAGGGAAAAAAAGTACTTTGCCCCACTTATTTAAAAATAACACATAAAATTTTTAAAAAAAAGCAATTTTTCCAAACAAAAAAAGGGTTTTTTGGCCACTTTTTTTGGATGTAAAAAAGGGCCCTTTGATAGAGTTTGTCTTGATCAATTGCTCTAAATTAAATACATTGGTTTTTTAAAATGGCTTATTATATAAATATCCCCAAAATTTTTTGTCGGTTAGATCTTTGCACAAATTGGGGTTCAGTTTACTCATTTTTTAAGCTATCGATTTGGGGTTTTCCACGGGTTCAGTACTTGCACCTATCTTTTTTTTTTCCTATTCTTGTACTTGCCCTTCCTAGCTCTTTGTCCCCAAATTATCAATTTTGTTCGTATGCGATGTTTTTGCTATTTGGTAAATACGTCATTTGGGGGAAAAAACGAAAAAGAGAGGGGATAAATTATGTTGAAAAAATTATTTCAGGAAAAATTAAAAAAATTCTGTATTTATATGGAGAAACAGTTTAGAATTTCAGCAAAAAAAAAACGTGTCTTGTCCCTTTTTAAAAAACGGTGAAAAACGCTTTAAAAAATTCCCAAATACTGAAATTAAAAGGGAAAAGGTGTTTTAAATTTACAAACAAAGATGTAAAAATTCTTGGGTGTTTTTTTAAATTTTAAAAATTTTAAATTTAAAAGATGCAAAACAACCAAAGGGTTAACTGAAGTTTGGGGAAAAGATTTTTAAATTTTCCCTAAAGTTTAAAAAGTTTCAGGATGGACCAAAGACCCTACGACTCTGATACTTTGGTTGCCCTTGGTACTTTCTTTTTTTAATTTAGGGACAAGAAGTTTTTTTTCTGTGCTGATTCTCTACTTAAAAAATTACAAAGTTTTGCGGGTAAAGAAAAAGTAAAGATGGGCTCTTGGGTTCCGCCAATGCTTTTTGCTAATTTTTTTAAAAAGAAGTCTTTTATTTATCTCTTTCTGACAGCCGAAAACTGTCAGTATAAAAATATGTGGTTGGGTAGTTTTCTCTTTTCCAAATTAAAGTAAAAAGGGGAAAATATTTTTTAAATGAGACATGATTACCCAAAAAGGGGCCCGCAATATTTCATTTCGGGCACCCAAATTTAAAAAATTTAAATACATTTAAAAATTTTATGAAAAAAAAAATGACATCGAATATAAACCCTTTCCCAAATTTTTTAACGATTGTTCCACAATTACACTTGGGAACATTTTTTCAGTAAATTTGACAGATGCAGGAAAAATAAAAAAAAAATAAAGTTAAAAATTTCTTCTCCCCCGTTGATTTTAAAAAGTCATTGGGAAAAAAAATTTTTTAAAATCACTTAAAAGTGTATACTGACGGATCTGTATTCGAAACGGGGCAAAAGTGGTGCTGCAATGTGTTTTTCCGACTTTAAAAGTTCAAATTCTTTTCTTTTGGAAACTTTTTTTTATTTTTCCCTTTGAATTATTTGAAATTTCTTTTTGGCTTTGTTTTTTTTGTCTAATTTCTGCTATTGATGTTTGCCAAATTCTGTTTTGCGTTTACTCAAAGGGGTTGGTTTAATGGAAAAATTTAAAATCATGGCATGGTTTTTAAAAGGAAAGTATTTTTTTTTTAGATAAAATTCCCGATACATTCTTGCAAGCAGGTGGTTTAGCATAAAATTTTTTCGGATCCCCTCTCTTTGTTTGGGAAATTTTTTCGAAATGAGCTGGTTGATTTTTGGCAAAAAAAGGTTTCCCCCTGAATACAGTAAAGGAAGTGTTTGATTTTAAACTTGCATTGTGTCTTATGGAAAAATTTATTCTAAAGGGTTTAAAGAAAAAGCATACATTCAAAGATTATAGAAAAAAATTAAAAAGAAATTTCCTTGCCCACGGGGGAAAATTTTGAAATTCCCAAAACATAAACTGGATTAAATGATGGAATCTAAATATTCAAAAAATGAACATGTTGGGTTTTTTTTTCCCTTTTGTCCCCATTTTTTTGTTTGGGTTTACCCCAATTTCCCTTTTTGGGCATGTTTTAAAAGGGGGAGGTGGGAGATTTTCATAAGAAATTTTTGCCACTAGTCAGAAATTTTTTTTGACTCCAGCAATTTATTTGGGGCAGTTTGATAATTTATTTATTCCTTTTACCTTGGGTTTTTAAAACCTTTTCTGTTTTTTTATTTTATAATTATATTTTATTTTTTTTAAAATTTTTTATATTATAAATTTTTAATATATTTTTATATTTATATTTGATATAAATTTTATATATTTTATTTTATTATGTTTTTATTTTTACTTATGTTTTTTGTGGGTTTTGGGTGGCGTGTAGGGGGGGAAAGGGGGGGAAAAGGGGGGGAGGAAAACCCCGGGTGTGGTGGGGAGGAGGGGGATGCAGGGTGTTAATTAAAAGGGGCTTTGGGGGGGGGGTTTTCGGGGGGGGGTTTTTACAATTTGTGGGGAAAAGACATTTTAAACAAAAAAAAACAAAAAAAAACAAAAACAGAGCAGCCCGCAAACGCATTGGGGAGGTTTTAGTGTGGTGGGGGGGTGTAGGGGAGGAGGGGTTTTTTTTTGGGGAGTGTGGGGGGGGAGGGTGGGTGTGTGGTAGTAAGTTAGGGTGTTTTGTTTGGGAGTAGGAGGAAAATATGTAGTATGGGGGAAACGTGTTGGGGAGAGGGGGGATTAGGGGAGTTGTGTTTTGTAAGGAGTTGTAGGGGGGGTTTTTTAGGAAATTGGGAGTAGGGAGTAGTAAATTTGTAAATAGTTTGTAGTAGTTTGTCGTGTGGGGAGTGGTAGGGAGGTTTGTAGTTTAGTGGAGTTGTAGTAGTAGTGTGAGAGAGGGGGGTTGGTGTGTGTGGAAGTAGTAAATTTGGAGGGGGGTGGGGGAGGGGTGGGTGGGTAGTTGTAGGGGTAGGGTTGGAGGATGTTTGTAGTTTTTAAATGTAGTTGTAGTAGTAGTTTTTTTTGTAGGAGTAGTAGTTGTTTTTTTGTACAGCAAAAGCGCAGAAGCGTAGTTGTAGTTTTAGTAGTTGTAATAGTAGTAGTAGTAGTTGTTTTGGAGAGAGGAGAGTGTAAATGGGTGGGGGGGTGGGTAAGGGGGGTGTTTTTTTGGGAGTAGTTGGGGTTGGTTGTTTTAGTTGGGGTAGTTGGTTGGGGTACAGGGGGGTTGGGGTTGGGTTTTAGTGTTGAGGAGGTTAGAGGAGAGAAGAGGAGAGGGGGAGTGGGGTGTGTGTGTGTGTTGTGATTTTGGGTGGGTGGGTGGGTGTTTATGTTTTTGTGTGTGGGTGTGTGTGTTTGGTGGGTTCGTTTGTGTGTTTGTGTGTGTGGGTTTGTGTGTGTGTTGTGTGTGTGTGTGGTGTGTGGGTGTAGGGGGTGTGTTGTACGTTTTGTGTTGGGGTTGGTTGTGTGTGTTTTTTTTGGGTTTTTTTTTTTCTTCTTTTTTGATTTTTACGGGAAAAAACACTCATGGGCTTTTTTTTCCGTTTCCCCCGGGGGGTTTTGCAGTTTTGGTAAATTTTTTTTGAAACCGTTCCCACCGGCAACATTGGCCTACTCCTCCAAAAACCGGGGCGGCGGGGTGGGGTGTTGTTTGTGTGTGTGTGTGCGCGCGCGCGCGCCCGCGATTGTTTTCTTTTGCTTTTTTTTTTTTGTTTTATTTATTCTTGTATATCGAGGAAGTGGGGAAAAAACACCTGTGTGTATTTTACATCCAGTCCCCATGTGTATGCGGTTTTTTCAGTTTTTTTCATCTGTTACCCCGGCACACAATGGGCCCCAATTTTTTCGAAAAGGGGAACAGGATTTAAAGTGTGCGCAAAAATGGGTTTTACGTGCGGGGTTTGCAAAGGGCCCGGGGCTAGGGATCTTTGCACAAGCTAAAACCTGTTTCCCCTTTTGGGAAAAAAGTAGGGCATTTGTGTTCCCGGTTTGAAACGGGGCGACAAAAAACTACCAAAAAAGATTATAGGGGACTGGAGGAAAAAAGCAGAAGGGGTGCTTTGTTTAAATTTCCCCCGAAAAATTTAAAAAAATTTTTTTTAAAAAATCAGAAAGGGCAAATTTTTAAAGCAAAAAACCCAAAAACCCAAAAGGGTTTCCGGTTTCCAAATTTTGAGCCAGGTTTGGGTTTTCAAAAAAATTTTAAAAATTTTACGGGAATGGGTTTTCCGACTTTCCTTCCCAATTTTTTTTTAACGTTATTTAAACCCTTTGTGCTCAAATTTTTGTCCAAATCCAATAGTTGCCCGTTATTTTAAAAATCACGGCGATTTTTCCATTGATTTTAAAGAGGGTTTTGGGGGCCCAATTTAATTTTTAAAGGACACACAAAAAAAAATGGATAGGGGTTTTTTCCCCCGGGGGGGTTTGTTAAACCAGGGATGTGACTGCAAAACACCTGTTGTCTTGGTGGTGTGTGTTGGGTGTGTGTGTGTGTTTTTGTGTGGTTGGTGTGTGTGTTTTGGTTGTGTTTTGTGTGTGTGGTTGTCTATGTGTGTGTCTGTGTGTACACCTGTGTGTCTGTGTGTGTGTCTGTG
>CM054149.1:60337255-60342255 GCA_028751875.1 Rapana venosa | reverse complement strand
GTTCTGAAGTTGCATTTTCTCACAGCTCTCACAAGATGTAACAACTGGCTGTTAATAAAAAGTGCTTGACACAAATAAGCTGTGATTGGCTTCTGGTAAAAAGCCTGATGCGTATAAATACAGATGTTTCGTTTGCCTGTTGTGCTTCCACCTCTCCAGTTTTAGGACTCTAGGTATTTAGACTACTGAGTTAACTAAATTGGTGCCGTGTCGTATCTTTCATAGGACAGTACCTAAGTTTCCTCACAAGGTTTAAGCACATCAGCAATCTATTTCATTTCTATGGGACTGAGAGGCTGTCATCTGAAGGGGATAGCTTTTCTTCTTTTTTCTTTCTTCTTCTTCTTTTTTCTTTTCTTCTTCTTCTTCTTCATTTTTTCATTTCTTCATCTTTTCCTTCTCTCCTCCTCCTCCTCCTCCTCCCCTCAACCTCCCTGCTCCTCCCCCTCCCCCTCCTTCTTCATCATCTTCTTCTTCTTCTTCTTCTTCTTCTTCTTCTTCTTCTTCTTCTTCTTCTTCTTCTTCTTCTTCGCATTTCTTCTTCTTCGCAGTTCTTCTTCTTCGCATTTTCTTCTTCTTTTCTTCTTCTTCTTCTTCTTCTTCTTCTTCTTCTTCTTCTTCTTCTTCTTCTTCTTCTTCTAACGCTCAGAGAGCGACTGTTGTCTGTCATATGAGCAAAAATTGCGTTGTGCTGCCATTATGTGCCTGACAAGTCAAGCACAGTGCATTCGACTTCGGCGTGGGAGAGAATTATGTTTTAAGTCTTCCTGGAGAAAAAAGGGCAAGATTATGTACGAATAAGGAAGAAAATAGACAATAAGGGGGTAACTGGAAGACAAGGAACAGAGATTCAGATTCTATCCCATTATCTAGTAGACTCTTGTAGGGCACCACTGAAAAGTTTGCAACCAGGCAGAAACAAAGAGAGGAATAGAAAAGATGGAATTTGTAGCTCAGAAATTTCAGAAGATAAGGAAGCTTTTATGCTGGCAGATCTCTAGCATTCACATGGAGGAGATTGGGATAGATTTTAAAAGTGTAATCTCCAACCATTTGCTTTACAATTAAGCTCTGGAAGACGATTTTTCAAATACGTCTAAAACTTTAATCGTGATCCCCCCCCCCCCCCCCCCCCCCCCCCCCCAGGGTGTTAGGTTAATATGGGAAACGCCCAACAATGACGCTTCAGTCTCTAGCTATTTGCTAGGAAAGTAACTAGTTCATGTCCTTTGTTTGCTTCAGTCATGTCTTAGCTTCTGTTTCTTCACCTTGTGTCGGCCATTATTGTTTTGATGTGCGCATTCTTGTTCACTTTGATGATCTTCCTCTGTTTCTTTGTCGGACGCTCAGACAATAATTATTGTTATCTGGCATATGAGCGAAAATGCGTTGCGCTGCCGTTAAGCGCCTGTCAAGTCAAGCCCAGTTTAGCATGAGCTCTATAGGAGGCATGTTTGTGTATGAGGTATGTCAATACATAAACTAGAATTTTGCGTAGTGTACATTTTGAGGTTGTGACAGTGGAATCTATTTATTTATTTATTTATTCTTTTATATCGAGGATAATGGAATAAGAACTCATGTGCTTTCTTACATCCATTTCCCGTGTGCATGCAGTTTTGTCAATTTTGTCATCTCTTCCCACGTAATCAGCGTAATGTGTAAGTTAATCTGACTTTGGAGTCAGTGTGTGTGTATGTGGTGTGTTGTGGTGGTTTTGTGTGTGTGGTGTGTGTGTGTGTGTGTGTGTGTTGTGTGTGTGTGTGTGTGGGGGAGGGGGGGGGGGTGTTGTGGGGTGTGTGTGTGTGTGTGATGGAGGGGGGGTGTTGTGAGTGTGTGTGTGTTGTGTGTGTGTGTGTGGTGTGTGTGTGTGTGTGTGTGTGTTTGTGTGTGTGTGGTGTGTGTTGGTGTGTGTGTGTGTGAAAGTCAAAGTGAAGCCTTTATCTTAAGCGCTTTGTGTGTGTTTTGCGATTTTATAGCGCTATATAAATTGCATTTATTATTATTATTATTATTATTATTATTATTATTTTTATCATCATCATCATCATCTATTATTTTATTTTATTATTATATTTTTTTTTAAATTATTTACAGATAGTATATTGAAAAAGCGCGTGTGATGTGTATGTATGGTTGTCACCTGTTCCCCCGGCACACAATGGCCTACTCTTACGAAAAACGGAAAACAGGATTAACGTGTACCCAAGATGTTCTGCGTGCGCTCGCAATTGATGACCGGGTTCGATTCTCGTTTGCACACGGGACCTCGGTTTATAGTCTCATCCGAAGGTCTGTTGGGGGGTGGAATCTGCGCTGATGTTAACTCCAGAGGAAACATATCCCCTTGAACGGAATCGACCCGGGTTATCAGATTGCGAGCGCAATGTTCGGCCACTAGGTCAAGTCAAGTCAAGTCAAAACCTTTCATTTTCAGATGGTTTCGTTGAATTTAGAGTGCATTTGCTTTTTTTCATCAAGCCATCTGGGGTGGTATTTGTGTGCCTTAAAATTAAAACCGACATGTAATGTTAAAAAAAATAGAGAAGTATCTTTAACATGAACGAAATTTTAACTTCAACAAAATGTGAGAGTTGTAATTACCAAAAAGATTCGTTGGCCACTTCAACAAATATTCAACTAGACTGTTCAGAAGATTTATCTAGCTATGGCAAAAGCAAACGTTGAAATTTCAAAACACATTTTCAAGGACGGCTCTGAAAAATTGTTAGCAACGGGTTTTACAATGGGGCTCAAATAATATATGGTATTGGGAAATATCACATTCCACTTACACAGGGACATTCTGGCACGATTTTTGTGATAAATGCATTCAATTTATTCTAAACATCTAGATGCAGTTAATCTTCTTGCGGTTACGAATCTTGAGTTTGTTTGAGAAGGAGTCATTTCACAAGAAATGTGGGCATTAGTCACACAACTCTTTAAAGATCGTTCCTTGAATTGACCAAATTCTTTAAACTTTGCCCACGACGTTTGTTCTTATAAATGGCATCCCTCGTGTAGAGATAATGGAACATGCAGTTCTATCGATTCCAAATGATGTCTTGCCCCCTTTTTTGCAGCTGTCAGCCCTCTCATTTGAAAACAATTCCAATGTGAGAAGGCACCCAACAAAAAGAAACACGAATACCTCTTAAACTTAGGATGTGTATGACGTATTAAATTTCAACAATAATATCTGGATACTTTCTTGGAATTGGGGGAATTTTATAGCCTACGTACCGACTTAGAGTCTGTACAAGTAAAGATATGAAAAGAGAGAAAAAATGGAAAAACCAGGGATTTAGTTAGAGCCATAAGGACTGCTCAATAGCTTTGCTTTATATATTAAACGATGTTTACCAAGATAGTACGATTTCTCTGTTTTTAGGCTGGTTTGACAATGGATGATCAGGTTTCAAGATTTTCTAAAATGATCTATCTGTGACCACGAACATGTTACTCATGCCCCTAAGATTAAGGCTGAAAGACCAAGAACACAGGCGGAAATCCCCGTTCGCTGTTCTACATGGAACGCTGAAGGACCCCGAAGTCGCTCTGAAATCTTAAAGCTGCGATTAGGGGGCAGATTTGCAGCATTGAATTTCCTCCAGATAACATCAACAACCTCTCTGAACCTTCCAGCAAGACCATTAGGAGACGCGCTGGAGAATCCTTGGGAAAGAAGGAAAAAAGAACCAACCATGGGTTACCAACGATATCCTGGCCCTGTGCGATTCAACGTAGGGAGCTAAAAGCCAGAAGGAAGAACAAAAACCCAGAAACGCCGAAGAGTATGAACAGTCAACTGGTCATCAAGAGAAGATGACTGAGTCCATGGGGAAACTGGATGTTCAGAAAATGCTCCAAGGTTGCAAAGGCAATGGTGAAAGGAGACAGCAAGGAGGCCTACCGACCATCAAGGTATAACCAAGTCCCAGCAGCCAAGACCTCCTTATTAAGACAAAGAAGGGTCAGTCCTTACAGAGAGCACCACTATATGAAGAGATGGACAGGAATATTGCAGAGACCTGTACAACTACAAGCTGAAGGCTGATCAGAACAAACTTCACGAGCAAGATCCCAGACCATCAGATCTGAAAGGCACACAGGTGCTGGAGGAAGAGATAAGAAGAAGCTGTAAGATCCTTGGAAAGGAGGCAAGTCACAGGGATTGGACAACATCCCGGCTGAGCTCATCAAGACGGAGGCCCGAGCTGATCCAGGCCCACTAACAATACTGCCAACGCAACTGGACCAGCAAAGAGATGCCCTGAACAGTGGACCCAATCCATCATAGTTCCACTTCCAAAGAAGGGAGACCTGGAAAGAAGTGCCAAAAATTACAAAACAATCAGTCTGAATAAGCCATTCCTAGCAAAGTTATGCCTACGCATGCCTTGAACAGAGTGAAAACCACAAGCAGAAATTTCCTATCAGAAGAACAGGCAGGTTCAGGCAGGTCGAAGCACTTGTCGAGCAGATCTTCAACATCAGAAAAGCTATAGAGAAGCACCTTCCAACATCAAACTACAGCTCTCAACAACTTCATTGACTCAAGAAGCCTTCGGACCGAGTGTGGCAAGAAGTCTGTGGCAAGTCATGAGAGACTTATAACTTCGACGCGACCTGATTCAATGTCATCCAGGCGCTGTATGACAGCTCCCCACAGCGCAGTCTCATGGGTGGAGAAATCGGGAGTTCTTCGGACTTCAGTTGGAGTTCGACACAAGGCTGCCCGCTATCCCCCGTTCTTTCAAGTGGTCTGTAGAGAAACATCATGCAGGGGCCCTCTTGACTTCAAGACCACAATCACAATAGGAGGAAGTGCCAGTCAGGTATCTTCGATCGCAGACGATATTGATCTCATGGGCCGCAGTGAAAAAGAATCCAGGATCTCACCACCCAGACTGGAAGCATCAGCCAATGCCCACGGTATGAGATCGCTACGGAAAAAGAGCAAGATCTAGTGAACAGTACCACACCGAACACACTCC
>CM054149.1:60278503-60336755 GCA_028751875.1 Rapana venosa | reverse complement strand
AAAAAAGTTTATCAATTCTTTTTTTTTAAAAAACAAAGGGAACTTGCATCCTTACCTTTATTATGGATCGTGGTATCATCAGCAAATAGTTCACATGAGGTGGAAAAAACGTTCAGTGGAAGATCATTTACATAAACTGAAAATTAAATGGGACCTAAAACTGATCCCTGTGGAACTCCATAATTAATCGGCATAAAGGGGGAGGTAACACAATCTTGGTATACTGCTTGTCGTCTATTACCCAGAAAGGATGAAATAAGTCCAACTGATTCAGAACATAAGCCATACATGTCTAGTTTTTTTAATAGAAGAGCATGATCAATAGTGTCAAATGCATTAGTAAATATCTACAAAAAATGGCTTCTGATAACATATTGTTATTGATGTTTCCATGCCATTGTTCTATGAGATTTGTGAGAAGAGTGTGACAGGAGTGGTTCTTCCTGAATCCACTCTGGTTTTGGTGAAATAAATCATACGTAATAAAGTGAGATTGGAGGTTGCTCTTAAGGTGTTTTTCAAGGGGCTGAGAAAACGTAGACAGAATAGAGATAGGTCTATAATTTGAGGGATCATTTGGGTCGACAAATTTAAAGAGTGGTATTATTTTGGCATCTTTTAATGCTTGAGAGAGAGAGAGAGAGAGATGGAGAGGGAGAATGGAGAGAGAGAGAGAGATGGAGAGGGAGATGGAGAGAGAGAGAATGATAGAGAGAGAGAGATGGAGAGGGAGATGGAGAGAGGAGAGAGTGGAGAGAGAGGGAGAGAGAGAGTGAGAGAGAGAGAGAGAGAGATGGAGAGGGAGATGGAGAGGGTGAGAGAGATGGAGAATGGAGAGAGAGATGGAGAGGGAGAGAGAGAGATGAAGAGGGAGATGAAGAGAGAGATGGAGAGGGTGATGGAGAGAGAGAGAGAGTGAGAGAGAGAGATGAAGATGGTAGAGAGAGGAGAGAGAGAGAGATGGAGAAGGAGATGGAGAGAGAGAGAGAGATGGAGAGGGGGGGAGAAGAGAGAGAGAGAGAGAGAGAGTGAGAAAGAGAGAGTGAGAGAGAGAGAGAGTGGGTTATTTGCATTTACATGATCTACGCTTGACAACAAAGACATAAAAAAGGGTTAAAAAACAACAAACAACGTAGTAAATTATGCGCCCTTACCCCCCCCCCACCCCCCCCCTTTATGTTTCTGGTCAATCTATACCCCCTCCCCGCCCACCCACAAACAACAACCCCACCACCACCACCCCTGTTCTCCTCTTAAAAGTGTCGTTCAGTTACCCGACAATTTCCACAACGTCAGCCATATGTCAGTGTCAGAAATGTCCACAACGTCAGCCATATGTCAGTGTCAGAAATGTCCACAACGTCAGCCATATGTCAGTGTCAGAAATGTCCACAACGTCAGCCATATGTCAGTGTCAGAAATGTCCACAACGTCAGCCATATGTCAGTGACAGAAATGTCCACAACGTCAGCCAGATGTCAGTGTCAGAAATGTCCACAACGTCAGCCATATGTCAGTGTCAGAAATGTCCACAACGTCAGCCATATGTCAGTGTCAGAAATGTCCACAACGTCAGTCATATGCCACTGACAGAAATGTACACAACGTCAGTCATATGCCACTGTCAGAAATGTCCACAACGTCAGCCATATGCCAGTGTCAGAAATGTCCACAACGTCAGCCATATGTCAGTGACAGAAATGTCCACAACGTCAGCCAGATGTCAATCACAGAATGAATACCCTTGAACAGCTTCTGTATCCCACGCTCAGACTGCAACTGTTGATGTCTGTCATATTCAGACCAAAAACGCCTTGCGCTGCCGTTCAATCCCTGGCAAGTCAGGCCTAGCGCATCAGACCTCGGTATGGGAAAGAATCGCTGTCTTCTAAGCCTTTCTTCTGGGCACAAAGAAAACCGCAGGAGAATGGAGCAGGAATTTAAAACTAAAATAGAAGAGATGCGGGGAAAAGCAGGCAGAAAAAAAAAGGGGGTAAAAAAAAGGAATTAGCACAGATTTCCAAAAAAGGGGGGTCTTTTTTTAAAAACAGGCCTCGGCCCCTTAGGGGAACTGTGGGGAAAGCGGGGGGGAATCCCGCCCAAAGCCGGAACGATTTTTTTTGGGTTTTTTTTTGGGGGGGGTTTGGGGTTTTTTGGGTGTTTTTTTTTTTTGGGTTTTTTTTGGGGTTTTGTGGTGTGTTTGTGTTTGGGTGGTTTTGGGTTTTTGTTGGGGTTTTTTTGGGGGTGTTTTTTGGGTGGTTTTTGTTTGTGTTTGGTGTGTTTGTGGGGTTTTTTTGGTTTTTTTGTTTTTTTGTTTGGTTTTTTGTTGTGGTGTTGGGGGTTTTGGTGTGTTTGTGGGGGTGTGGGTTTTTGGTGTGTTTGGTGTGGGTTTTGTTTTGTGTGTTTGTGTGTGTGTTTGTGTGTGGGTTTGTGGTTTTTTGTGTGTTGTGTTTTTGGGTGTTGTCGTGTGGTGGTTTCAATGAAATAAAACCCACAGTCCGTGGTGTGTTGTGGGTGTTGTGCGTTGTTTGTTGTGTGTTGTGTGTGTTGTGTGTCTGTGTGTGTGTGTGTCTGTGTGTGGTTGGGGTTTCAAATGTAATAAAGCACCGCCTGTGTGTGTGGTTGTGTCGTGTGATCCGTGCGTGTGTTGTGTGTAGGTTTTGGTGTTAGTGTTGCTGTTTTAATGTGTTTTGCACAAACAGGTGTGTTTGTATGTGTTAGTTTGTGGTGTGTTTGTGTGTGTTTGTTGTGTAAAGTCAAGTCAAGTCATAGTCAAAGTAAATCTACTATATCCAAACATGAAGGCATTTACAATACTGACAGGCGATTGATCTATCAATATATCAAGACACAAAAGAATAACTATTGGATTTCGAATAATGTCAGTGAACCAACACACACATTTTTTTTTCCTCACACACATCACACAACACCCCCCAAAACACCACACACACGCGCGCTATTGCGCACACACACGCAAACGCCCGCACGCACATCATCATTGTGTACAATTTTGACCATTGGACTAGAGTAAAATTATTTTTTGCACTGCTTATGCAGACGTACAACGCAGTTCGTTGTGTGTGCAAATCTGCCCGCCACGCCCCCATACAACAATATAGAATCAATGTTGTTTTAAGACAGTTGACTGATCCCCGACTTATTTCACACCCCCGCTCCCCTCACCACACCCAATTATGTTTGACTACATCGTAACTGTGTGTGGTTGTTTGCCTGTTGTTGTGTGTTGTTTGTTGTTTTGGGTTGGTTTTCATGTGTGTGTGTTTTATAAAGCACGTCCTGTGTTTGTGTGTGTTTTTCGTGTGTGTGTGTGTGTTGTGTGTGTGTGTGTGTTTGTAGTATGTTTGTGTGTGTGTGTGTTTGTGTGTTGTTGTGTTTGTGTGTGTGTTTGTGTGTGGTGTGTGTTGTGTGTATGTTTGTGTGTGTGTTTGTGTGTGTAGTGTTGTGTGTGTGTGTTTCATTGTTTAATTTGCACCAGTCCTGTGTGATTTGCGGCGAAGAGGAAGTAGGGTGATATCGTTCTGTTATATTGTTTGTATTGTTTTGTGGACAGTCTTGGCCTCAAGATAAACACTGGTCTGCTCGTTCTGACAAGGGGTCATTCGATAGCGTGTCTGCTTTTTGTCAGGATCTCGTCATCATTGCCATCCAGTGGTGCTAGGCGCAACAACAGGCTTCCATCCTGCCTATCTGGCCAACTAGTCACTTATTCGACCAGTGTGCGCATGGTTATCTCACTTTCTACAGTCCTTCCTCCGCTTGCTTTTGGTCTCCTTTCTTTCACCTTCCTGTCTGGGGTTCCATGTGCAATCTGTTCTTGTCGATTGACTGTGGTCTCTTCTTTCGAGATATGCCCAATCCACTTCCACCGTCGTCTTCTTGATGATGGTTCCCATATCTTCTTGCCTGCAATCCTCCCGTTGGTAGGTCTTCATTGGAGATCTCTCAGTGGCTATAATTCTGGAAATTCTGGGATTGGAGTGTGGTGTGAAAGGATCGCAGTTGGTAAGATCCGCTTCCGTCATCCTCCAGCACCTCAGAACCGTACAGGAGCGTAGATACAACACAGCTTGGTATAGCTTCAGCTTGGTGTTGGTGCTGTACTGAGTTGATCTCCAGATATTGTTCATCTTCCTAAACACACTCCTGGCCTTGCCCAGTCTGTGGTGGATGTCTTCTTTTGTGCCGCCTCTGGTTTTGATGCTGCTGCCAGGTTGTGAATTTGTCTGCCTGGCACAGGTCAGTTCCATTCACTTTCACAGGGGCTGGTGTGTTCAATTGAGCGACATTGTTCTCTGTTTTCTTGGTGCTAATACGAAGCCCCACTTGCTGTCCGAATGTTTGGAATCTGCTGGTCTTCTTCTGGATATGTTGGTGTGTGTGTGGACAGCAGCGCCAGGTCATCCGCAAAGTCAAGGTCGTCTGTTGAGAACAGGCTCCAGCAAATCCCTCTTGGGGTGTCTTCTGTCGTCCTCCTCATCACCCAATCAATGGCCAGATTGAAGAGAACTGCCGACATCACACATCCTTGTCTTACTCCAGTCTTGACTTCGAAGACAGTGTTGCTATGGCCAGGGGGCATCTGAAGTATGTCATAGAAGCTTTGATATGGTGTATCAGTTTCGATGGGATGCATAGTGTCGAAGGATACTCCAAAGGCTGTCTCTGTGTATGCTGTCAAATGCCTTTTCGAAGTCCACAAAATTCACATACAGTTGTCTTTGCCACTCTGTGCACTGTTCGATGATGTTTCTGAGCTGTATAATCTGGTCTATACATCCTCGTTGCTTCCTGAACCCTGCTTGTCTTCTCAGTGCATCGTCCACAGCGTCTGATATTCTTCTGATGATGACTTGGCCAGTATTTTGCTCGGCACAGACAAAGAGTGATTCCCCTCCAGTTGTGTTGCAGTCGCTCAGGGTTCCTTTCTTGGGATTTTGACTATCATCCCTTGGTCAATCGTTCAAGTACTTTCTCGTTCTTCCATGCATCTGTGAACAGTGGTTGCAGTATGTCAGTCTAGTTAGAGTCTGCCTTGACAGTTCGGCACCAAGGTGTCCTGGCCTGGTGACTTGCCGTTCTTGAGGGTTTGATGACAGCCACTATCTCTTCCTTTTCATATGTCTAAGTCTTTTGTAGCTTCTGGGATGTAGGCTGGTTTCAGTCAGGTGGTGTCGGTTGAGAACTTTCTGGAAGTGTTCAGCCATCTTTTTCTTCTCTTTCTCTGTTGTCACACAGTTTCCCTTGTCTGTCCCTGATTGGTTCCCCAGCGCTCCTCTTAATTGTTGCACACTTTCTTGTTGGCACGGCGTGCGAGTCTCTTCACTCTTTGCTGTGCATGCTCTCAATTCTCCTCTGTACAACTTCTGCCTCCGTAATCTTCCTCCTCTCTGTACAACTCTTCGCCCTTAGTCGTGGAGACTTTACTTGAAGAAGTCTCTCTGATCTCTCTCTATTCTTTGATGGACATCGAGGTCTCTTGTTGGATCCAGTCATTGTTGGTCTTCTTCTTTTGATGACCAATGTTCTCGTTGCTGCTCTCAGTGTACAGTTTACAGTTTCTGTTTTTCACGTCGTATCTGTCAGGATGGTGACAACAAAAGGGTTTTTGTCAGGATCTTTGAGAGAGAGAGAGACAGAGAGATAGTAGAGAGAGAGCGATAGAGAGACAGGGGAGGAGAATGATAGAGAGGAGAGATAGACGAGAGAGACAGAGAGAGACAGAGAGAGAGATGAGAGACAGAGAGAGAAAAGAGGTGATTGAGTGTGGCTGAAGGTAAGGTGGGGCAGGGTCAGGGTAGGGTCGACAGAAGACATGGTAAAATGCACACAGAGAGAGACAAATGACAATGACAATGACTATGACAAATTACTTTATTTCGAAGATGATGAATAAGCACACATGTGCCTTTTTTACATCCAGTCCGCTCTTAGGGATAATATGTGTGATAAAAATAAAATAAAGCCAATACCAATACACCCCCACAGTAAACGGGGTTAAAATATCCACACACAAAAACCAACAACAATCACCGAGAGAAGAGAGAGAGAGAGATGAGAGAGGAGAGAGAGGGGAAGAAAAGGAGAGAGAGAGGGGAAAAGAGAGAGAGAGAGAGAAAATGAGCAACAACAAATAACAAGAGAAAGCAAAAGAGCAAAAAAAAACACAGAAGCAAACCAAAAAAATAGCAAATAAACCAAGAGCAAAATAAAGTAGCAACAACAACAAGGGAGAGGGGACAAACGAATAATCCCCCCTCAAAAGAACATTTTGAACAATTTTTATGTTTCAGAGGGTAGTAGATTAAGCATTACATGTTTTTTTTTACATCCAGCCTCAAAATAATAAAGATCTAGAAACGCTTCGCTCTCGGGAAACGCTCTGCATATTGACATGGATTGCATGGAAAACAATACACAAACAGGAGCCAACAACACATACTCGAAGGCAAGTAGATATAGAGAACATCAGAGAGAGTACTTTAAAGATACTATGATATAATTAATAACAAACTATAAAATTCGATAGGAATAGATATTAACAATAACTAATTTATACTTGCGTGGAGACAATATATGTAACTGAAAACTATTAGCGGTTTGATGCTAAACTTTTGTGGTGAAAGCGAAACTGCTGACATTTTCATGGGTGCACTCGCGCTCGAAATCATAGAAAAGACTCTTATATCTCTGAAATCACACGGCGCGCGCATCTTTTAAAAGGTTGGGAGGTCCCTATTCCAAACCCAGCTCCAGAATATCCAGTCTTGATTTTAAATAGATTAACAGCTGGTAAAGGATGTTACTATTTTTATGTGTATGTCGATATTGTTTTCGTGAACATGCTGCTCCAAGGAGATGGGACAATACATGAAGAATTGTATCATTAGTACACCTTTGTTAAAACAGTAATCTTGTGTTGAGCTGGAAGATATTGACATTTTTTGTAATCTGAAAGTTAATGAGAGGACTTTTCTCATTACTATTTGACAGTTTGTTTATATATACTGATTAATGGTTTTGAATAAGTTCTTACTGGCTACAATCCCATTAAGTGTAGATGCATTATCCACAGAAGATCTGAATAAAGGAATAAAAAACAATTTTCTCGCATGCCGATTTACAAAGTGTTTGATCTTATTTAACTGGTAGGTTTTGGAGTTTGAAAGTTTCTTTGTTCGATTACGTTAATGTACAGACCAAGGACAAATTATTATCGATGGTTATCCCCAAAACTTTATCACTTGAACTTCTGCCATTTTGACACTGTTCACGTAAATAAAAAGGCGCAAGCTTTGTTAAGATTTTTGACGTTTTTGTTCTTGTTGTAACAGCATAAATTTTGTTTTACTGGATGCTCTCGGGGCCATGTGTTCATGTGTGTCCATTTGACAATTATGTATATTCTCTTTTAAACTTTGAACATACATGGAAGGGTTTTTGTGGCTAGTATAAAGAGTTGTATATCTGCAAATTGTTCTTTTTTGCTATAGTTATAATCAAAGGCATGGTCTTTTATATACAGAAGAAACAACAAGGGACCAATTACTGATCCTTGTGGAACACAAACTGTTTAAGAAGAAAAAATGATATTGATATTCGATTTACCTTTTTTTGTCTCAATCTAGCCCGCACAGACCTTCAAACTAAGTTTAATATCATTTTCTCTTCTAAATTATATATATTCATCATTTGAATTATAATACTAGAGATTATATAATCACAAATTATACTCAACATCCAAATCGCAAAACCCATAACACAACAATTAAAAAAAAAAAACCACAAACAATACATAAAACCTTATATACTATATCCATTCCATAAAATCACACCCACCTCACTTCCTCTCTATCCCTCCTTACCCATACAACATACATTCACAAAAAAAATATTTTACACCAACAAATCAACACCAAATCATCACACAAATTAACTTTCCACCATATTTTTCCCCAAAATCAAACTACCTCCCGCCCCTCTCCCTCCCCCCCCTTCATTTCCCTCCTCTCACCTCGTCTCTCCCCTCCGACCTCTTCTCAACCATAAAAAAATTAACCTTCCACACTTTATATCTCCTTTCTCTAAATATTCTATACTTGCCAAATATCATTCTTACATCCCCCCCCCCCTCTTGCCAAAGACTCCCCCTACCCTCCCCCAACCCCTATATGAAATTTTATTTCTCTAAAACATGCTTCAGATAATTTAAAGAACCCACTTTTCCCAACAATCCACTCTGTATGAACAACGTGTCCTCGACTGAATCTTGGCTTTCCAAGACGCATTTCTAAGCCCACCCCACCGTCGCAACCTCCCTCACGTAACCCCGGTTAATAAATGCCCCCCCCCCCCCCCCCCCCCCCCCCCCTTATCTCAACCTCTTCGAACTGGATCCCCTCCTCCCTCTCCCCCCCCCCCCGCCTCCACCCCCCCCCCCCCCCCCCCCCCCCTCCCCCCTCGCCTCACACACAAACCACCCAAGCCTCTTACAACTTTGCACTCTCATCCCTCCTCCCCCCTACACCTCATTGTCTTTGATTTGTCCTTACGAGATTAACTGGTCTTGCAAACAGTTGAGAAATGAGATTTTAATTTATCTGCAGAGTATAACAAGCCAACGTTGAGAGCTTTTATTAAAACTTTTGTTGGTAAGCTGGTTACTAGTTTTCCAAACGCAGATTTTGCTGTCCTGTTGTTTTTAAGAAGCTCTTCAAAATGTTTTTCTTCTCAGCTCGTTAAAGTGAAGTTACATACTTTTCTCTGTTTTTTATCATCTTCTCTGGAACCTTTTCTTTAATAATAATCTCTATGATTTGTATGTTTTCTGTATTGCGTTGGTAAGCCATCGCTGTGTTTTATTTTGTATTTAACTCTTTTAGTTGTGTACGGAGCATGTTTATGTAAACACTATAAAAAGATAGAATACCAAAATGTTCAGATAGCTATATTGGGCATCAGTAATTGATTTAAACATCACTCAAAAGCAAATTTAGAGGTCCTGTAGAACAAACGTGACTGTTAAAGTTATGAGAAGTTTTCTGTGAAGTTATAGCGCTTTAGGGCTATACTTTTGGGAAATTTTATCTCCTTTTTCGACCACGTTATACTTATGGAAAGTGTATCACTCAGCCATGAAAGTGGAACATTTATCTACAATAGTTCTTTATTTACAACATATATATGTTCTATTAAGTTTTTTGAATATTTGTGAGACCTCTATCGCATGTTGGTTATAGTTATCAATTGTTTCAAGTTGAAGTTTCATATGTCTGTATCCAATTGATTATTAGGTCTTTAATTAAATCAAGCTCGTGAAATCACCTCTAAATCAGAGTGAGAGAGATGACAATGGAAAAATGACACTGACAAATTCTCGCGCGTATTTTCGAGGATAATGAATAAGTATCATGTGTCTTTTTCATCCAATCCCAGCCATTAGGGATATATATGATAATAAATAATTAAAGCCCATAGCAATACACTCACATGCATACGGGAAAAATATCTGCACAAAATACCACAAAATCGCTGGTCTGAAAGAGAGGTGCTCGCTCTCTCTCTGCGGCGTAGCAAAAGTAAGAATGATCTAAGCAAACAGAAAATCACAGAAGAAACATCGAAAAATTCAGCCAAAGAACCAAGAGCAAAACCAACAAGCGGCAACACAACAAGGGAGTAGGGGAACAACAGAATAGTTCCCCCCTCCAAAAAAACCCAAAACCAAAACCAAACAGAACCAAACAAAGCAAAACCTCCAAAATATAAAGAACAACCACGTAAGTAGTATCATTTTGGCTAAACAGAAAGAAACGTAAAAAAATTCTTTGTGCTTTTATGGAAGCGAACTCAGCCAATAGTAAAGTACATGAAACAAATATTGTATAAGCACTTTTGCATCCCAATGCACACGTACTCACACACACACTCACACACGCGCGCGCTCAAGGTGATGATGTGAGACGAGAGAACACACACAGACACAGATACGCTATATCTACGATCGATCTAGCACAGAAACTCGAACGTTTTTTATGAGAGTAATGGATAAGCTCAGGGCTTTTTTACACCATGATTTCAACAAACAACTAACACCAAACCTACCACCACCAACAATTCAAAAACACCAAAAAACCAAAACAAAAACCCAAAACAAAACATAAACCCCACAAACAAAAACCACCCCCCCCACCCCCCCCCCCCAATCCCAAACAAACCCGCAAACAATCATTATCAACTAGTTTTAAAGTCACCAAAAATGAAATTCAAAACTTGATTATTATAATCAAACACTCATAAATGAGAAATCTAGATACAATGACGATGATTGTCATACAAGGGAGACAAATGGAGCAACGGAAAGAAAAGCAAACAAACATAACAAACACAGACAAACAAGTATTAAAAAACTCTCTCTCTATAAAAAAAAAAAAAAAAACCTCAATACCACACACTAACAACACCGACTCAGAACCACATTACTGAGAGTGACAGAAAGAGACAAAGAGACAGACAGAGACGGACATACAGTCGCGCAAATACAGCAACGGATATAGAGAGTGGGGGGGAGGGGGGGGGAGTGGATTACAGGAGTTTTTGGACTGTGTGAGGACAGAAATAGCATCACAGGGATATGGACAAAAAATAACAAAACAAAACAAAATCAGCAAAGAGGCGTGAGATTGAATCGCTTTAAACCATGAATGGTGTTGTAATGACTACTACTGATATTTAAATCTTGAATGTGTGCTAATGACATTATAAAGATAAGATTGCGAACACAAATTGAAAATTTCCAATCAGTAACATTTCAAAAAGTTGTCTGTTTATTCTATTCTTAAATGAAGACATACTTGGTTCTGGTTCAAGATAATCAGGGATAGTGTTCCATGCTTACTACCTGAATAAACCATGGTTGACAGTGGGAATTAAGTCTCATCCTGGGGCGGGGAATTATATGTAATACTTTTTCCTCGTATAAAATCTGTTAAACAAATTTTTCATAAAGATAGGATGGCGTAAGATTAGTCATAAGCTTGTTACTTGATTACGACTTTATTGAAATGGCGATTTCTGATTTTTTGCGTAAATATATTGTGGTTTTTTTGTAAATCTGTCTTTTTGCAAAAGAGATTTAAGAGTTTTTTATTTCTTGGTGCGTCTGTAAATTCGCTTGTCTAGTCTTATTTTAAGCTGTTTTTCTAGCCAGGTCCTACATGGTTGGAGATAATAATTTATCTGGTTGGTATGTTATCCATAAAGACAAACTTTCGAGTCGTGTCATCAAGGATCAGGCTTTATTTCTATTGAGCTGAAATATCTTTTGGATAATTTCTTCTGGAAATATTGAAATATGGCTCGACCGGAAAGATTTGTCCTTCTATTTAGGCCAAAGTCATTTATGATTATTACCTCTTTACTTTAGCGATCATGAATTTTCAGACTTCCTTGACATAGACTTCTATTTTGTCTTTTTCTGTCTCGTTATGGGACTAGCAGTGAAACTTATGATTTTTTAGGTTGACGAGCTCATGGTGGTTCAGATCAGCCAAGAAGTTAGTTAATCTATATCTTTCTGATAGAAATATTACTTATTAACATTTGCTTTTTTATCCTTTGTATGAATAGTGTATCATCTGCAAATTGTTTCACAAGTGTTGGAAATATTCAATGGAAGAATTTTATATTAATATAGATAGAAGAAAACAATAATTGGCCCGACTCAAGAACTGATCCCTGGGGGACTTCCATATGTTATTGGCTATGAAGGAGGAAGGATTTGCCAGTCTTGAAGAACTGCCTGCCGTCTATTTTTAAGAACTGAGGATATAAGTCTAACTGAATTGAACATTATGCCTCAAAACATGTTTCTTTTAATAGAAGATCATGGTCAATAGTGACAAAAGCCTTAGAGAACTCAACAAAATACTACCCCACACGGCACACAAACAAGATCATTGTTAATATTTTATGCATTGTTCTATTCTGGGTTAGTAAGCAGTGAGTGTGTCAAGAATGGTTTTTCATATATCCGACTGATGTCCTGTGTGGATGAAACAGATTGTGATTTGGTAAAATACAGCTGAAGGTTATTTTAGATGCTTTTCAAGAGGCTTAGACAATGCTCAGAAGGATTGATATTGGTCTATAGTTTGAGGGAAGCTTTTGGGTCACCAGATTTGAAAAGGGGCAAACTTTGGCATCTCTATAAGTTAGGAAATGACATTCGCTTCAATTGAAAGATTATAAATGTATGTGATATGCTAGATATTATGGGTGCTGTCTCATCGCGCTCAATATTTTACTGATCTCGTTTATCAAGCCTACTTGCATTGACGTGATTTTAGGAAAAATTCTGTGTATACTTCAGGAACCTAGTCGATAAAATTAAACTTGAATTTTAGATTGGACATTTCTGGATCCAACAAAAGTGTTTAACGTGCAGACAGATCATTATAATTTGGTATTGTTTAGCTAGAATTACTTTTCGCTACTGTTAGAACATGCTTGGTTTATTTCTTCAGCAGGAGACAGACAGTTAACAGAAAGAGGAAGTAGATGTAGATGTTTTATGAGCTAGTGTCGCGTGATAGCTTTCCATCACAGATTTTGTGTCTTTTTTTGATGAGTCAGTCTCACTAAGATATTTTCTTACGAGCAGTTCTTTTCATAGCTGTTATTTTTATTTCTTTGCTTTTTTAAGTCGGCATCTTTTCCTGTTGTTCTTAAACTATTTGTCAGTATGCAATGGCAGCATTAATTTCGGCAGTATAAGCCATGGTGGTTTATTCTTTAAATTAATCCATTTAATTCTAAGTTGGTGCGTGTTTGTCAAATTATAGGAAGATAAGTTCTGATACCAGCGCACGCGTCTAGCGCAAGTGCTCATCCTGGATCAGTATACTGGATAACATTTAAATAAGTTGCGTTTACATACGCTCCAGCAGAAAGAAATCTTCAGCGTCAAACAACTATAGTTTCGCAGAGTAAACATTTTGTGATTGACTCTAGGATATCCTTGTACTTTTTTAGACCACGTTAGACATATTGGATAATGATCGCTTAGGCCAAATGTTGGAACAGATGTTTCTATTATATGATTCTCATATTGCGGAGAAATTGAATGGTCATTATGTTTACAGATGTGAAGTGTTTTTCGCTGTTGGGGTTTGATCAGCTGTGACAAAATGATTAATTCAAACACACTCCTCCACTTTATATGAGGTATAAATAAATTCAATGTTGAAATCTCCTAACTAAATTATTCTGTTGAATGGATTATACATCGTCCATCATGCCTCAAAGATGATCAAAAGAGACTGGTAACGTTCCCATTACAGACGACGCGCGACCTAACTACTATCACATTCAGAATTACTTTAATGTGTGTGTAGATACCTTTTTAAGTAAATTTCAAGTAGATACTGTCATTGCCTTGTTTCTCAAATTTATCAATTTCCCTTGAAATTAACTGATTTATGTACATTATGCTATAATCCAGTTTCTAATATGCTTTTGGCATCTCGTGTCGATTGGTTGGTTAAATAGGGGTTTGCGATACGACTAGTAATCTGAAACTACATCTGATAATGCGCGATTTCAGCAAAACAAAAAGCAGGTCTCTCTCACTGCGCAATTTGACATTTGACAGAAAAGGACCTTATGTCGGATATTTGTGAAATAAGTGAAGTATGTTTCAGTATAACCACTTTGAATCCCATTTTGTTAACATTTTTGATTTATGAAATTATTTCCATGTTGCCAGGTTTCTCTAGATTTAACATCAAATATTGAAAAAAACAAAATGATGAATGTTTAAAAATAACAGGGAATAAATCAAGCCTCGCGCATAAAACAATTGATAACTGAAAAACACAGTCCACGTCTAGTGTGCGAACAATAACACAAAGAAATAGATGTTCGACTTTTTGTATTTCACCAAAAGCAATTTCACGCGAAATACTCATTTTATTTACACGACATGCCATCAACCAAACAGCAATCAGCTCACTTGACAATTACAATTAAGACAATAGCTGCAATTGACAATGCAATCTGCAAACACAATATGGAATGCAATATGGCAAATTTTAATGAGAGAAAAAATTATGAACAATAGTACCAATCAAGTACTCATCAAATTGGAGCACAGATTTAGGAAGAAGGTTTTCACAAACCACACCCCTTCACTGCAATCACAAATAACTGGTCACTTCCTGTCACTTCCTGGAGTGGACGAGAGAGAGAGACGAAGATGAGAGATGTGATGCCTTGGAGAGAGAGGAGTCTCGGGAGAGAGGGAGAGAGAGTGAGAGAAGACAAATAGACAGAAACAGACAGACATGCGACAGACAGACACAAACGGGGCGAGAAGAGCTCACACTGAGGTTTGAAAGAGGCAGAGAAATATAGACAGAGAAGACTGAGAGAAAGAGAGCATGATGTAGGTGGAGGTGGAGGAGGAGAAGGGAAGGGAGGTGTGAGAGGTAAGGGGGGGGGATGTGGTGGTGGGGAAAAAAAAGGAAGGAAGGTGAGGGCGCGAGAGGGATGTTTATGACCGAGCTCCGGTTGTGTGGGTTGCTATGCTGCATGCTAGGGACGTGCTGTCAGTGTGGGCCTCTTCTATTGACTTCTGCCTTTTTTTCTTCCTTTTTTTTTTTACACCTTTCTTCTGAGGTTTGGTGGGGGCACAGAGGGTGGTGCGTGGTGGTTGATGTTTCTTTACTAACACAACAGTTCTTGTACAAAACTGCATGTAAATGCGTCTTCATTTATTGTCATTTGTTTATATTTATATATATATCATATATATTTATGTATATTATAATATATAATATATAAATTTATATATATATTGTATTTTATTTATTTGTGGTTGTTGTGTGTGTGTGTATATTACATAATGACGTGTATATGTATAATATATATGGACAGCACAAAGCGCAAAGTAGACAACCATAACATAAACTGTATAGTTGGTTACCCGCGATATTCGGCTTTCGCCTTCCTTTATTTCAGTCTGCCTATGCGTAAACCACGGCACTTAGGCTAACCTAGTCCATACTTAATACACTTCTACTCCTTCTGAGTGGAAAATCTTCCCCTCCTCACTCTACTCGACTTATTTGCAGTCATTCGACTCTCATTGACCTCACTTCATTCTTCTCTACCGTCTTCAAATAAGTCGTTCGGTGTTCTGGTTCAGCATTACCTGTTTAGTTCATACCGACTGACGATTCAGGAAAGTCAGCACAGTAAATAAAGACTCGCTATCGCGCCAGTACTGCGACGTGGCATGGGAGTTGTCCGCCGAGTGACTTTTTCACCCTCCTACACTGCTCCCTGTACTGTAAAACTTAATCCTCCAGTTATCACGATCTAACTCATCATTTTTATCGCAGATGGACCTCTAGGATTCTAAGCCAGCAATTACACTTCTGCTAAAATCTGCCTTCTTCTGCGAAATATGGCCAATGCTTTCAATATATCCAAATTTGGTATGATACAGAACAAGGTACTGCTCATAGGAGATAAAACTACGGAAACCCTTGCATTGTGGACCAAAGGCAAACTCTATTTCCGTTACAACAGCATCTTACAACTTGGCATTGCATCAGTCCTTTATCCACTGCTCGTGATAGTATTTTGGGGTCATTAATGGACAACTACACTCTCTCTCTTTTTTTTTTTTAAGTATACTGGTGCTTTGATTTTTGTTGCTTTACAGTTTCAGCGCTATATATGTTCCATTACATTTATTATTGATTATGATTTATCGCTATTCTCGTGTACTAACTTATATTTTTTGCAAAAATTCATCACCCTGACCTGTCAGGTGGATTCTATCAATTACGGCGTTTTTGAGTGCAATTCGAAAGTACCTGTCATTTGATGCAACATCCAAAACCACAGGTCTCTCATTCTCTAAGTTCTGGACTATGGCAATTTCTCTTTTGGTGGGACTGCCTATGATCTTCAATCCAACTCCTTCAACGTTTACACAATCTGCAGCTAGAACTTGTCTCATGAAAGAATATATCTGAAGCACATTAACCTCTCTTGCCTGATCTATCCACTGGCTGCTGTGTCACTAGAGAGTAAAACTATTTGATTTAGTACCCTCTGTTTCAAATGTCTCCACAAAAAAGCACCTCCTACTTGTGAATGTCTCTCATTGTACATCTTGTTCCTCCGCTTCGCGCGCGCGCGCTACTACACGCGCTGTCTTCAATATATCCTAGATTCAACGAATCCACCGTCGAACTGTCGATTCTTTCTCTTTTTTCTGGTCCTTATTATGGAATGACTTCCAACTCTCCTACCCGTCTCAAAAGCTTCTTCTGATCACTTTTAAAATCCATTCTTCAAGACATATTTATCTTGAAATCTTAGGGATTTTCCTCTCCTGCTTCATTCATAGCTTTTTACCCTGCCTTCAAACAAACCATATTCTTCGCCCTGACAGTGTGTGTTGTCCTGTTGTAGTGCTAGTCGTCGTGTCGTTTTGTGGTGCGGCGCTCGCGCGTGCGTGCGTGTGTGTAAGCATAAGACTTGTTGGAACTTTAATTGTTTTACTGGTTGCATGACTCGTGTTAGATGAGGTAAGTGCAAGCGTTTTAATTGGTCTCTGCTAGATTACGTGCTATATAAATTCATTTACTCTCTCTCTCTCTCTCTCTCTCTCTCTCTTCTCTCTCTATTCTATCCTATCTATCTATCTAATCTTTCTATCTATCTATCTATCTATCTAAGTCTATCATCTATCTATCTATCTATTATCTACTATCCTATACTATCTATCTATCGTCTATATAATTTATATTGTATATATATATATAATTGTCTTGATAAAAAAAAGCCACAGTTCTGTGGGCACCGCTCCCGTCAAGGCACACAGTAGAGGTGGAAATAGCAAAATCGGCAATAAAACCACAAATGTGTTCAGCTTCAGTTCTCCTTTTATTTCAGTCAGCATGTTCTCGCTTCCAATTTCTGAAGCTTCCTCTGGCTGATGGATAACATAATAGTAAAACCATCTTTTAAACTAGTAGATTTTCTCTGAAGGACCTGTTGTTCAAAATCATCACCTAGCACCAGGACATGATAACATTAGCTTAACTTCTAGATCTTGTCATGGTTCCCCTGGATATCTCCTCCTTCCCCATTCCCCCCACCCTCTTTTTCTCTATCTCACCACCCTCACTCGCTCGTCACTCCCCCTCAATCACTCAACACTCAGTCCAAGGTCTCAAAGGACGTAGGCTCGGTGGGTGGGACATGTAGAGAGGGGCGAAGACGCTTGTCAGGCTGCAGGATCCTTTGCTTTCGCCAATGGCGTGTTACCATCCGTTATGTGTGAAGTGCATAGAAGGCTTCCTGGTCCTGTTGCTAGGTATGGGGCACTTTGTTCTCATTGGTCGCTGTCGGCCTAGCTCTTCTTTCCTCTTGCCTTCAAACATCAGGCTTTTGGGTCACCGGCTGACAGGATGGTTTCTTTGCTACCAGACGCTTTAACCCCAGCGTGCTAACATGCGTTAGTGTTTGTGGTCTCCTGAAGTGCGTGGTAGGTGAAGCCATCAACCAAACTATGTTCCCGGTTTTCTACCTCTTTATAGTGGACTTCCAGGAATTAGGAGAACTAGAGGCGTTTCTTGGGCGGGGTCCCATAGCGCTGTTTGATTCTCTTATTCTGTCTTTGCACTGCTAGTTAGTTCGCGTCTAATTGTTGTTGTGCTGTATCTTATGGGTATGATAGCCTGTTTTGAGTGAACGGTGCTCTCTGCGCCTTGGAACCCTTGTGGTGGTTCTTCGGTGAGTAGATGCTTTGGGTATGTTTTTATTTGCGATCTTGTCTTCTAGGCGTTGCTTAATGGGGCGTCCTGGCTGACAGCCATGTCTTTATGTGATTACACGAGCCTATATTATGAGCGATGAGATATGTTGATTAAGATATCAATGCGAGGGGATTTGTATAATGGTATATCGGTTGTTTTTTCTGAAATGCTCTGCTCGATGCCTGTTTGCAGTGCTTGCGGATTGCTCGTTTTACTGTCTAGTTAGTGGCTTACGATCTCTCGACTCTCGTGAGGTTGGTCTGCGCAGTCAAATCGAAGGGTAGTTACATTACGAGAGATTCTGTTGCTTCGCTGTTTGCAAATGCGAGGGCGTTACCTTTCACCTTCAATCTTATAGTTTGGTCCTTGTCATTAGGACCAGTGCCCATAATCATTTAGTATTGGTCATCCGTAGGAGGAGCACATAAGTATTTGAACTTGGCTGCACCTCTTCCTCGAGTTTTTCTCAATTAGATGCTTTTATATTCAGTGCTTTCATTACCTTGACAACTGTGTTGACACAAGTTCTTTGATTTCTCTGTACCCCATGGATCAAGACCGTCCTTGGTTCAGTAACGCGTGAACTCTATGTTTCATTAACCCGCGCTTCCGGCTCAATCTGATGTGAGAGTAACAGAGGTCTCTATTCGTCTCTTTCTGTGGAAGAGGTGATTAGCATGGGTTGCTGTCATTTGTTTGCTGCATCGCCATTTAAGAGGGTTTGAGGTACAGATGTCTTCTGTCCAAAATTATAATGCGCTAATGAGCCTTTTTTTTAGCAATGGGCTTGTCTTTCCACCGCGGAATATGGAGAATGTGTTTGGGTTCTGGTGGTTTTATGCTCGTCTTATTTGTGTTGCGTCCCACGCTCTTGTCATGGGATTGATATTTGACGAGCGCGTGCCTGTAGGTATTATTTAAGCATGAGGAAGTGGTTGTTTGGAATATCGAGTTTATCAATGTGCAGTGAACGAGAACAGCAGCCCCCCGCCCCCCCCCCCCCTCTGGGACGGACACACCAATCGTTGAGGTTACGTTTGTGAATGAACTCGCCTTGTGAGTAGTTTCATGAAGTAACTGCATTCTTGGACGGGTTCTCGTACTGTGCCTTGTTGATGACTTAAAATGAGGCAGTGTCAATGTTGAAGTGCTGTAGCGAGTATTGCTGAGGCCGTCATGCCGATTACCCTAGGGTCAAAAGGCGCTTTTGATGTCTATATGAAATATTTGTGGATACAGTCTTTTTGGTATTGGAGATGTTTTCTCTTCCTATCGAATATGTGCTCATGATTTTGAAAAAATTTTCGTTGTCCGATGGCGGCGTAGGATATCGTGGTTGCCATGTTCGTTGTTGTGGTCTACGCGGCTTTGTTCTTCTGCCGACTGGAGTTTTTGCTGGTCATTTGGTTCCTCTTTCGAGTTCGTGCTTTGTCTCGCGCGCGTTTTGAACGTACCCGCCTAGCAGTGATCTTTTGCGTTTTGTGTGCGATTGGCCTGTTTGTTCGGAGATGAATGGTTCTGTTTACAGTGTTCGTGGGGCATATGCTTGTGGAGGTTTAGCCTTTATTTGGGATAGTGGTATTGTGAGTATTACAAGGGTTAGGGAGCTGAGACGTTGTGTCCCACGGTACTGTCTGGACCAGGTCTTGGATCTTTGGTCAGTGACATCTTCTGACATAGTTCTGTGATTGGTCACTCACTTCAAGCGGTTCGTCTCCCAACAGAGGGTACTCGCGCGCGCGCGGAAGAGCAAGTGACAGGGTGGAACTCGGTGTACGACCATACACTTGGATGATTAGAAAATCTCTTCCGCATGGCTTTTAAAAAAATATACACACAGACTAATGGGACATACTAAGTACATACAAACATATGCATGTATTATAACAAACCGCATACACCTAGTATCATATATAAACTTATTAAGTATGACACGATTTATTCTTGGTATATACGCCCGTAAGAACCGCCCATGTTTAGAAAAGAAACCAAGTTACTATGATAAAAACTCTAACTATCAATCTCAAGGAAAAAGTATCAAGCACCACTCACTCTCCATTTCATCACTAATGCTCCCATTTGCTCCCAATGGACGTTAAGAGGCAGGGGGTCTGAGAGATAAGACAGAACATAGGGGTCCGGATGGGCTGGGTGCGGGGGTTGGGATGGTGTCGGGTGGTCGTGGGAAGTCGAGATTTGGAATTTGAAGCAACAAGGATTGATGGGATAGATTGTTTTGTGAGTGTTTTTTGTGTGTTAGAGTATTCGTGAGTGTTATACTACAGTATATTTGTTTCGCCCCCCCGAGTACGTGTCGCGCGCGCGTAGCTTAGCTAGTTGTTCCCTGTGTCCGATGTGCAGCTTGCCGCGCTCGTGGTGTTGTAATTTGTGTAATTTCTTTGTGTGGTGCATTTATCGTTGAGGTGTGTTTTCTTTCTACACTAGCTCGTGTGCTGTGCACATACCACGCCAGATGACTGTGTGTGCGGGGCGGCCTTTGTCATTTAGTTAGTTAGGTATTTTAGTGTATTCATTGTTTATTGAATGATAATGGTTGAAGCTGTCTTCAGTGCGTTTTGTAATATGTAGAGTCCACATGTGGTGAGGATGCGGGGGGTCTGGATAGTATGTGTCATCTGTTTCCACGGCAACAAATGGTCCTACTCTTTTTACGACAAAGCGGAACAGGATTTAAACGTCTGTGTTGGGTAGGCTGTAGTTACGTGATCAGTTTCGCGCAGTGTGGGCGCCAAGATTTTCTGCCATGCGTTCCCTCGCAAAAGCGCTGTGCCGCTCTGGTTATTGTCTCATCCGAATGGGACTGTTTTATTTGATTGATGAATTTATAGATGATATACTAAATGGTAGATTTCTATATATGCGCTGTATCTTTGCATCAGACAAATCAAAGCAGCTTTTTTACTACCTGAAGACCTCTCTCGCTATTTGCACAGTCATGCAACCAATAGCCACGAAAATAGTTGTCTAAACAAGTCCAATATGCATACACAACACACACATCATCACACACACACCTAACTTCTTAGAGGTTAGTACACTGCTGGGCAGCGCTGTAGTGTCGCATGGACATTTTGGCTCTGTTGCAAAGCAGAGGGATAGATTTGAAATGAAACTTTCAGGCTCGGCATCATTTCACGCCTTGGTCTTATGGATGACAAACAAATTATGACTAGTGACGGGCACGGTTTTAAATTGTGACATCATAAGATGGTCCTTTGGCGCTCGCATGTGAGGGGTGGTGTTCATGGCCATGTCCCAAATCGTTTGTCTTTCCTGGGAACAATGATAGTAAAGTGTACTGTGCTCGAGTTTCGACAAGCGCGCGCACGGACCCTAGCAGTGGTTAGGGCAACTGCCGCAAGATTGGATATGTTTGGTACTAGCTACAAAGGGGAGTATTCTGGTCATGCAGGTCGCGCCATATAGTTTTCCGGGTAACAAGATCTCGCCGAAGGGGCTCCCCACCACAGTGTTATGGTGGCGAAGTCCATTCACAGAGGATAGGACGCATCGAGGCGGCTCCGTTGCTAGTTTGGTGGAGACATTTGTAACGCAGCAGTACATCTGATCTTATAGTTTTATTTCTTTGTGGCCACACCTGGCAGCCTGTGCGAGAGATCGATTTCGAAGCCTTAGTTTGAGGTATGTGCTCTCGCGTTTGTTTTGCAGATTATGTATCTGCGTCTTTTTTGGTTTCTTCCCTCGTCAGCGTGCTGTCCCGCCGGAGTGTCGTGTATTGTCCTGTGTTCGTTGTTCATCCATGCATGTATTACCATAATTATGACTTAAACATATTGCATTGCAGGTAATGTCTGTGTCTGTAAGTATGTTCGCTGTAGTGTAGTATCGATATACAATATGTTATCTGTTTTCACAATAGAGAAGTGTTCAGGTAAGCGCTACTTGAAAGACAACACCAAGTCCTGTATATAGATTGGCGTCATGGCCCTGGCTCATGCAAAATTGAGCGCCACATTGACAATCCACTCACACACACACACTTCACAACACACACACTTTGCATGCATGCTTGACATACTAGTCAGTAAATTCTTCTTCATGTATTGACATGACGCTCTCCACGCCCTGTGTTTATAATCGTTGCGATGGTCCATAGCGGCTGTTCCATAAGTCCGTGGTGTTGCTATTCAGATAGAGAGCAGAGGGAACGAGAATGATAGAGAGAGAGAGATAGACTGAGGAGGACAGAGAGAGAACGTGAGAGAGATAGAGGAGACAGAGAGAGAGAGAGTGAGTGAGTGTGGCTGAAGGTAAGGTCGGGGCAGGGTCCAGGGGTAGGGTCCGACCAGAAGACAAGGTGAATTCACACAGAAGGAGAGACAAATGAAATGACAATGACTATGACAAAAGTACTTTATTTCGAAGATCGTGTGAATCAGCGCACACTGTGCCTTTTTTACATCCAGTCCGCTCTAGGATAATATGTTTGTGATAAACAATAAATAAAGCCTAAATTACGCCAATTACACCCCCACAGTAAACGGGATTAAAAAATCCACACACAAAAACAAAAACAATCACCGAGAGATAGAGATGGGAGAGAGTGAGAGAGAGAGAGAGAGGAGACAGAGAGTGGAGTGACGAGTGAGAGACGAGAGAGAGAGAAATGAGCATCAACAAATAATCAAGAGAGTAAAAAAAAGGGGGTTGGCTTTTTTTGCAAATTTTTAGCGCTTGTGGGGGCGCGCTTTTGGTATGTCTGTGTCGTTGTACAGCATGATAACTAAATTTTTTACTAACTATGCATGCAGGTATTCTTTTGTAGTATGGTTGTTGTAATCGAATCATATATCTGTTTTTAAAAGAGAAGTGTTCAGGAAACGCTACTTGAAAAACAAAACAAGCGAATAGATTTCGCATGGCCTGCGAAAAAAGAGCCCACTTGACAATCCACCACCACAACACCACAACACACACACTTGCATGCTGCTTGCATAGTCAGTAATCTCCATTTTGACAGACCCTAGCCCGTGTTAAAACGTTCGATTCCCTGCGGGGTTTTATAAGTCGTGGTTTTAATCTTGGCAGTGGGTCTGGGGAAGAAGGCGGGGGTGGGAGGGGCGGGTGGCAGGCGGGGGCAGGCACAGGGTGGGGCAGGCCGGTGGCAGGCAGGGTGCAGGGCAGGAGGGGGTGGGGAGGGCCATGGCACCCGTGGCAGGGGCCCGGCAAGGGGCAATCAGGCCCCGGCGGGGGAAAAGGCAGGTCAAACCCCGGAAGGGGTTTCAGGCAGGGGGAGGGGGCCCCCCGGTCCCAAGGATGGCAGGGTGGCAGGCAGGGGGCACGGTGAGAGGTGGCAAGTAACCAGGCGGAAAGGGGCATAACGGCAGGAGGCTGGGGGGAAAGGGGGGAGGAGGGGGGGATCAGGGGAGGGGCGGGCCCCGGCTGGTTAAAACCCGGGGAGGGGTTTGGAACACTTTTTTCCATTTTTAAATTTTAAAAGGGGGGGCGATACCCCCCCCGCCCGGGTCAGGGGGGCGGGCGGGTTTTGGCACAGGTAAGGGGAGTAGGCGGGTTGAAAGGGGCAGGGGGGGCAAAAACACCCAAACACACAACAAACACAGGGGTGGAAAGGGTTTTCAAAAAGGGTCTGGGCCCAAGGCCCGGGGGAAACGGGGGCTCCATGGGGGATAAGGGTGGGGAACGGAGGGGCGGGAGGGCTGGCAGGGTGGGCGGCTTGGCGGGTGGCGGGCCCCCCCCCCCGGGGCCCCCCCTCGCGGGTGGCCCAGGGGTGGCAGGCAGGGGGGCAGGGCAGGAAGGGAAGGGGGGGGGATGTTCCCCACCTCTCAGGTCAATTCAGTGCAGACCCCGCCCGTCCCCATCCCTTTTCGTGTTTTGAAAAGGATCAAATTCACTTTGCCCCATTCTTCCCGGTCTTGGTTTTTCGAAAACGTGAACATCTGGGCTCATCTCAGAAAAAAAATTGAATGTCTTCAGGGTCACCCCCCAAAAAAAAAAAGTGCGCAACGCAAAACCCTCGCATGGTGTACCCGGTTTTAGCCATGGAACAACAAAGTATAAACAAACAATGAGGGTTTTTTTGTGTGGCAACGTTTTTGCCTCCTTTTAATTGGCTGCGTTTTAATTTTGGGAATGACTTCAAACAGGACATTATGTGCTCGCTTTTTTAAAGGGAAAGGGGAAGGGGAAACTTCCCCCGCCAACAAGTAAACCGTAGGTTGTGGGTTCGATTCCCCCCCCCTTTTCTTCCCATTTTTTGAAAAAAAAATCGAAGATGTCAAAGCCCTTGGAGGGGGAAAAAACCCGAGGCCCTGTTCGAACGCATCAGGCACTTGCGTACACGTTGATTTCCTGGTTTTCGGAAGAGTAGGCCATTGTGTTGGTGGGGGAAAAGATGACAGAATTTCAAAAAGATCAAGGGGTGGATGTTTAAAAAAGGGGAATGGTGTTTTCCAATTTTTGTTTGTTAATAAAAAAAAAAAAAAAAAAATTTAAAAACCCCGGTTTTCTGTGTGCATGTCCCCCCAAAACACACCACACACACAAACACAACACACACAACCCCACACACACAACCACAAACACCCAAAAAAACATACCACGCTACACACGCCCTTTTACAACCCAAACCTCCACAATAACCCCATAACCCTCCCAAAAACACACAAAAACAACAAAACAAACAAACCCACACATGCACTGTGTTGTTATGTCAATAACACACAGAAGGCTGGGACCGGCCCGCTATAAAGGTCCGCATTTGTGCACGCGTAATGCATCGGTTTGACGCCGCCCTACAAGAAAACACATGCGGGCGCCCGCGCCGGGTTGTGGTGCGCGCGTTAGTATTGTGGTCTGTGTTGTGGTGTGGGGCGTGGGGGGGTTTTGGGTTTGGGGGGGGGAGGAGGAAAAGGGGGAGAGAGAGAAAGGGGAAAATCTAGGAGAAATGGAAAATTGTCAGAAGTTTTAATTTTTCCCCCCCCCCCCCCCGTTTCCCCTCCTCTCTTCCTCCCCCTTTTTTTTCTCTCCTTTTCTTCCTCTCTCTCTCCCTCTCCCCCCTCCTTCTCTTTCTCTCTCTCTCTCTCCCCTTTTTCTCCCCCCCCTCTCTCCTCCTTCTCTCTTTCCACTTTTTTTTTGGAAAAAAAAAAAAAAGGCCAAACCCAATTTGTCAAAGGTGAACTAAATAATGTCTTTTACCCCAAAAAAAAAATTATGCTTTCACTCCCCCCCAACAAAAGCGCAAAATTCTCCTAAATTTTCCCAATCCTTTTTGAAAAGGAAAAAATAAAACAATTTCTCCCCACAAAGTTCTAGAGTAAAATTTGAGAAAATCTCGCTGGTCCCTCCCTACCCCATCTGTGCAAATACATGTCCAAAATAACCAATGACTAAAATCAAACTTTTTCTTGACTTTAATAAAGAAAACTATTCTTTCAAGCTTATTACAATCCTCAATAGTTTATCTTCAACCCTGGGGATTTGCAGTGCAAAACTAGAAACCATTTTTAAGTCTGTTAACGTCTCAAAACTGGTTTTTTGAAAAAACTCCCTTACTGATGGGATTTATCCCATTTAAAATATTCTTCCCCTACCCAAAGAAAAGATTTAAACAAAGGCATCAGTGTTTAAGAAAATGACAGGAATTTGTCCCTCCCCTTTAAAAGACAGTTCCCAATAATCTTCCAAACATACAAAAAAGCCTTTTTCCCAACCCCAAAGAATAGATTTGTTCAAATCTCTTACTTTAAGGCCCGTGTGTGGAAACCCCCTTCCCGACTCATTTGAAAACCCCAACATTAAAAATCTGAAAAAGTCATCTTTTATCCACGATCATCAAAAAAAAACCAAATTTTAAAACTGTTGGAAAAAAAAAGAAAAAAATATCTCCCTTGCATTATCCAAATTTTTCCCCTCTCTCTCTTCTCCTCTTCTTCCTCTCCTACCCTTCTCTCTTTTCTCCTCTCTCTCTTTTCTCCTCTCTCTCTCTTCCCCCCCCCACCCCCCCCCCCCTCTCTTCCTCTCTCTCCTCCTCTGTTTAAGTGTGAGTGTTTTATTAAAAAAAAAAAAAAAGAAAAAAAAATTTTTAAAAAAAAAAAAAAAAAAATTTAAAAAAAGTACAATGTTAAATCCAAAATGAAAAATTTGATAATGAAAATTTTCTTCCCATATGGATTTAAAAAAAACTTCCTTTTTTCCCTTTTTCTTTCTCTCTCTCTCTCTCCCTTCCTCTTCTCTCCTTTTCCTCTCCTCCTCTTCCCCTCTCTCTCTCATTTCTCTCTTGCAGATGTCCTTTCTATGACTTCATGATATTCAAAAGATTTTTATGTTTACATTGATGCTGGGGTGAGTGCGTGCGGCGCGCGTGTGGGTTGTGTGTGTGTGTGGTGTTCGGGGGTTTTGTGGTGTGTGTGTGTGGGTTTTTTGTGTGTGGGGGGTGTTGTGTGCGTTGTGTGTACGTTTGCATGGGGGGCAAATTGTTTACAATATTTGTTTCATGTAGTTTACTATTGCTGTTTCCTCCCACAAAAGCACAAAGAACTTTTGCCGTTTCTTTCTAATGAAACTATTTACGTGGTTGTTCTCCTTTATTTTATAGTGGTTTTGCTTTGTTTGGTTTCTGTTTTGGTTGGTTTGGGGTTGTTGTTGCTTTTTGGGGGGACTATTTGATTGTTCCCTCTCCCCTTGTGTTGTCGTTTTTGTTTTTGCTCTTCATTCTTGCTATTTTTTTTCCGGTTGTTTCTGTGTTCTCTGCTCTGCTTTCTTCTTACTATGTTGCTACTTTTTTTTCTTTCTTTTTTTTCTTTTTCTCTCTCTTCGGTGATTTTTGTGGGGATTTTGTGTAGATATTTTTTCTGTAAGCTGTGTAAGTGTATTGCTATGGGTGTTTAATTTTATTTTGTTATCATATATTTCCTCAGGGCGGGACTGGATGTAAAAAAAGCACATGGTGTTATTCATTATCCTCGAAATATAAAGAATTTGTCATTGTCATTGTCATTGTCTCTCTCTCTTCTTCTCTCTCCTACTCTCTCTCTTCTCTCTTCCTCTCTCTCTCTCTCTCTCTCTCTTCCTTCATTCCGCCTTTTTTTCTGTGTGTCTGTCTCTCTGTCTCTGTGTGTCTGTCAAGTCTGTATCTGTGGTGTCTGTGTGTCCATGTGTCTGTCTGTCAGAATCTCTCTCTCTCTCTCTCTCTCTCTCTCTCCTCTCTCTCTCTCTCTCTCTCTCTCTCCTCTCTCTCTTCCTTCATTCCCGCCTTTTTTTCTGTGTGTCTGTCTCTCTGTCTCTGTGTGTCTGTCAAGTCTGTATCTGTGTGTCTGTGTGTCCATGTGTCTGTCTGTCAGAATCTCTCTCCCTCTCTCTCTCTCTCTCTCTCTCTCTCTCGCTCTCTCTGTCTCTCTCTCTCACCATGCATCCTGTATTTCAACCTAACCCACCCCAGTGACAGGGGCACTGCTAGGCTGGCCGCCAAACTGAAGTCAGTCTGGTAGGACAGTGGACAAGGCATGCCCAGAAGCAACAATGAGACCAACACAGCTGGAACCAGTCACACAACTCAGGATGTGAGGGATAGAAGACGACCCCACCAGGATTACTTCCAGGACAACAATGCTTCAGCAATTCACTTCCACAATCAACCTGCAGGAAATTTCACACAACCCCAACACACTTCCACAACTCAGGACAGCAACTTCTCTGGGAACTGGCCCAGTCAACGTCAATCAAATGACAATGCACGATACCAACAGAGAATCAATTCGTACCCTGGAAATCAATCTCAACAAGAATACTCAAATTTTCAGAGTGGTGATTTTTTTTGCTTCTTTACCTAATTATCAATCCAAATTTCAAGGACAAACTTCTCACACTGGTCCTGCACCATGCCCTCCCCCATCTTCTCTTTACCATTATCCATCTCTCAATCAAGGGACACCAAATAATGGAATTCCTATTCTCTCTTCTCAATCGTCTTTTGAAAGTCATCATTTGTTTCCAAGTCGTAGAGACCCTAGAGTTTCCCAGGCCCTTGTCTAATGTATTCTCATATTACACCTCCTCTACGTCCCCATTCAGAATTGGCAAACCCAATGCCATTTAATGAGTTTCCAAATTACTGCTATCTCTTCAGAGACTACATTCACCCCTATGCCTGGAACCCTCTTTCCATCACTTCCAATCCAATACCTTAGCAGATTCCACACACATATCCAGCATGAATAGTATGTGCTGTGACCCCTTTGTTTTTGTTTTGTTTTTTGTTTTTGTTTTTTGTTCCCCCCACCCCCCTCCATTGGGGTGGCAGCAGTCTGACTGTTTGATTGTTGAATGAATGATTTGACGTGTGACACTGACTGTTATGGCTCCTTATACTCCCTAGGCTCTTCGATATTTGAACAGTGATTTGGAATATTGTGATTTTCATTGATATGATATATGTATGTGTATATATATATATATATATATATATATATATTTGCATATGTGTACATTACTGTTTGACTGCTTTATAACATAGCTTTTTCAGCGTTGAAGCTACAAGAGGTTTGGTTGGGACATTTTTAGTAATCTGGTCTATTTCAGATCAACTAGTTCCCTTTTCTTAATTTCCCCTTTTGCTTGTCTTTTGTGTGTTTTTTTCTTTCAAAATTATTTAATTTCATTTTTGACTTTTGAGCTATCCTCTATCCACTACCCTTTTCAGATATCAGTTTTGGGGGTAATTGTTACACTATCTGCTTTACCTATTCATAGTTGTTTTTATTCCTTGAATTGTATATAATAGTAAATTATTTACACCTACCATGTCTGAAAAAAACATTCTTGGCTAACAAAACAAGGTTTTCGTATAGGACACTTACATATCAATCACATGATAAACAAATTAACAGAAATACCTGCAATCCTATCAAATTCTGGAAAAAGCTTCATATGTTTGTGGGTTTTTTTCTGAAACCCATTTAAATCCTCATATTTCCGATAATCATATTTTCATACCAGGTTATACCATTGTTCGTAGAGACCCCCAAAATGTTCATGAAACTGGTTTGATGGTTTTTATTCATAATTCAATTCCATCTAAAAGATTAACAGATTTAGAGCAGCATACCGTAGAAACGATTTGGATAGAAATCAAAATCAAACATTCTAAACCACTTCTTGTGTGTTTTCTGTACAGAAACCTTGCTGAAATATTAACTGGATTAATCGATATATAGATATTGGATAAAATATCAATGAGGATTCAAAGGGTATAATACATTAGGGACTTCAACATTGATTTGATAAAAACAAATAACCAATGGACGAAACATTCGAGTTATTCAATTTGAAACAGTTGATACACACACCAACATGTATCACCGAAACTTCGAAAACTTTAATAGACCATATTTATACTACCAATCCTAATATTATTGTTGAGATAGCTGTTCCAGTTTTTGGTTGTAGCGACCATTTTCCAGTCTGTATCACTTGGTCAAAAAAGGAGTAAAAGCACCCCATCTCAATCATAAAACTATTACATATATAATTTTTTCTAAATTTGATACTGATAATTTCCTACAAGATCTTTTGATCTTCCCCCTTAACAATGTATATCAGCTGAACAATCCAGATAAAGCTCTTATACTATGGTGTCAGATTTTCTGTGGCATTTACAATAAACATGCTTTTCTTCGGACAAAAAGAGTTAAATACTTGATTAAACCACCCTGGCTCACTAAACAAGTTTGAGAAAATATTAATTTAAGAGATAATCTGTTAAAAAGAGGATCTCGTGAGAATACAAAAAGCAAAGAAATTATGTTATCAGTCTTTTGAGAGTAGAAAAAAGAAATACTTTGAACAGCTAGTTGGTAGAACAAAGATAGTGAGACCATTGGAAGGTCATCAATATACTATAAAAAAAAAAATATAAATAATGCTTCAAATAATATTAAAGATATATCAGCTAACGCACTAAATCAGCATTTTTCAACAGTATCAGATCAGGTAATCGTAAACGACAATTCGGATAGCAACGACTTACAAGACCTGAAAAACTGTTGCTCCGATCACATTTTTTCAAAGCTGAACATTACACCTGTTAGTGTCCATGATGTTTTAATTTCCCTAAAAGGTTTACAACAAACAGCAGCACGTGGATTAGATGGCTGGATGGTATTATTTTAAAATTTGCCCCTCTTGTAATAACAGACACACTTGCATATATCTATAATCTTTGTATATGTAAAATACACATTTCCAAAATTATTAAAGCGAGCCAAAGTAATTCCATTATTCAAATCAGGAAAGACTGCTGACCCTTCCAATTGTAGACCAATATCCATTTTGTCAACACTTACAAAGCCTATACAACAGCACATATATTAATGCCTTCTCGCTCATCTAAATAAGTATAATTTACATCCCAACCAGTCTGGATTTAGAACCAACCATTCGTGTAATACAGCGTTATTAAAACTCACTGAAAGATGGCTATCCAATATAAACAAAAAAAACAATTGACCAGAGTTCTCTTTGTTGACTTTGCTAAGCATTTGACGTCATTGGTCACAGCCTCCTCTTAAACAAATTATCTGTCTACAACCTATCTCCCAATGCCCTTGAACTTATTAATTTTATTCCTTTCTATCTAACAGACAACAAAAAGTATATTTCAACAATTGGTTTTCTAATGATCTACCAAATACTTACGGTGTTCCATCAGGGACCCGTTCTTGGTCCTCTGCTATTCTCTCTGTATATCAATGACTTACCTTTATCTATCAAAACATCTTGTGAACTATTTTCTGATGACACCACCACCATAGACACCACCCATAAGGATCCATACCAGGTCTTTTGAGAGATGCAAAAAACATCGCTATTCTTGTTAAATGGACACATATGAATCACACTGCACTCAATTCTAATAAAACACAATTTATGCTTATTTGAACTAGGCAAAAACGTTAAAATCTTAACATAGTTAAACCCTCACTCTTTATAATTGATTATATAATAGAAGAAAACTCAAGTCACAAAACAGGGAAAAGGTTTAACAATCCAAGACAAAAATTGGAAGTGTCTCACTTACGACCAGGATATTCTGAACAGATGGACAAAATACTGCTCCGACCTGTATAACTATAGAACCGCAGGAGATCCAGAAGTCCTTAATGTACCCGCAAGCAAAGACACAGACAGTCACCCTATCCTCTGAGAGGAAGTGGAAACAGCAGTCAGATTGCTGCAAAAGGGGAAATCAGCAGGGGCTGACAACATTCCAGCTGAGTTGGTTCAAGTGGAGGGGAAGCCATGACCAGCGCCCTACTAAGAATCTGCAACAAGATCTGGCAGACAGGAAAATGGCCAACACCATGGACACAGTCACTCATCATCACCCTCCCAAAAAAGGAAATCTACAACAATGCCATAATTACCGCACAATCAGCCTCATATGCCACCCAAGCAAGGTCATGCTGCAGATAATATTGAATAGACTGGAGCCACAAGCAGAGACCATCATTGCTGAGGAACAAGCAGGTTTCAGAGCAGGGCGCAGCACAACAGAACAGATATTCAACCTCAGAATACTATGTGAGCGGTACCTTCAACATCAACAAGACCTTTACCATATATTTATCGATTTTAAGAAGGCATTTGACAGGGTGTGGCATGCAGCTTTGTGGGCAACCATGAATTTGTACAGCATCAATGCAAACCTGATCAGAGTCATCAAACAGCTGTACAGCGAGGCCACCAGTGCAGTGTACTACAACAACAACAATGGAGAATGGTTTCGAACAACAGTTGGAGCAAGGCAGGGCTGTCTACTCTCACCCACTCTTTTCAACATCTTCCTTGAGAGAATCATGGCTGATGAACTGAAACATCATGAAGGATCAGTCAGCATTGGTGGCAGAACGATCACAAACCTCCGCTTCGCAGATGACATTGATGGAATAGCAGGATCAGAAAAAGAGCTTGCCAGCCTAACAGAATACCTGAATAAGGCCTCCAAAACATACGGCATGGAAATCAGTGCAGAGAAGACCAAACTGATGACTAATAACACCAACGGCATTAGCACTGATATCAGGGTTAATGACCAGAAGCTGGAAACAGTTCAAAGCTTCAAGTACCTGGGAGCCATCGTATCAGACCAGGGATCCAAGCCAGAAGTAGTATGTAGGACTGCACAGACAATAACAGCTTTTGTCAAAACTAAACACCATCTGGAGAGATAAAAATATCTCACTTATCTCCAAGATCAGACTAATGCGCTCCCTTGTCATATCCATATTTCTGTATGCCTGTGAATCATGGACCCTGACTGCAGATTTGGAGAGAAGAGTACAGGCGGTGGAGATGAGATGCTTCGGAGACTCCTTGGCATCTCCTACAAAGACCACATAAGCAACGCAAGCGTGCATAACAGAATCCAGCTAACCATTGGACCCTATGAGAACCTTCTAGCGATCGTGAAAAAGCGTAAACTTAAATGGTATCGGCATGTCACAAGATCCAACGGACTTGCAAAGACAATTTTACAAGGCACTATCCAAGGAGGAAGAAGAAGAGGCAGACCAAGGAAGAGCTGGGAGGATAACATCCGCGAATGGACAGGCCTAGAACTCAACAAAACCCTGAGAAAGGCAGAACAGAGAGAGGAATGGAGGGAAATGGTTGTTGAGTCTTTGAGGGTGCCCCCACGGTCGTCAGACTAGGCAAAAGTATTTCAACTACGTAAACTAAAACACTCTCTGTCTCTGCACGCAAGAAAACTATTCTTCCATTCCTATATTCAGTCAACATAGATGTTGCTTCCACACTTAGGGATCTGGCAAGCAAAAACTTAACTAAATTTATTACCAGAGTTCACAAACGTGCTGTTAAACTTGTATTAGATAAGTCATTCTCGTTAACAGATGCTGACTATAGAGACAATAACATCCTTCCATTAAAATCCAAACTACTGTTCGGCAAAGGAATTCTCATGTATAAAATTTTTCATGGCATTGTCCCATCATCACTAAGAGACATGTTTACAGTTAATAAATTTAGACACTCACACACTGTTGATATTCCTTTGCCTAGAATTACATTATTCAAACCAAGTCTTTCGTGTTCTGGAAGCTAGCCCTGGAATAGACTTCCTCTCTTTTTAAAAACAGAAACAAACCATGACAGATTTAAAACATTGTATCATGACATTTTAAGTACAAACCCCGGCATCATTTTCTCCCCAAATGTATTAATCAACAATATCTACTTAGTGGCATGCAATTAAGTGGTATGCTTTGTTTGATTCTGTCTTTCTGTTCAGTTGTATGTCAGTTTTCCTGTTAAACTGCTAGTTTGTCTATTCATTTGGGTGACAGTGTGGAGAGGATTTGTTACCAGTACATTCCATCCAAATGTTGTTACATGGTTTTGTGTTAGAGCTATTTCCACAGAACAATGTGATCTATGCTTTTTGAAAACTCTCCCTCTCTGCCTCTGTCTGTCTCTGTCTCTCTCTCTTTATGCGTGTATGTGTATTCATTTGCATTCTTTGCTTTTGTTTTTCTTCCTATCGTCTTTTTTCCCCATATTCAGGGCTGGATGAAAAAAAGTCTTTGTAACTTATTCTATTACCCTCGTTAAAAAAAATTGCGTTTGCGTTTGCATTTGCGTTTGCGTTTAATCCTACCTTTTCCAGAGGCTGATGGTACTAACTATCCCGACACCAGGGGTTTTCAGACGGAAGAGCTCTTCAACCTGGCAGACTAAGAGCAAGACCAAAGTCAGCTGGTGCTGATAGGTGCCGTGCGCTGACTTCCTTTTGCAGATGACGCAGCAGTAAACCGCCCGCCTACTCCGCTAAGGACCTCAGCTAGCTCATAATGTCTCACTGCAGCGCATCATCTGCCAAGACTTTGGGGATTGACATTAGCTTGAAGGGTAAAAACCGCAGAGTAGTCATGGGAAGGGGGATGTTGACTCTCTCCCAGGCCATCAGCATCAAGACTATGAACTACATGTCGGTCCGATGACTTTGGTGTTACAAGGGCGTAACTATCTCAGAAACCCGTCACTTGAGGTCAGTTCAAGAAGCACGAGAACATCCAAAAAGCAGCTACCACCATGAGCCACACTGTCCAAAGGAAAGCATGGACACAACAAGCAAGACCTGACTGATCACACAAAGATCCAGGGTCTACAGAGCCTGCGTTTGGTTGGAGCACCTCTCCTGTGGGTTTTGCAGCGATGAGGAGTCCTGGACCTTTGTGTGCCTCTGACAAGAGCAAAAAGCGTTCAATGTTTTTCACATGCGTTTGCCTCCACAACATCCTGAACATCACCTGGCAGGAACAAGGTCCCAAAGACAAACACGTCCTGGAAAGAGGCTGGAGTGGTCCGAGGGTGATGCTGCACCTAGCACATTACATCGGCTGCTGATAAAAACAAGACATGTATGTGCTGGGCGTTGGCCCATGTCCCGTGTCCGTGAGCGAATGACGACGGATGGGATCCCTAAAGATCTCTCTTCTTTCGGAGAAACTTTGTTGCCAGAGGAAACGTCCCACAGGCAGACCACATCCTTGCAAATTAAGATATGGCAAGGGAGACGTACGAGACTTAAAGCTTATGAACTGATCAACTGGGAAACTAACTGGTAAGCAAATAGCCCTCGAACGGTCCAGCCTGGAGAGCAGACTGTGCAGAAAGTTCTTCTCATGTTGGTAGTTGGAAGATGAGGCACTTGCACCCGCAGCAAGAAGATGGCAAGAAGAAAAGGCTGTAGCCTGGCAGACAGACCTGACACTTGTCAGGATTCCACCTGTGCCTTTTGCCACAGGGGGACTTTTTGTCATGTCCCATGTGGACGTTGCTGGTCAGCCACAACTGACGCTACTGTAGCCAGGATATGAGAGAACAACCCTAGAGCAACTCTCCATGTTTTCCCAGGACTGACATCGCTGTCATGCCAGTCCAGGGCCTATTTGGTTTGTAGTCCCCGACGCGCCACCACCACCCCGCATCAGGGCTGTCACCTCTTGTAACATGTTCTATCCTGAGAGAGAAGAAAATTGTGCCAATATCATTTACAGACTAAAACTCAGTATATGAAAAACCAACTCTACGTTGTATTCCTGTGTAGCAACAGCCCTGGCCTCCATACCATAAGGGTCAACCCAGGACGGACGTCCGCGTTTTGGTTTTTGTGGGTGGAAAGGTGTAGAAACCGGAAACCACACATGAAATGAAATAAAAACAAAATAGATTCCTTAAAGACAACCTTTTCTTTCTTAGTGACCAAGCTTGAGGAGACGCAAGTGGACAAACGTGCCAATGCCAAATTTTTTATTTTCGAGGGGATAACGATTTAAGCAATCATGTGCTTTTTTTTTACAACCGCAGTGCCCCGGCCCCAATCTTATACTCTCACCACAAGTAGAAAACAAAGGGAATAACCCTTTTCAAGACCCCTCCCCCCAGAATCCCCCCACCCCCCCCAAATAAAACCCGCTCAGACGCCCAACAAACAACAAAAAAAACAAACAATTAAAGATAAAACCCTAAAAACACCCACCACGCCCTCGCCCCCCAAGAAAGAACCCCACCCAACCAAAATTAGACAAACATAAGAAAAAGGAAGAAAAATCAAACTTAAAAAAAGAGAAAAACAGACAAAAAGCAATACAACAAACAAAAATAACAACAAAACTTGAGCTTAAATAAGTTATAAAATATAAAATCTACCAACATGTTCAAATGGGTTCCTACTTGTGTACATTTAACAATCGAGGATATGTGAATTAGGGGCATTCATTTAATAGTGAACAGTACAGGCGACAAGCCCAATAAAGTATTGAAAATATTTTAAAGTTATGAATCCTTTCATCAGGATACACTATAACTATTATCTGGTCTATCTGGTTCCCGTAGTTAGTCTGACGACCGTGGGGGCACCCTCAAAGAACTCAACAACACGAGTTCCCTCCATTCCTTCTGCTGTTCTGCCTTTCTCTAGGGTTTTTTGTTGTGAGTTCTAGGTTTTGGTTTGTTGTTGAGTTATAGCCCTGTCATTCGCGCTGATGTTATCTCCCAAGCTCTGTTCTTTGGTCTGCCTGCATGTCTTCTTTCTCTTTGAGACGTGTGCCTTCTGTAAAACTGTCTTGGCAAGTCCCTTTGGATATTGTGACATGCCCATACCATTTTAAGTTTACGCTTTGCATCGGATAGTTGCTAGGTTCGCATTGGGTCCAATGGTTTGGCTGGATTAAGAGTCAGCGGTGTGCTCTGTTGTTAACTGGTATAACTGTAGACCAGAGTACTTACCCTTGTCTGCTTCTTAGTGGGGTAGATAACCCGACCCAAAATGGAAAAATTCACCCAGTTATGGGCCAATTAGCATATAGCAGCTGAGTTAGAGATGGATGGGCGCCGCCCGCCAAGCAATCCACGCCCACTGAAATGCCAACATGGGACAGTTCTACAAGAAAAGTTGTACCCCGTTTTGGACCGGAAATTTTTCCCACATCCCATTTGACATGAAGTGGTGGTCTGGGCGCTTAGTCTCTTTCGGATGAGACCGATATTTAGAAACCGAGCGGTTGGTGGATGGTCCGTGTGTTTACACGTAATTATTTTAGCGCACGTAAAAAAAAAAACACGGCAAACAAGAGAGGTTGTCCCTGGCAAATTGCTTAGAGGGAAAAGCAACTCTGATAGGGAACGATGTACGTAGCTGCAGCAAAGAAAAAAAAAAGACACAGGGTGAAAGGGGTCTGTGCTTGGACCGCAGCGCTAAGTGGCGCGCGTTGCGTTCTCCCGGCTCTCGCCGGGTGGAGTGCGCCAGAATTTCACGGAGAGAAATCTGCCGTGAATTTAATGTGGTCATGAAATAAAATCTGAGCGCTGTTGTTTGTTTGCTGGTACAAGAGTTCAGCGCTATATTATAAAATTCCATACATTATTATTATTTATATTAAAAGGACATGCGGATGGTTGAAGACCGGAATACAACAAGCGCGCTCTCCATTGGAAAACGTTTCCAGGGTATGGGGTGGGGGAAAAAATATGCGACTGGGGACGAAACAACAGCATCAAACTCCGGCTTGAGGGAGGACGATCGCATTGGTACATGGAACATCGCCTCGTACCTGTCCTGTTGCACGCATGCGGGAGGAAACTCAAGAACTTTACCATGATTACGAAGTAGACACGAAGGGACATACTTGGATGGCCGTAAAAGTCCGTTGGGTGGGATTCGGTGGAAACAGCCACAGAAAGATCACTAACTTGGTGATGGGAAGTAGAGGACGACTCCAAACTCCACATTTGGTAGTAGGATTTCTTTGTCAACAAGAAGTAGGTCCCATAACAGGGTCATCAGCTGTACCCCAATCTCAAGTAGACTGAGCTCCATGCGATATCTATCGCAGCAATAAGACCACAAAACTATGACCATCATACAAGTTCTATGCACCAACATCCAGACTTACGATGATGAAGCATTCAATCGAGGGCGTTTGTTTCTACGAGGGATTTGGGGAGAGCGTCATCAATTCAACTCCAAAGAAGGACTTTCTCATGTTTCAGGGCGATGATGCTAAGATCGGACCGCTGACGCCGCTTCCCTTAGACCAATGGCGAGGGACAAAGGCCGTCCGTTTTGGCGGGTGGACCGAAACAACGAATAGAGGTCTCAGACTTTTGGAATTTGCAAGCAGCCACAATCTTACTTGTCGCAACACCCTATACCCCCACACAGACATCCAAGAATAATCGACGTGGCACTCACCAAATGGAAGATACACAAGCCAGATTGATATCATCTTGGCCCCAAAAATTTAAGTCAAGCATCAACAAAGCCCAGACATGATCTGTTCCCTGGCGCTGATATCGGCAGGAGTGACCACGACATTGGTATCATGACCCTCGACAGATCAAGCTGAAGACAGAACCAGAGAGGGAAATCCCCGTTGCGGTTCAACAGGATAAAGGCTTTAAGGACCCCGAATAAGTCGCTGAAATCTTTTAAAGATGAGATATGGGGGGCAGATTTGCAGCCATTGGTTATTTCCTCCAGATGACGATCAACAAACCTTCAATGAGACCACCTTTCAGCAAGACCATCCGGGGGGAGGAACAGCGCTGGAGATCTGGGAAAAGAAAGGAGGGGAAAAGAACCAACCATGGGTTTACCAAACCGTACGATATATCCTGGCCTGTCTGCGATCAAACGTCGGGAGGCTTAAAGCCAGGAGAAGACAAAAACCCAGATGGTAAAGAAACGGCGAAGAGGATAGTACAATCAACAGGTCAATCAAGAAGGATGATGACTGAGGCCATGGGGGGGAACTGGAGATTGTCAGAAACAATGCTCCAAGGTTTTGAGTAGGCAATGGGGAAAGAAGAGGAGGACAGCAGGAGGCACCCACTACCAGACCCCAAAAGGGTAGCCTAACAAGTGCCCAGCAGCCAAAGACCTCCGTTATGTGAAGGACAAAAGAGGGTCTGTGCCTTTACAGAGGAGCGCCACTATATGAAGAGATGGACAGAATATGTGCTGTGACCTGTTAAACTACAAGCTGAAGACTTAATCCGAGCCGAACTTCACGAGCAAGATAGCACAGACCCTCAGATCCTGAAAGCACACAGGTGCTGGGAGGAAAGATTGAAGAAGCGTAGAGTAAGATCCTTGAAAGGAGGCAAGGTCACATGGGATTGAAAATCATCCCGGCCTGGAGTCTATCAAAGGAACGGCAGATAGCCAGAGTGATCAAGGCAGACTAACAATCATCATGCCAAGCGGCCATCTGGAAAGCCAAAGATGTGGCTTAAAAACAGAGGACCAATCCATCATTAGTTCCACTTCCAAAGAAGGGTAGGACCTGAAGATGTGCCAAAAATTCAGAACAATCAGTTCTGAATAGCCATCCAAGCAAAGTTATGCTCGCAATGGCCTGGACAGATCTGAAACCACAAGAAGAAGAAAATCCTATCAGTAAGAAACAGGTCGCAGATTCAGACCAGGTCGAGCACTGTCGTAGCAGATCTTTCAAACATACAAACCAACTTCATTGACTTCAAGAAGGGCCTTTCGAGCCGAGTTGTTGTGGCAAGAGTGCTCATTTGTGCATAGTCTATGAAGAGACTATAACTTCGACTCGAGGACTGATCAAGTCATCAGCCAGGCGCTGTATGACAGCTCCCACAGCGCAAGTTGTCCCTATGGGTGGGGAAATCGGGGGAGAGTTCTTCGGACTGTTAGAGCTTGGAGTTCGACAAGGCTTGCCCCGTCTATCCCCGTTCTTTTCTAACGTGTTCCTGGGGGAGAACTTCATGCAGATGGCCCTCCTTGAACTTTCCAGATGACCCACAATCACATTGGAGGCGATGATGAGGAAGGCAGTTGCATATTCTTCGATGCGCAGACGATATGGGATCTCTATGGCGCCGCAGCGAGAGAAAGACTCCAGGATCTCTCCAACTGACTGGAAAACATCGCCAATGCCACGGTATGGAGATCTGCACAGGAAAGTGAGCATGATCTACGTGACAAGTACCACCACGTCCACCTCCCACCTGCATCAAAGATGTGGCGAGCCACTGAGGAGGTTGGAAACACTTTGTCAAGTACCTGGGAACAGTCATCAGCAAAGAAGGTACGAGCACACAAGAGGTGAAGATCAGACTGGCTGTGGACCTCCTCCCCCATGACTAAGCTGGCGAAAGTGTGGAGAAACCATAACATCAGAACCCCACTAAGGTCAGACTCTAAAAGGCACTCGTCAATCCATTGCCTGTGTCAGCTGTGAAGCATGGCCCACTCACTGCGATTTAGAACGTCGCATTCAAGCCTTTTGAGATGAAGTGCCTCAGGCGGATCTGAACATCACTACAGAGACCGTTAAAACCAAACGACTACGTTCTGGCAGCAGATCGAGGCATGGCTGGCAAACAAAAACCATTGCTGATACAGCCCAAACGGAAGGAATTGAAAGGGGTTTGACCAGACACAAGGCATAACAGCCTGTCAAAGACATTTCCTGCAGGGAATGGTGGAAGGAGCAAGGAGGCAGGGACGACCACGCAAAAGCTGGATATCCAACATCAAGGAGTGGACCGGCCTTACTGTATCAAACCTCCTGAAAGCAGCCCAGGACAGAACCATTTGGCGGTCCACTTGCAGCGTCCGTGCGGGTACCCCAACGGTCGTCCCGACCAAGGGATAATGATGATGATGATTATGCATGCTTTCGTTGCTTATGTGGTCTTAGGAGTCTCCGAAAGCATCTCATCTCCACCGCCTGTACTCTTCTCTCCAAATCTGCAGTCAGGGTCCATGATTCACAGGCATACAGAAATATGGATATGAGAAGGGAGATATAGTGCTGTATAAATTCCATCTGTTATTATTATTTTATTGTTATTATTTATTTTTATATTATTTAATTATTTTATATTATAAAATAGGGGATAGACAGGAAAGACAATAGTTAGGGAAGGTATGTTGTTTTCCTAAGAAAAACAATGCAAAAGAGACAAAAAGCAAAGCGAAAGGGAACAGGAAGGGAGGAAGAAAACAAGGGAAGAAAGGAAGGGAGGAAGGGGAAGAAGGAAGGGAGGAAGAGAGAACAGTAGGGGAAAACCGCAAAAAAAGACTCTCTTTGCTCTGATACAGACAGACTGCAAGGTTTGACTATGAACGATTGATGTGGCGTTTCTCTGTCTGTCTGTCTGTCTGTCTGTCCGGCTGACTGGCTGGCTGTTTGTCTGCAGGCCTGGCTTGCTCTCTGTCTATCTCTCTGTGTGGTTGGCTGGCATACACACACATACACACATACACACACACATACACACACGCACGTACACCCACCCACACGCACCCATCTAGGTGTTGCTTTTGACATCAGACTCTGTGTGCAAAACTTCATTATCCACAGCAAGCTGTCTGTCCTGCCAACTATCAATCAAAGCGCACAAGCTCAGGTTGCAAATATATGTCCACTGAAGCAACATACAAACTTGTCACGTCTCTCATTCTTTCACTTCTGGACTATTGCAGTTCTCTTCTGGCTGGTCTGCCCAGCAGATCATTACTCCCTTTATTTAACGCAATTACAAAATCTACAGCTCAAACTAGTCCTAAGGAAAGAAGAAATCTCGAAACACATCGCTCCTCGTTCTGCTGGATACTCTTCACTCGCTCGCTGTCTCTCAAGAGATGCTGTTCAACATCCTTTGTTCTCCGCCCAAATGTCTCCCCATATTGCCCCCTTCCCTCTTATCTCTGTAAACTGTACTTCACGCTGTTTAAATCCATTCCCGTGCCCATCGTTCAGCGCTCCAGAATGCTTTGTTGTTTCAAACACCCACAAACAAACTACTGTCTCGGCCATCGATTCTCTCTCTCTCTCTTCTCTCTCTCTCTCTCGCTCTCTATCTCTCTCTTTCTCTCTCTCTCTCTCTATCTCTCTCTCCTCTCTCTTCTTCTTTGCTCTCTTTCTCGTCTCTCTTCGATCTCTCAAATCACTGCCATAGCTGAGTCCATACCCTAACCCCTAATTTTTGAATCCAGCCTCAGAAACACATGAAATTCCTACCTGAGATTCTGTTCCCCTCTAATGAGTTTGAAACTCCGAATTATCAAGTCATCCCCTGATGTCAAGCGGTCTTTTCTTTCCTTGTCAAATCACTCCTCTTTCCCTGCTACGTAAGGGTGTATAAGACACGAAACCAACACAAGTTCAGGCCACATTTTTAGGACTGGCTTTATATTACCGTCATTTCACAAGGCTCTTGTCACGTCTCAGTTGTTGATCTGTCACTGACGAATGCTTCCGAGTCATTTCTGCAAATTCTTTTCTTTCTCAAACATTGCAAAGCCTATCGAAGATAACAAAAAAGTGCACTTACCCGTCGCAATCCTCTAAGGCAAGTTGATATTCAAACTTTTCCTTTCCCAAGCTGTTGATGCCTATCACAAACCCCGCTGACCATTCTGACCCTTCCTAAACAATACAATACGTCCCCAGCCAACTCCTTGATGTAGCATGCGCTCGCTTGCCTAACTGACCATCTCCTGCTGAGGTATAGGCGCCATGATGCACCATGGTACCAACCGTGACATCCTGGTCGCGAAAACGCACAAACGCCGGCAACCTAGAGCGGCAAGGGACGAAAAAACAAAAACGCCGAAAATAAAGCAAACAGCTTCTTGTCGTTAAACAAATCAAACAAAGTTGAAAACCTCTCTTCTTAATTCGTATTCGAGTTAAAAAACAAAATAGAATGTACTGCTTTGCTCAAGGTTCTTGAAGTGCCACGTACTATTAAATCCTCCTCTTTTCCCGTCACATCCAGTTCTCTTGGATCTGAGTAGGGGGTAAGTCCTCCTGCCTTCCTATTCACAACACTCTGAGCTTCCTTTCTATATTTTCGCATTTTCCGTCTCTGACAAAGTCCGAATGACATTTCGCTCAGGTTATGGATCAGACTCTTTTACAGCCTGAAACTTTGATTCCCAATTCTTATGGCACTCTCCTCTCCTTGGCCTTTATCCCGGAAGCGAGGGAAGAAATCGAAAATAATCGGAAAGGAGTAATCATGACTATGTAAAATCATGTAATCTTTGAGACCCCATACCTGCGTTCTACTTTTTGCGCAGTGGCCTTGCCGAAACTTATTTCCCATATTACGAATATAGTAACTTATCTCTTGTCTCTGGAAATGTTTCTTCAGCTTAATAAAAACTGCATAGTCACACTCTACCTCAAAAGCTGAACTCTTGACCCCAACTTTCTGAAGGAACTATTAGACCTGTTTCCAAACCCTACCGGTTTTATCTCTAAAGTCTTTGAAAAAGTAGTTTCTAAGAAACAGGCTCAAACAAGACCACCTTATCTCCAACAGTCTACCTTCCTGCGTTTCAGTCTTGCCCTATGCGGCACGTCGAACCATGCACTGAAACTACCCTTTGGCCACATACTCTTAAAAACCAGGTTGCTGACTACGCTTCTGACTCAGTCGGAACAATCTCTCTTCTTACTCTACTCGACTTTATCTGCAGCCATAGGACATTATTGACCCACTCTATTCTTCTCCTCCCGTCGTTCAAAAAACATTTGGTGTTATGGTTTTACAGCCCTTACCTGGTTTTGAGTTTCATACCTTACTGGCTGAACCGATTCCAAACAGTCACGCAGTAAACAAGATTCATTCAGTCATACCCTGCAGATGGAATGTGGTAGTTAGTTCCACAGGATCTGTTCTGGGCCCTGTTCGTTTTCACCCTCTACACTGTTCCACTCTGTCGACATGTAAGATTAACCCGCCATCAGATCAAAGCCAAATAAATCAGTTTTTATGCAGATGACTCTCAGATTCTAAGCAGCGGACAATCCTGAAATGAAAATCTGGCGCTTCTCTCTTTTAAAATATGGGCCACGCTCTTTCAAGATATCCAAATTGGTGATGATAACAGAACAATATTACAGCTAAATGCAGATTAACAGAAACCATGCTCTTTAGAGGGACCAAACACAAACTGCTCTTCGCATCACAACAGTTCAATACAGCCTTGGCAATGCAATTAGTCCCTTTATCCACTGCTGGATGTATCTAGGGGTCATTATTGACAAACACTCTCTGATGCAAAGATTCATGCACTCAGACCTGCCAGTCCTGCTATATCCAATTACGGGGCGGCTTATTTGTTGCAATTCGAAAGTACCTGTCCACAGATGCAACATGCCAAAGCTTGTTGGGTCTCTCATTCTTTTGTCCGTGTTCTGGACTAGTTTGCAACTCTCTGTGGCTGATATCTGCCGCATCATCTATCCAATCCCTTCAACGTTTACAAAACTCTGCAGCTCGTTAATCCGTCAGAAAGAAAGAGAAAATTACCTGAGCAGTATTACCCCTCTCTTGCTATCAATTCTCCACTGGCTGCTGTAGACACAAGGGGGTAAACTATAAGATCAGTTCCCTTGTTACAAATGTCTCCACAAAACGCACCCGCCTGACCTCTGTGGAAGTGTCTTCACTTGTACAACTCCTTCTCGTTCTCTCCGCTCTGCTGCAGATTCCTTTGTCGCTTACGGACTACTAGATTCGAAGCAAATCCCATCGGCCGTTCTCTCTTTCTTATTTCTGTTCCATGATTATGTGGAATGATCTCCCTCTCTGCTCTCCGCCAAAAAGCCTTCTTATGACAGCTTTAATCCAGTCTCAAGGAGATATTATGTTCAAACTAAGAGTTTTCCTCTCCTGCCTCATCTCATAGTTGGTTTCCCTGCCTTCACACAACCAAGATTCTATTGCCCTGCCCAGGGTGTGTGACTCGTGTGTGTGTGTGTGGTCTTGTGTGGGTGCTAGGTGTGTGTGTTTGTGTGTGGGGCGTCGTTGTGACACATTTGGACTTGATGGAACTCTTGCTTGTCACTGGTTGTGATGACTGTTGTAAGAATTGTGAGTGCAAGCGCTTTTGATTTGTCTCTGCAAGATTATATCGCTATATAAATGTCATTTATTATTATTATTAATTAATTATTATTATTATTATTATTATTTATTGGTATGTTATTATTGTTTTATTGATTAATATCAAAGCTCCCTCCACTCCAAACTCTGCCTAGATGTGTCTCGTGAGTGGAGTGAGTGAGTGGAGTAGTGTGTGTGTAGTAGTGTGTTTGAGTGTGTGTGTGCTGTGAGTTGAGAGAGAGGAGTGTGTGTGTGTGGCGTGTTGTGTGCGAGTGTTGAGTGTGTGTTTGTGTCGGTGTGTGTGTGTGTGGTGTGTGTGTGTGATGTCGTGTGTGACGTTGTGTGTTTGTGGTGTAGTGTGCAGATTGTGATATTGATATTTTTTAATCGTTATTTGTGTGACCGGTTGCTATGTGTGTAAATTTTCGAATTCAGAGACGCTTTTGATTGTTTGCTTCCAGATTCGGCGCGGTGATAATTAAAATTTTATGTGCAATCTTGTCTGGGCGGGGTGATGGTTCCTCTTTTGTTTGTGTTATTATAAGTCCTTCTTTTTCTAGGGACAGGGCCGTTGCATGAATCGGTCTTTAATAAGTAAGGTCTTTTTTCTTGCGTTGGCTGTTTCTGTTACACCTGGTTATTTTGAGGGTTTTGTTGCGAGCTGCTGTGGGTGGTTGTTTTGTGTGGTGGGTTGGGGGTTTTTTTGTGTTGGTTTGTTGTTGTTGGTTTTGTTTTGTTTTTTGTTGGTTGGGTTGGGGGGGTGTGGTGAAATTTATATTTTAAATTCGTTTTGTGGACTTTTGCTGTGTTAAAAATTTCGAAAAAACGCTTTTTTTTTCCTTCCAAATCCGCTATATAAAATTTTTACATTTCTTTTTTATTTTAAATTCAAAGAATCTTACATAAGAAAATCACGCACCATTTTTTTTAAATTTTTTGGTTACAGCCGCAAACGCACCCGAACACACACACTCACACCCCACACACACACGCACGCACGCACGAAACCCCTTTACGCACCAACGCCGCAGCACACCCAAAACCACACACACACACACCACACACCACGAACCATACACCCACTTCACTTCCTCTTTTTTCCTACATTTTCCCCTTCCCTTCTTTTTTTGTTTGTTTCTTTGTTCTTTGTTTTCTGTTTTTTTTTTCCTTCCCTTCCTTCCTCCCTTTTTTTATTTCTTTATTTTAAACCCCTTCCCTTTCCTATCAAAAAAAGAATCACCCCCCACCTCCGCCCCCCCCCCCCCCTTTTTTCCCCTTCATTTTTTTTTCTCCTTTCTGATTTTCTTCTTTCCCCCCTTTCCCACGGGTATGATGAATGAACACGGGGGACAGAAACCCAGATCATCAGAAATTTCGGGTATAATTCAGACGTGGCTTACCCTATGGGGCGGGGAAAATGGAAAGGGTGGGGAGAGAAGGGAGGGGGGGTGGGTGGAAAAGGGGGCGCTGAGTAGGGGGAAAGAGGGGGAGGGTTTGAGATCTATTGTCAATCTGACATGCGAATTTAGGATCTTCATTATGTTGTGTATGAACATGTCATTGTGTCTTAAAACCAACAACACACCCCACACATACAACACACATAATAATCACCACGTTTCCTCTGTTTGCTCTTTTTCCGACTGACACACACTTGCCCGGGCTTGTGCAGGCAGGGTCAGGGAGGGGCAGAGCAGGCTTGTGGGGGGGGGGGGATGCCTGCCCATCTTTCGGTTTTTTAACCCTGAATTTTTTTTGAGATGATAAAGGGGTTTTAAATAAGTGAAATTCTCACCCACAACACCCCCCCCCCCCCCATCCCCCCCCCTCTCAAGCCTATCCAATGAAATCTTTTTATCAAGCCTGCTGACCCCATTCACTGCTCCCCCTAACCCCCCCCGGGGGGCGTAGGGGGGACTGCAGTGAAACGTTGCCCCAGTTGGCTCCATTTTTGGGGTTGTGGCAAGTGCCTGGGTTGTGGAGAAGTCTTCCCCTCCCTTCAGGGTGTTGCTGCCCATTTCTTCTTCGGGCCTGCCCCGCCTTTTCTTCCCCTGCACGGTCCTTGCAGTGAGGTCTTGGGGGCCCAAACTGATCTTGTAAAAATGCCCCTACCATCTGAGGCTTCCTTTCCTTGACTGTGGTCAGCAGATCTTCCTAGTGTTTTACTTGTTGGGTGCATGGTTTGTAGGACTGCATTGTTGTAGTGTGGTACGTGTATGAAATGCCAAGAAGTCTTCTGAGGCATCTATCTCCAAGCTGGATCCTTTGTAGATATTGCATTCAGTGTCAGAATCCGATGACATACAGTATATGTGAAGATGACCAATGCATGCAGTAGCTTGAAATTGGTCCTGAGACGAGTGTTTCAGTCTCTCGAGATTCTGGAGCTTTCGACATTGCTGTTGTTGTTTGTGCAGCTCTTGAGAGGCCACACATTCCATATCCAGGTTGTTGCCTCCTACTAACTATGTTTACATTCAGATTGAAAACTGTGCAAATGTATACAGATTAAAACGGTGTTAAAAGTCAAGTCTGCACTTTTTTTAGTCAGGCATGTTTACTTCATTACCACATAATCAATACACTACACCATCTTTACTCATGCCACTGACAAACTCTACACCATCACTACCACTACATCTTTTTTCACACACAACACTACACAATACACACAAACACTCACACACACCTCCACCAACTCCACCCTACCACCAACACCAACAACAGCGTTGAGAGCTATAACAACAATAACCGCAATAACCAAAAACAGAACGGATCGTGCTAAAAGCACTTGGAGGAGAGATGCTGCAGTGTGCTGCTGGACTGGATCCAGAGGCGGTTGCCGGAGCCTTCGAAGAACCAACGAACCAGCATTCCACCTTCTGTGCTTGGATTTCCTCTTTTCTATCCTGCCCTTTGATTTCTGCCTTGGCCTTCTTCTTCTTGTTCTGTCACCTCCCTCCTTCTTGTCCTTCTCATGCTTTTGTTTTCCGACAGGACCTGTCAAGAGAACGTCATTTCCCACGCTAAATTCGAGGGTGTTTGCTGGTCTGTCTTGTCAGGGCTTAAACGGCAGCGCAACGCTTGTTTGCTATATGACAGAAAACAGTGAAAGTGCTGACATGCAGAATTTACGAGCATCATTCACGGTTTTGATAGTGTACTTGTCAGTGTGTGTCTTAAACACCCACATACACACACACATCATACTCACACACACACATACCTATACATACCCACTCACACATTACGTACATACACACACAACGTGTTCCTCTGTTGCTCTTTTCGGGTGCACTGAGTCTGACTTGTCAGGGGCTTAACGGCAGCGCAACGCATGTTCGCTCATATGACAGACAACATTAGTTGCGGCTGAGTGTTCGAGGATGAAGAAGGGAAGTAGAGACCTGTCGTGATATTGCCATTACCCCCCCCCCCCCCCACCGCAAACACACACACAAACATCACCACCATCATCATCAGTCCCCGTGACCTTGGCGGTCGTGGAGGAGCACGAAAGACGATGCCGTGGTAAGCCTCCTCCATCCATCTCGGTCCTCGGCTCTGCGCAGTAGTGCCGAGTCATTCATCCCGGTCCATTCTCTGATGTTGTCCATCCATGACTTGTTCTGTCTTCCCACAAAACACACACACACATACAACACACATACAACACACACCACACACACACACAACACACACATGGTTCTGTATTGACATTCGCGAGCAACCATTTACATAAGTGGCTGCCAAGTCGCTTTCTACCCCTTGTTTTTTTGTCCAACCTCGGCGAAAATATTGCTGTCTGTCATTGAGGGGCTGTGCGTGGCGCGCCCCCTTAAAAGGCCTGACCAGTCGACAGAGCAATCCCCCTGCCGCCTGGCGAGGGAGAGAGAGCATTGCTCTCTGTAAAGGCTTTCTGGAAAGAAAAGGCGGAAAGTGCAGCAAAAAAGGCAAAAACAGGCTGGAAGGGGCGAAAAGGGAAAAAAAAAGAAACAACAAAACAAAGAAGGGGAAGAAAAGAGGGAATTCCTTGGGCAGAATTGCAAAAGGTGGGAATGCTGTTTATCTGCAGGCCCTGGGCATCCCATGGGGATTTTGTTTTCACGATTTTTTGTTAAGTTAAGAGAAAGTGGGGGGGGAAAAAAGGGGGTGGTCACCACCTTAGTTTCTGGGGACATTTCGTCGGGGATGGGTTTCTGTTGATGAGATGGGGTGTGGGAGCATTAAAAATTGGGGGCCTTTCTTTTCGAAATTACCCCCTCACTCTCCCCCCTTTCCAATTAACCAACCCAATCCAGTTCATTGAAATAGCCCAGCGCCCAGTGACCCATACCCCGGCTGTCCCCTCAATATTTTTAAAAGACATATTGGATTAAAACTATGCAAAGTGTAAAAACCAAAATGGGGATTTCTCAAATCGCCACAAGGGACAGCATTCTTTGGTTCCCTCTGTCTGTCCATTTTAACACAATTTTTCATTGGTTCCTTTCCATTTTACACGATTTTTTAAAGGTTCCTCGTCTGTCCTTTTTGACACGATATTTCTTTGGGTTCCCAGTCCTTTTTGCACAGATTATTTTTTGGGTTTCCCCCTTGCCATTTTGACCAGATTATTTAAAGGGTTCCCTCTGTTGTTCATTTTAAAACCCAATTTTTTCATTGGTTTCCCACTGTCCTTTTTGACAAGAAAATCTCTTTGGGTTCCCTTGTCTGTCCTTTTTGAAACAGACAATCTTTTGGTTTCCCCCTCTGTCCATTTTGACACAGAAAAAACCATTGGTTCCCTCTGTCCTTTTTACACAAAACTTTTTCTGATGGATTCAACCACACCTCTGATCCCTGAATTCGTTTTAAATCAGGTTTTGTTGTGTGTGTGTTGTGTGTTGTGGGTGTGTGTTGTGGTTGCGGTGGGGGTTGTGTTGTGGTTGTGTGGGTGGGGGTTTTTTGGGGTTGGTTTTGTGGTGTGTGTGTGTGTGTGTTGGGTGGTGTGGGTGTGGTGTGTGTGTGTGTGTGTGTTGTAAAGAGAGCGAGGAAAGATAGAGAGGGTTTGTGGTTTTGTGTTTGTGGTTTTTTTATTATTTAAGTGGCGTGGGTAAAAATTATTTCACCAAGGGGAAAAAAGTAAGGTGCCCCTTCCCCCCGCAGCCGTGGGGACCCTTGGGGAAAGGTGGGTCCCACTTAGCCTCCGATCGGGGGTTACTGAAGTCAGGGGAAGGGGCAGGTGAGGATGATGTGTTCACCGAATAGTTTTTGGGAACGGGGTCACACTTCAATTGTTAGGCAGATGTTACTATAGAGTCAATGGCAAAGACAACCGCCATAGGGCACTGCCCTTAGAAAATAATTGCACCCTACTTAGGTATACTTCGCAAAAATGTCATGGTATTCAGAAAGAAACGAATACAGATAACAGCGTGAAGGGGCTTCCGTTTATCGGAAGTTCCTCGCTCGTTAGGGGGATTATGTGCGAAGGTAACCCCCGATGGGATCCGGACTGTCCAAAATAGAAAACCCTCAAAGGGGTACAGGAACGTACGGACTATGCTACAAAAAGGGAAAATTGGAAAACTAAAACAAAAAAAGGAAAAAATGAAACCTAAATTACTGGGATTTTCAGAAGTGATAGGGAAAAGGAGCAGGCTGCATAAATCCGAAACTACCCCATTTTTTACTCAGGGGGAAATCAACACCAAAAGGGGTTGGATGATTCTAATCAAAAAACCCCAAAAGACCACCCAAATTTTCGGACTGTAAATGCCCAAGTCCATATAAAATTTAAGGGCACCCTTTCGACATTGGAATAGTACAAGAAATATGCACCAACACTGATAAAAGACCAAAGAAATTGGGGTTTTATGAAAAACGAAAAGGCAAAGAAGCAATGAAGTCTCAAGATATCAGAAAAATTAATGGGGACCTCAATTAAAAGGTAGGAAAAAAAAAGATGAAACCAAATTTGGGCCCCTTTTGGGGAAAAGGAGTGAGAAATGAAAAGGAACTCTCACGGAATGGTGCAAGAAAAAAAAAGCGGCTGCATAAAACACATGGTTTGAAAACCATCCAAAAAAGATGCTTGACAGGAAAAGCCCTGGCACGATACAAAAATCAAAAGATTCATCCGATTCAAAACGCTTCCGTAACTCTATAAATCTTGAAGCCCTCCCGGGTGCACTGGGAAGTGTATGCCCCCAGTTATGGGGGCAATCCCCGACTAAAATTAAAAAAATTTGTCAAAAGCAAAAAGAACACCAAAAAAAACGCAAAGAACATTCAAAAAACTGACGAAAAAAACAAAGAAAAAATCAAAAAAAAGTTGGAAAAAAATTCGATGGCCTAGATACTCACCATACGGAGGAAAAAGGCAGGATGTGGTGCCCAAAGGGGCAGCAAAAGAATATATACCATCATAAATAGAAGTTACTAAGAAGGGGGGTCCGAATTTTAAACCTAATGGGAAAAACAGGGAGCCAAAAGTAGATTTTGGGTTTGTTTTGTTTAGTTTTCCCCCTTTGGGGGGGTACCCAAACAGCACCGATTTTCCCATCCCATTGGGAACCTTTTTAGTTTGAATTTAATTGAAAGGTTTGGGGGTTCCCCAAAAACCCCCCCCCCCCCCCCAAACCCCCCCCCCCCCCCAAAAAACCCCCCCCCCCCCCCCCCCCCCCCCCCCCCCCCGGGCCAGGAAAAGTAGATAAAAAGAATATAAAAAAACCCCGACAACTGTAAGAAAAGTGTAATAAACCAAGGAAGAATGGATAATAGCAGGAAAGGGAAAATTGAAATGAATGCAAAATTTTGATAGCAAATTTATATAAAAAAATAAAAGATGTGAAGGGAAAGAATATTGAAAAAACAGGTTGTATAAAGTCGGGAGGGAGATAACTCATGGAAAAAGAGATATTCTTAACGGGGGTCAAAATACATCGAAGAGTTATACCACGACGACAGGGCCACCTCCTCACATTAGCAACGAAGAGGGCCACATAATCTGGAAACGAAGTGGACAGCACTCAGAAAGATAAAAAGGGTAAGCGCCAGGACCTGATAATCCCATCTAAATTATAACACCCCTGGATGAAGGGGAAATTTAAAGGCAGTCACAAAACTACTAAACAATATATATGACACAGGAAGATTCCGACAGATATGGAAAAAAGTCCATTACTTGCGATCCCTAAGAAGGGGACAGTGAATGTGACCAACATCGTACAACACCCTGATGGTCCCTCCCCAAAAAGTTTTTTTACGTACTCATGAAGAGAATGAGAAATAAAATACCCCCCAAAAATTTCAAAACACAATTTGGATTCATGGCAGACAAAGCACCAGAAATGCAACTTCGCATTGAAAATTCTCATGGAAAGACCACGAGGTCCAGAAAAACCTGTACCTCTTTCATTGACTACTCAAAAACGTTCGACAAAGTACGACACCCGACTTGTTTTATATTCTGGCAGGGATACATCGCGGAAAAAAATCTTCGAGTCCCCAAAACATTTTGGGACAGGAGGCAGCCATTAGGTGAAATGAACATCAATATAGAACCCAAAGCAGGGGGGGTGGGCAGGGCGCGTGTTTTCCCCGATTTATTTTAAAGTATTTAAAATGAAATAATTCAGAAATATTTAGAATCATGAGGGTTTTAGTGTGGTGGCCACAACATCAACAACCTGAGATATGCAGATGACCAGTCCTTATCGCCGACTCTGAAAAAAAAATGCAAAAGATTTTAACAAAAGTAAAAGACGAAAACGAAAAGAAAGGATACAGCTCAATCAAAGAAGAAGAATGCAGGTGATCTCAAAAAAGCGTTATACCCCAAAAAGCAACATAGCTGTAAAGGACAGAGAATCGACAATAAACACCTTTAATTCCTTGGTTTACTTTCACCCCCCGGGGGCAAGTGTGAACAGAAATCAAGAAGAAATCGGTCAATCTAGGGAACTTTTAAAAAACTGAAAAGCATTTTTTTCCAACATAAAATAAACCCCAAGACAAAGATCCTTTTGAGAGAAAAGTATGGTTCATTCTGTACGGATGTGAGTGCTGGCCCTAGCCAAGGACCAGAAAAAGCGCTAGAAACAGGGAAATGTGGTTCATCCGGAGAATATGAAAATCTCATGGACAAAAGAAAAACAATGCAGAAGTAATGGGAAAAGGCTGGGTACAAAAGATTCCTTTTTAACACCATCAGAGAAAGATAAACCCAAATTTTTTTGGCCCTATAATCAGGGCTGACGGACTAGGGGAAAAAAGTTTTGGAGGGGCAAAAATGTGGAAAAAGGGCAGGGAAAACAAAGCCAAAATTCAGACAGCTTTAAAAAAATTCGCAAAAGAATAAAGGGGGGCACAAACATGAGCTCAAGAGGGGACCGAGAAAAGGGAAAAATGGAGAGCCATGATACGAGTCTGCAGGACCAGACCGGACACTTTTAAAAGAGAAGAAAAGATGTGATGATGATGATAGATGATGTTATTTTTATTTTATATTATTATTATTATAAAAGAGGAGGGAGAGAGGGTTGGTGTTTGTGTGTGTGTGTGGTGTGTGTGTGTGAGGGGAGAGAGGAGGGAAGAGAAGAGAAGAGAATGAGAAAGAATTTGTGTGTTTTTTTTGTGAGGGGAGGGGAAAGATAGAGGTGTGTGTGCGGGGGTGCGTTTCTTTGGGTTTTGTGTGTGTGAGTGTGTGTGTGGGGATGGTTAATAAAACATTTTTCCAATTTCTCAGTTTTCACAATATCCGATTATGAAACAACACGATCGTTTGCTTTTCTTCCATCTTTTTTTTTACGGAAAAAAAGTTTTTAAAAAATCATCACATCCAGCGCAGCGCAGCAGCGCGTCACTTGTCCGTCACATCATCATATCTTATCAACAGCAGCAGCACAGCAGCAGCTATCCTTGTCGTCGTCATCATCTCACTCATCATCATCATCATATCATCAAATTTTTCAACACACAGCACAGCAGCAGCGTCATCATTGTTGTCGTCATCCCTCATCATCCAGCAGCAGCAGCAGCAGCAGCAGCAGCAGCAGCAGCAGCAGCACAGCACGCAGCAGCAGCAGCAGCAGCAGCAGAGCAGCGCACAGCCGTCATCTTTTGTCGTCGTCGTCGTCGTCTCATCATCATCATCTCATCATCACCAGCAGCAGCAGCGCTGCAACTCATTAGAACATCCTTGCCTGGTCGTTGTAGTCATCGTATCATCATCATCGTGTCATGTTTTGTGTGGCCCTTGTCACGGTGACCAGGGGCGTGGCCCGCTAGCGCCGCCTGCCCGGGCCAGGCCCCCTGTCTGCGCCTGTGGTCGGGTTTGGGGCACGGTCACTGCAGTTTTTTTTTGTTGTTTTTCATGGCGTTGTTCTCCTGTTTCAGTACAGAGTGTCGTGTCACATGGAGTAGTGTTCATTTTTTATGTTTTTTTTCTTCTTTTTTTTGTTCTTTCTTTATTGTTGTAGGTCTTTGTCTTACGAGAATATACTTTTTTTTTTCGTTTTTTTTTAGGGGGGAGGGGGGGGGGCCCACTCCATTGTTGTTGGTTTATGTGTTTTTGTTGATGATGTTGTTGTGAGTTGTTGTTGTTGTGTGTTTTGATGTGATGAAGATGGTGGTGGGGGGGTGTGAAAGTGGGCAATCACTTTTCCCCCAGTGCAAACAAGCAGGGCCCCGAGGCAAAGGGGGGGAGACGAGAGAACCCTCACCCCGCGCTGCCCTCACACAGCCAGCACAGCAAGCACGCACAGCACAGCACAGACAACAGCCAGCACAGCACAGCACAGCACAGCACGCACAGTGTGGGGACGGGGGTACCCTGGTGGGCAGAACTTTCGTTCGCAATCTGACAACCCCGGGGTTTTTATTCCCGTTTAAGGGAATATCTTCCCCCGGATTAACATCGTTCCCAACTTCCCATTACCCCAAACGTCCCCTTTGATTGGCATAACCGAGGCCCCCCTGTGCGAACGCACCAGAAATCTTGACACAGGGAAAATTGTTCCCCTTTCGTAAGAGTAGGCGATTGTGTGCCCCGGGGGAAAAAGATGACAATTTACAAAACCGCACACCCCCGGGGGCTGGATATAAAGAAGCACACATATGCTTATTCCCTTTTCCTATAAAAAAAAAATAAAAAAAAAACCAAAAAACCCAAAAATAGCACAGCACAGACATCACAGCCATCACAGTTAGCAAACACAGCACATCACAGCAATACAGTTAGCCAGAAAACAGACATACAGCACGCACGCACAGCACAGCTGTACAGCACAGCACAGCTTAGCACGCCCCCATAGTACGCCAAACACTTAGCACAGCACAACGCACAAAAAATCACATCACATCACAGCAATCACAGCTTAGCACACACAGCATAGAACAGCTGTGTGGTGTGTGTGTGTGTTGTGTGTGTTGTGTTGTTGTGTGTGCGTGTGCGTGGGCGTGCTGTGTGCCCTATGTTTTGTTCTGTGTCTGTCTGTTGTCTTTTTTGTCTGTTGTCTTCTGTATGTATGTATTATGTTGTATGTATGATGTATGTTGTACGTACGTTTTTATGTTGTCGGTATGTATGCATGCATGTATGAATGTTTTTATGTACGTAGGTACGTAGGTATGTATGCATGTGTGTACGTACGTACGTACGTATGTATGCATGTATATATGAATGAAATGTGTGTATGTATGTTTGTATGTATGTATGTATGTATGTGTGTATGCATGTATGTATATATGTATGTATGTATGTATGTATGTATGTATGTATGTATGTATGTATGTATGAATGCATGTATGTGCGAATGTATTAATATGTATATATGTATGCATGTATGTATGTATGTATGAAGGAAATGTGTGTATGTATGTGTGTATGTAGGGTTTTATGTATGTATGTATGTACGTGTAGGTATGTGCGTATGTATGATTGTATGTATTATTGTATGTGTGTGTTTGTGAATGGGCGTGAGTTTGTATGTCTGTTTATCGTCTATGTGTGTGCCTGCGTGTGTGTATGTATTTCTCTCTCCTTTTGTCAGCGTATGTGTAAATGTGTGTGTATGTACGCGTGTCTTTGTATACTTTTACATGTGTATGTATGTGCTCGTGTGTTTCCTCTGCCCATGTGTCTGTGGCTGTCTGTTTGTCTGTGTGCCTGTCTGTTGTCTGTCTGTGTGCCTGTCTGTGTGTCTGTGTGTCTGTGTGTGTGCCTGTCTGTGTGTCTGTATGTGTGTCTGTGTGTGTGTCTGTGTGTGTGTCTGTCCATGTGTGTGTGTGCCTGTCTGTGGCTGTCCCGTGTGTGTGTGCCTGTCTGTGGCTGTCTGTGTGTCTGTCTGTGTGTGTGTCTGTGTGGGGTGTCTGTGTGTCGTGTGTGTGTTGTGTTGTTCTGTGTGTCTGTGTGTGTGTCTGTGTGTGTGTCTGTGTGTCTGTGTGTCTGTCTGTGTGTCTGTCTGTGTGTCCTGTGTGTCTGTGTGTGTCTGTGTGTGTGCTGTGTGTTTTGTCTGTGTGTCTGTGTGTGTGTTGTCAAGTCAAGTCAAGTCAAGTCAAATTTTATTTCCCGATGGTACATTGAATAAGCAATGCATTTGCTTTTTTTCATCAAGCCATCTATCTAAGAACAAATTTCGTAATGATTACTAAGACACTACATTATTGCATCGTTTACCAAATTTAAAATTAAAAACCCAAGGAAAAAATCGATAAGGAAATACATTGAAAATACAAATTACCACATTTAAAATACACGCACACACATACTCATGCACACCTGAGCGCGTGCGCGCTCACGTCCACACACACATTTAAATAAAAAATGCCTCAAGAATAAAAAGAAAAAACATAAAACGTCAGGACACACAAACCACTTCACCTACTGTTTCATCCACTTTTTCACGTTTACACTTTAGATAACAAAAAAGATACAGGAACAAAACGTTAGAAAATACTAGGCATTCGTCACTACTGACAATATTGCCTTCAATGACCTCCCTCCTCTCCTCCTCCCCCCAGCAAACGTGTGCTTTTTTGCGCTCATACTTTTCAAATAGGGGCTTTTTTTTTAAAAATGACATTTTACACAATAACTATCCAAGCAAGAGAAGTCAAATAAGATTACAATAATGATTATTATAATAGCGATAAAAATTTTAACAACAATCACCCATCAAACCCTTTAGGGAAAAAAATTATAAAAAAATTATCCCCATCACCCGGAGACAATTTAAAAAAACGATTTATAACGGGAAAAACAAATTTGGAAAAGGGTGGGGGTGGGGGAGGAGTATCAAGGGGGGGGAAAGGGGGAAAAACCTTCAATTTAATGAGAAAAAATTTTTTTAAAAAAACAAACAAACAAAATTTTTTCAAAAAAAGGGAGAACCCCATATGATACAGAAATTTAAAAAACCCATAATCAAACTGGACTACAAAATTAAAACAATATCAAAAATAAAACATATCGTTAAATAGTACTTTAATTTAAACTCATCTCTAAAATGCAATAAAAAAAATCCCGGGTAAAATCTATTGAATTAGGGCAAGACAAAAAGGGATGAGGGAGGAGGGGGGAAAAAGGGGGGGAGGGAGAGGAGGGAAAGGAGAGGGGAGAGAGAGAGGGGGAGAGAGAGAAGGGGGGAAGGGGAGGAGAGAGAGAGGGGGAGAAGAGGGAGTGAGAGAGAGGGAGAAGGGAGGAGATGAGGGAGGAGAAGGGGGAGGAGAAAAGAGAGAGGGAAGGACCAAATTTCGCTATCAGGTCTACCATTTAAAAATTTTTTTTTAAAAAATTTTCCCCCTTTCCACCTGTTTCCCAAAATTGCAGATTATTTACTTGCTTGGGATAGATTCTCTTCTTCTTTGCCCTAATTTGTGTGCCCTTTTCCTTTCCCCCCCCTCCCCCCCACATATAGGGTGTGTGATTTTAGAATTTCTTGTCACAGTAAGATGTACTTGAATTTTTGTTGTTGTAGGGAATACCATTAGTGCTGGTAAATGTAAGTATGGTTTATTTTGCCGTATTAATCATGGTTGATTTGCCTTATTAGTCAATTCCTAGGCATTCATGCATTAAATGGCTTTTTAGCTGTGCTTGAACTGATTTTTGTTTTTGATACATTTTAAGCGTTTTGGGAGCTTGTTCCATAAGTCACTACCTGAGTACAAGAAGCTTGTTTTGTAAAGATTATTTCTTGGTCTCGGAAATGTTAGTAGATGATTATGTCTGTGTTCATTGATTTTGAAGCTATTGGTGATCTTTGGAGGGGCATTTCCATTGATAACTTTCTGGACAAATAGAGCTTTATTTAGATAAAGTCTGTTTTTGAAGGTTAGGATATTTGTTTTCTTATATCGTTGATGGTTAGGGAGCTTGATTGTAGTAGAACAAGTTTCAGTGCTCTTTTATATAATCTATGGATCAATTTTAAATTTGTATCACTGCAGCTGTCCGGGTGGGTGCGTGTGTGTGTGTGTGTGTGTGCGTGTGTGAATGTGTGTGTGTGTGTGTGACCTGTGTGGTACATTTGACACGCTGTCCCAAATTATAACAGACCCCCCCCCCCCCCCCCTCCAAAAAAAAACCCAACAAAATGTGTATGTGTGTGTCTGGTGTCAAGTCAAGTCAAGTCAAAATTTTATTTCCAGATGGTACATTGAATAAGCAATGCATTTGCTTTTTTTCATCAAGCCATCTATCTAAGAACAAAATTTCGTAATGATTATACTAAGACACTACATTATTGCATCGTTACCATTAAATTAAACCAAGGAAAAAATCGATTAAGGAAATACATTGAAAATACAAATTACCACATATACATATACACGCACACACATACTCATGCACACCTGAGCGCGTGCGCGCTCACGTCCACACACACATTTAAATAAAAAATGCCTCAGAATTAAAAAAGAGAAAATCATAAAACGTCAGGACACACAAACCACTT
>CM054149.1:60253503-60273503 GCA_028751875.1 Rapana venosa | reverse complement strand
ATTGTACTGTACGTTTTGTACTGTATTGTACGTTTTGTATTGTACTGTTTGTACTGTTTGTACTGTTTTGTACTGTTTGTTTTTGTACTGTTTTTGTATTTACGTTTGTACTGTATTGTTTTGTACTGTATTGTACGTATTGTATTGTACGGTTGTACTGTTTTGTATTCTATTGTACTTTTTGTACTGTACTGACCCCCTTAATACATAACACTGTTCCCCCCATTGCTTGATGAGCTTTGCCCTCCTACTGACCATCTCCCCCTGAAGCCCCTGTGCGCCAGGGTTACCCAAGACATCCTGATAGCAAAAGCGCAAACGCCGGCAATAAACGGCAGTGGCGGAAAAACAAAAAAAACCGAAATCAAAAAAAGCTTTCCGAAAACAAATAAAACAAAGTCAAATCTTTCCATTTAGCAAAAAACGTTTTCTACTTTCCCAAAATTCTCTGCGACATCCATAAAATCCTTTTTTTCCCCCCCCCTCAAATTTCCTTGGGTCTGCAAAAACAACTCCTCTGCCCACCACCCAGCCTGTCGAACCCATCTATCTTTTCTGCCTTCTTTCAGACAAAATCCCAACAACGTCCAGACTGGTCGACTCATTTTCCCGCCCACCCCTATCCCCAGTTCACTGCCACTCCCTCTTTTCCCTTTGTTCCACAAGTGAAAAGAAATCATACAATTTTGAAGGAAATGACTTTTAAAAACATCGCCTCGATCCCATACCGTCTGTTTTCTCACAATCCTCCACATTTTTACCTATTTCCTAAAATAAAAACTCATCTCTTCTTCAGGACATTTTCCACAAGCTCTTAAAACCGCAAAAGTCAACCCTAATGAAAAAAACAGCCCGATCCCAAAAATTTGAAGAAATTATAGACCTGTCTAAAATTACCCCTTTGTCTCTAAATACTAGAAAAAGTTGTTTTCAAACAGCCGCAGTCCCTTATTCCAAAGATCTCCTTCCCCCCTTTTTAATTGCCCATCGCCCCAACCCCACACCCAAAACCCCTGTCCCTACTTTAGATACACTTCTACTTGCTTTGATGCAGGGAAAAATCTCCCCCCTATCTTCTTGATTTATCTGCACCTTCGACATTAATCACCAATTCTTCTTTCTGCCTCCAAAAATACGTTTGGTTCAAGGCACTGCCTACTGGTTTTTTCATACCCCAACGACAGATTTTAAAAGTTATTGTAAACAAAATTCAATCAAAATCTGTCAAAATGGAATGTGGGTCCCCCAGGGATCAGTCCTGGGCCCCCTTCTCTTTCTCTCTACACTGCTCCACTCTCACATATAATAAACAACCACCATATTGATCATCATTTCTATGCCGATGACACTCAGCTTCAGTGCAGTGATACTGTTGAAAACTTGCCTTCCCTCCTGACAAATATGTCATACTGCCTTCAAGACATTCAAAACTGGATGACTCAGAACAAGTTACAACTTAATGCCGATAAAACCGAAGCCATGCTCATAGGGACCCAACATAAACTTTCCTCCATCACAACAACATCAATACAACTCGGCAGTGCGTCAGTTCCTTTGTCCAACTCTGTGAAGTATTAGGTGTAGTTCTTGACAGCACACTCAATATGAAAAATTCATCACCCAGACCTGCCAGTCTTGCTACTATCAATTACGGCGCATAAGTGCGATTCGCAGTATCTGTCCACTGATGCAACTTCCAAGCTCGTCACATCTCTCATTCTTTCACGTTTAGACTACTGTAATTCTCTTCTGGCTGGCCTACCAGCATCATCCATCCACTCTCTTCAACGCATACAAAACTCTGCAGCTCGACTGGTCCTAAGAAAGAAAAGATCCGAACACATCACTCCTCTTCTGCGATCTCTTCACTGGCTGCCAGTCTCACAAAGACTGAAGTATAGATCAATACCCTCTGTTTCAAATGTCTCCACAAATCTGCACCATCTTATCTTTGTAACTGTCTTCACCTGTACACTCCATCCCGTTCCCTTCGTTCAGCCGCAGATACTTTGTGCTTTCGAACACCCAGATTCAAACAAACCACTGTTGGCTGTCGATCTTTTTCTGTTTCTGGTCCGTCCACGTGGAATGACCTCCCTCTTTCACTTCGACAAAAACCTTCACTTGATACCTTCAAATCCAGCCTCAAAACACACTTATTTCCTACCTGACACTTCCCCCCTCATATCCGTCTCTACTTTTCAACAGCATTCTTCATCTCCTAAGTGTGTTCGCGGTGTGTGTGTGTGTGTGTGTGTGTGTTGTGTGTGTGTGTGTGTGTGTGTGTGTGTGTGTGTGTGTGTGTGTGTGTGTGTGTGTGTGTGTGTGTGTGTACATACACGTGCATAAATTTGAAATATGTTCTTTATTATATTTGAGGAAAGTTGCATGCGCGTAAATGATTTGAGTGCAAGCGCTTCGATTTGTTTGTTTTACAAGATGTGGCGCTATATAAATTCCATATATTATTATTATTATTATTACTGTATTGTATTGTACTGTATTGTATTGTATTGAACTGTATTGTATTGTACTGTATTGTACTGTATTGTACTGTATTGTATTGTACTGTACTGTATTGTACTGTACTGTATTGTATTGTACTGTATTGTATTGTACTGTATTGTATTGTATTGTATTGTATTGAACTGTACTGTATTGTATTGTAACTTGTCGTCTCGGCTGTTTGACCTGCATACTTCGTGTTATGAGGAGACACACTGACCTTTTAGCTAAAGTATCCCCCCTCCCCCTCCCCCTGTGGAGACACACTGACCTTATAGCTAAAGTATCCCCCCTGTGGAGACACACTGACGCTATAGCTAAAGTATCCCCCTCCCCCTGTGGAGACACACTGACCTTATAGCTAAAGTATCCCCCCTCCCCCTGTGGAGACACACTGACCTTATAGCTAAAGTATCCCCCCTGTGGAGACACACTGACCTTATAGCTAAAGTATCCCCCTCCCCCTGTGCAGACACACTGACCTTATAGCTAAAGTATCCCCCCTCCCCTGTGGAGACACACTGACCTTATAGCTAAAGTATCCCCCCTCCCCTGTAGAGACACACTGACCTTATAGCTAAAGTATCCCCCCTCCCCCTGTGGAGACACACTGACCTTATAGCTAAAGTATCCCCCTCCCCGTGAATCATGGACCCTGACTGCAGATTTGGAGAGAAGAGTACAGGCAGTGGAGATGAGATGCTTTCGGAGACTCCTTGGCATCTCCTACAAAGACCACATAAGCAACGAAAGCGTGCATAACAGAATCCAGCAAACCATTGGACCCTATGAGAACCTTCTAACGATCGTGAAAAAGCGTAAACTTAATGGTATGGGCATGTCACAAGATCCAAAGGACTTGCAAAGACAGTTTTACAAGGCACTGTCCAAGGAGGAAGAAGAAGAGGCAGACCAAGGAAGAGCTGGGAGGATAACATCAGCGAATGGACAGGCCTAGAACTCAACAAAACCCTGAGAAAGGCAGAACAGAGAGAGGAATGGAGGGAACTGGTTGTTGAGTCTTTGAGGGTGCCCCAACGGTCGTCAGACTACGGAACAGATAGATAGATAGATAGATAGATAGATAGATAGATAGATAGATAGATAGATAGATAGATAGATAGATAGATAGATAGATAGATAGATAGATAGATAGATAGATAATTGTGTCTTGTGGTGTGACCAAACCACGTCAGTTTTTTCCTCTTTATGGTGGAGACCAGAGGTTCTTGGGGGCCCATACGCTTTTTGATTTCTTCTTTCATATAGTTGTTGGTCTTGTGTTCTTTGTATGATATTTTGAGGAGGGCTTCTGTGGAACTTGTTCTCGAATACTTGGATTCTCCTCTCTAGCTCTGCTGACAGGGTCCATGATTCACAGCCATATAGGAGGATAGATATCACGAGGGATTTGTAGAGGTGATATTTGGTGCAGAAGCTGATGTTGTTGCTTCTGATGATCCTCTCGAGTCTGGCTAGAGCAGATGTTGCTGTTGCAATGCGAGCTTTCACTTCATTGTTTGATGTGCCATCTTTTGTTAGGATGGAGCCTAAGTATTTGAATTGGCTCACCTCTTCCAGTATTTCTCCATTCATCTTTATTTCTGTGCTGTCATTACTAGCGCTGTTGACCATGATCTTTGATTTCTCTGTACTGACCTCCATGCCGTATGCGCTTGCTTGATCTGATAGACTATCTGTGAGGTTTTGCAGTTCTTGTTTGCTGCCGCCCATGAGGTCAATGTCATCTGCAAATCTGAGGTTGCAAAGGGGTCTTCCACCAATGGAGATGAAGGTGTGGTGGTTTTGCAGTGTCTCTGTCATGATGTTTTCGAGGAAGAGGTTGAAAAGTACAGGTGAGAGCAGGCAGCCCTGACGGACCCCAACCGTGGTCTTGAAGAACTCGCCCATGTGATTGTTCATGAAAACTGCACTTCTTGCGTTCTCGTACAGTGCCTTGATGACTTCAATGAGGCAGTTGTCAATGTTGAAGTGCCTGAGTACTTGCCAGAGGCCGTCATGCCATACCTGGCAACGGCCTTTTTGAAGTCTATGAAATTTTGTGATACAAGTCTTTTGGTGTTGTAGATGTTTCTCTATCAGAATTCTCAGATTAAAAATTTGTTCCATTGTGCTGCGTTTTGGTCTAAAGCCGGCTTGTTCTTCTGCCAGGAGTTTTTCCGCTTGGTTTTGCAGTCTGTTGAGTACTACCCGCAGCATGATCTTGCTAGGATGGCTTATGAGACTGATGGTTCTGTAGGTCTGGCATTGCTTGAGGTTTCCTTTCTTTGGTAGGGGTATTACAAGAGACTGTGTCCATTCTTCTGGCCATTCTTTGATGTCATGAATCTTCTGACAAAGTTCTGTGAATCGCCTTGCTGTTTCATTCCCTCCATTTTTTATGAGTTCAGCTGGGATGTTATCGATATCAGGGAACTTTCCCTTCTTCAATTGTTTAATAGCTGTGTCTACTTCACACCTTAGTATTGGTGGGTCTTTATCTTGGTGTTCAGGTTTTTTTCCAGAAACTATGCTGGTATCTGGGCGTAGTGTGTAGTTATACAATCCCTCACAGTATTCCGTCCAGCGTTGGAGGATGGCATTGCTTTCCGTTAAAAGATTTCCTTCTTTGTCTTCAATAACAGAGGCTTTAGGCTGTGTGGTTTTCGTTAGTGATTTCAGAGTGTCGTAAGCTGTTTTGCTGTTTCCCTTGGCCATTTCAACTTCGATGCTGTGGCATTGTTCTTCTATCCACGCTTCTTTGGCTTCTCTCATCTTTTTCCTCACTTCTCTGTGGCTATTCCTGTATTTGTTGTTGGCTTCTTGACTTGTGAACTTTTGTTTCTTAAGCTCTCTTCTTTTGTCGCAGATGTCAAGAACCTCATTTGTCACCCAGGGTTGTTTCTTTGTTCTGCTTCTTCCTAATGTTTCTTCTGCTGCTGTCATTAGCACTTCTTTGATGTTGTTGGCTAGTGTGTCCACATCATTGTCGATGGCTGTGAGTGCGGCGAACTTTCCTCCAATGTTGGCTTGGAAGATCTCAACCACTGTAGGGTCTTTGAGTTTTTCCAGATCAAATCTTATGCGTCGGTGTTTTGGCTGTTGTTTTGCTTTCAGTTTCAGCTTGATGGTGGTAAGTACAAGGTCGTGGTCACTGCCAATGTCAGCTCCTGGGAATGTTCTTGTGTTTGCCTTGTTTATGCTGGATTTGAATCTTTGGGGTGACAGAATGTAGTCAATTTGATTGTGAATCAGACCATTTGGTGAGTGCCAAGTTGATGTTCTAGATGGCTTGTGAGGATGGAGTGTGTTTGCCAGAGTTAGTTTGTGCTTCTTTGCGAATTCCAGCAGCCGCTGTCCTCTTTCATTTGTTTCTCCTAGTCCAAAGCGTCCTGTGGTTCCTGCCCAGGTGTCATAGGCATCAGGTCCCACCTTAGCATTCCAGTCGCCTTCCACAATAAGAATGTCTTTTTTGAGCGTTTTGGAGATGACGTTTTCAAGTTGTTCATAGAATTCTTCTATCTGGTCATCATCGTAGTCAGATGTTGGAGCATACACTTGGATGATGGTGAGATTCTGGGGTTTTGCAGAAACTCTGATTGAGATGAGTCTGCTGGATACTGGTGTGCAGCTGACGATGCTTGACACAATCGCTTTCCTGACAATGAAGCCTACTCCATGTTGATGTAGTTCTCTTCTCCACTGTACCATATCTTGTGGCCGTCTTGCGTGGTTGTTTCTCCGAAGCCCGTCCATCTGACTTCCGCAGCCTAGGATGTCCCATTTATATCTTTTTAGTTCATGTGTGAGTTCCTGTACTCTTCCTGTTTGGTATAGAGTCCTCACATTCATGTTCCGATGGTTACTCCTTTATTTGGAAGCTTTAGAGTTGGTTCTGCTCCAGTATCGCACTTGTCATCCCACCTGGAGGCTTGCAGTGGGTAGCGCGGTCGTTGTTGATCCGGGCCTCGACCGATCCGGCATGTTTTTCTGTTTTGTTTTTCTCATCATGTCCTTGCAGTGGGCTTGAGGAAGCTTGGTGGCGCCCATCTCCTCTCCAAGACTCCTACTGGTGAGTAAGAAATCACCAGCCCCTCACAACGTTTTGCCCGCCAGTAGAAGCGGTTACCGGGGTGTGGGTGAGTTAAGGACCCGGACCCAGAAGTGAGAGTTGAGTGCCAAGTGAGGACCAGTGCTCCCGTCCATCCCGAGGGATGCTACTGCCAGGTTTACAAAGGTACCACTTCTCCTTGATCATCATGTAATAAAAATTGCCTCTGATTCGGTGGTCCCAGTTGCTCTGGTCTCATGGTGACCTCAGATTCGGTTTGCCCATACACTTCTGTGCCTGTGGTGAGTTTGTGTCAAAGCCTTTGGGGTTGGAGGTTCGCAGGGACCGGTCGTTGGAGGGACGTTGTGGTGGTTGCCACCTCGGGTGGGCAACTCACTCAGTCTGGCTCCGCGACTGAGCTAATACTGTCGTTAGTAGGGGGCTTAGTAGGTGGTGTCCTGCGTATGTTAGCTCAGAACAGGCACCACTGAACACCGCCAAAGTGACCCAGCAGCAGTGCAGGGCCCCTCTGGCTGGTGGTTCTGACAGTTATAGATTTTTGTTTTATTCATTTTCCGTTTTTTTTAAATTCTATTCTTTTATTTCGATGATAATGGAATAAGTCCCTGTGTGCTCTTTTTAAAATCCAGTCTGCGTGTGTATATGCTTGTGTGAATTTTATCATCCATTCCCACAGGCATAGACTGACCTACTCCTCCAAAAAGCGAAACATGTGCGCAGGATGTTCTGCGTGCATTTCCACACGGGACCTCAGTTAATAGTCTCGTCTGAAAGACTGTGGGAGGGGGAGGGGGAGTCGGCACTGATGTTAACTCTAAAGCGGGTGAGGGGGGGGTTGGGGGGGGGGGGCTTGGACTGGATTGGAACTGGGGTCAGCAGATGACGAGCACACGCCCTGACCACCAGGCCAACCCTCCCCTGAGTCAGACTCCGTTCAAGAGTCATCGCCTAACTGTCCAGCTGGCTTTGAGGTGTTGCCCAACACTGGATCAGTGTCTGCATTGTCGCCGTTCATTGTTCAGAGCCTGCACAGCCACTCCAGGAGTCACAGCCATTGTCTCCCCTGACAGAGGGAGCTGTGTGGTCTGGGGCCGCTGTGACCTGGTCAGGGAAGGGAAGACGTGGTGCTGGGGGAGTCCTCTGCTCCAAGCCACGCGCTGTCACCTTCAACGCCTTGCTACCGGGATCAGTGCAGAAATCCCTGTTTTGTTGGCTTTTGTGTTTGGTTTGGGTTTTTGGGGGGTTTTTTTTTTGTTTGTTTGTTTGTCTTTTTTTGTTTGTTTTGTTTTTTGTTGTTTGTTGTTGTTGGGTTGTTGTGCTGGGTTTGTTTTTTTTTGGGGGGTGCCTCATCTTCTGTCGCGTTCCTGTCCTGTTGTTCCCACGCCGCTCGTTTCCATCTCTCCACACAAGCCACCCCACATTGGGTATGTCGCATCTCCTGGGTGGGAAGTCCACATGGAGTTTATCAATATCAGGTCGCCGTGGGGCCACCAGCCAAAGAGGCCATTCACTGCTGCTGGGTCACTGTGGCGTCGTTCAGTGGTGCCTATTCTGAGCTAACATCGTCTATCTAGTTTGTATTGTGTGCTTTTAGCTTGAAACGGTTGCTGTCTGTATTCACAATCGAGACAAGGTTCTCGGTTGTCAAGCACTGTAGTTGACAGCCTTGAAAGCCTTCTTTGTTTAGCTATTGTCAGCGTTTCTATCGCTGTCCTCACATCATTCTTCTGTCCATGTTTTGCCTGTTACGTATCTTACCCTGGTATTACTGGGACAGTTTTCCGCGTGTGTGTGCTGTGGTTTCCGTGTCCCTTTGAGTTGCCCTTCTTCTGCGTGGAGCATTCAGCAACTACTGCGGTCTGTTGTTGTGTTGTTGTTGTTGTTATTGATTCAAAGCTAGGTCTGCTCCCCTGCTAGTGTTACGGGCGACCCCTGCGGTCTGTTGTTGTTGTTGTTGTTGTTGTTTTTGTTGTTGACTTCAATGCTAGGTCTGTCACTGCTAGTGATACAGACGACACTGCGGTCTGTTGTTGTTGTTGTTGTTGTGGTTGTTGTTGACTTCAATGTTAGGTCTGCTCACTGCTAGTGATACAGACGACACTGCGGTCTGTTGTTGTTGTTGTTGTTGTTGTTGTTGTTGACTTCAATGTTAGGTCTGCTCACTGCTAGTGATACAGACGACACTGCGGTCTGTTGTTGTTGTTGTTATTGTTGTTGACTTCAATGTTAGGTCTGTTCACTGCTAGTGATACAGACGACACCGCGGTCTGTTGTTGTTGTTGTTGTTGTTGTTGTTGTTGTTGACTTCAATGCTAGGTCTGCTCACTGCTAGTGATACAGACGACACCGCGGTTGTGTTGGGTTTTGTTGTGGTTGTTGTGTTGACTTCAAAAAGTTAGATTGCTCATGTAGTTTTACAGACGAACCGCGGTCTGGTTTTTTGTTGTTGTTTGTTGTTGTTGTTGTTGACTTCAAGTAGGTCTGCTCACTGCTAGTGATAAGAAGACACTGCGGGGCTGTTGTTGTTGTTGTTGTGTTGTTGACTATGTTGGTTGTTCACTGCTAGTGTACAGACGGACACTGCGGTGTTGTTGTGTTGTGTTGGTTTGTTGTGTTTGACCTTCAATGTTAGGTCTGTCACTGATTGTATTCAGACGACCCGCGGTCTGTTTTTGTTGTTGTTGTTGTTGTTGTTGTTGTGACTTTCAAAAGTTAGTCTGTTTACTGTAATGATACAGAGGGGCATGCGGTTGTTGTTGTTGTTGTTGTTTTTCCTTTCCCGTTAGGTCTGTTTCATGTAGTGATTCAGAGACACCCCGGGTTGTTGTTTTTGTTTTGTTGTTGTTGGCTTCAATGTTAGGTCTGCTCACTGCTGTCATCAGGGCGACCGCGGTCTTTTTGTTGTTGTTGTTGTTGTTGTTGTTTACTTCAATGCTAGGGGGTATGCTGTGTACAGGACATGCGGTTGTTGTTGTTGTTGTTTTTGTTTTTGTTGTTTTTGTTGTACTTCAAAGTTGGGTTTTCATGTGTTACGCGACAGCGGTTGTTGTTGTTGTTTTGTTTTTGTTTTTGACTTCAATGCTAGGTTTCTCCTGTGTGTACAGCGACCTGCGGTTGTTTTGTTGTGTTGTTGTTGTTGTTGTTTTTGTTGTTGACTTCAATGTTAGGTTGCCCCTGCTAGTGATACAGACGCCTGCGGTTGTTTTTGTTGTTGTTTGTTTTTCAATGTTGGTTGTCTGTAAAGATAAGAGCACCCCCGTTGTTGTTGTTTTTGTTGTTTTTTGTTGATTCATGTTAGTTGTCACTGCTGATACAGACGAAACCCCGGTTGTTGTTTTTGTTGTTTTGGTTTTTGTTGTGTTGCTTCAAAGTTAGGGTTTCCCCTGTGTGTAAGCCCAAAAGCGGTTGTTGTTTTTTGTTGTTGTTGTTGTTGTTTTGACTTCAATGCTAGGGTTTTATGCTGTGTTTGGCGACACCCCGGGGCGTTTTTGTTGGGTTTTTTTGTTGTTGTTGTTGTGTTTTGGGTTGTTGGGCTTCATGTTGGTTGCTCCGTAGTCATCAGAGACATCGGTTGTTGTTTTTTTGTTTTTGATTCAATGTTAGGTTGCCCCTGTAGTTTCGCGACATGCGGTCTGTTGTTGTTGTTGTTGTTGGGCTTCAAAGTTGGGGTTGCTCACTGCTAGTCTTTCAGCGTGCGGTTTGTTGTTGTTGTTGGTTTATTCATGTTTGGTTGCTCATGTAGTGTACGAGGAAATGCGGTCTGTTGTTTTTGTTGTTGTTGTTGTTGTTGTTGACTTCAATATTAGGTCTGCTCACTGCTAGTGATACAGACGACACTGCGATCTGATGTTGTTGTTGTTGTTGTTGTTGTTGTTGACTTCAATGTTAGGTCTGCTCACTGCTAGTGATACAGACGACACCGCGGTCTGTTGTTGTTGTTGTTGCTGTTCAGTCTTTCTGGAGAATAAAACAGCAGAAAAATGGACCAGTAAGGCAGAAATTGACAGGGAAGTGGCAGGAAGAAAAGAGACAAAGTAGAGAGGGATAGAAAAGATGGAATTCCGAGCACAGAGTTTTCCCACAGGGGACAAGTTTTCCTTGAACGATTTTCAAGTCATTCTGCTGTCACCTGTCTCCATGATAGTGCTGACGTAGAGACGCTACATCACTGACAATAGAAAGAGAGAGAGAGAGAGAGAGAGAGAGAGAGAGAGAGGAGGAGAGAGAGAGAGAGAGAGAGAGAGAGAGAGAGAGAGAGAGAGAGAGAGAGAGAGAGAGAGAGAATTGACCTTTCCCCCGAAGAGAGAGACTCTGGTCCAAATGTCATCCTCTTTCATCTTTCTTCTTTCCCTTTCCTGTAGTCCTGAATTGTTCTGACCTTGTGTAGGAGAAACAAAGCAATGTGGACTGGAAGGAAGTTTAATGGAAAAGTTCCAACATGTGAGGAATGAAGTTTACATCTCTTTGAATCGCAAAACTAAAAGTCCACTCACCCATTTAGTCAATGTTCTCAGAATAATATTTAAAGTGTTTCAAATTTGCGAGACATAATGACAGCTTTAAATGGTCCCTCTTTTAATCTCCTTTGCAGGCTGTGTTCATGTGTTCACTGTGGCAACATGTCAGTTCTTTGTCAGGCGCTGATCTTCATTGCTGAAACATTGACGAGGCGGGACTTCTTCAGGGTCGTCTTTCAGCTGCGCAAGTGGGGGCGTGTGTGTCATTTGATGCTTCTTGTTTCGTTGTGTTTCGTTGTGTTTCGTTGTGTTTCGTTTTCTCCTCTGTTTTCTGGAGTGGACGGGTGCTCTGGAGGTAACCCACTGCCTAGAAAGCCAAGAGTGCTGGTTGGAAGTGTGCGGTGGTTTGATCCCCATTTGGATCCGAAACCGTCCTCCCATCTATTAGACCATGAGTGGTGGTCTGGGTGCTAGTCTGTTGGATGACGTGATGAACCGAGGTCCTGTGTGTTACTCATAATTAGTTGTTGCACGTAAAAGAACACGGCAACAAAGAGTTGTTCCTTGCAAAATTTTATAGAAGAATTACCAATCTGTTAGGGAACCAAATGCAGCCGTAGAGAGGAAAAGAAGAAAAAGAAAAACCTAACTGATGGCGCTGCTCTTGTGGCGACACGCTCTCCCCGGGGAGAGCAGCCCGAATTTTACTCAGAGAAGTCCATCGTGACTTAAAGTGGTATACAATGCAATACAATTCAATACAACACAACACAATGCATTATAATACAACACAACACAATGCAATACATTACAATACAATGCAATACAATACATTACAATACAATGCAATACAATGCAATACAATGCAATACAACACATTACAATACAATGCAATACAATACAGTACAACACAATACAATACATTACAATACAATGCAATACAATACAGTACAACACAATGCAATAATTACAATACAATGCAATACAATACAATGCAGTACAACACAATGCAATACAGTACAATACAATGGAATACAACACAACTCAATGCAATACAATACAAAATGATGCAAAATAATGCAGTATAATACGATGCAAATCAATGCAATGCAATACAATACAATACTGGTTCAGCGATACAAAGATCTTGCAGTTTGTGAAGTTGGGGACAGCTGATTGTTGTCACTGACCTGTTGGTTTTCACGTTTACTAATTATTTAAACTATTTAAGTTATCTCCCTTCAGGCAAAGTGGCTATTTATAAATATCTCTCTTTACTGTTTAAGTTATCTCCCTTCAGGCAAAGTGGCTATATATTTGTAAATATCTCTCTTTACTGTTTAAGTTATTTCTCTTCAGGCAAAGTGGCTATATATTTGTAAATACCTCTCTCCACTTTTTAAATTATCTCCCCTCACGCTTACTGGATATTTGACCTAGCTCCAATGTCTCTGTTCAGTTTCCTTCAATTACATAATCATTAGAATCAGGGACCTGGTTTCTGATCTGTTACCACGCAATTTCCTATCACATATCAACACTTCGTGTTATTATGACATAACAATACTTATGGCATGATCATGTTCTCATTCTCTTACAGATCAACATTTACTTGTTGGTTGTCCTATTCCTACAGAGTTGTACACAAAGAAGGGACTTGATAAGGGTATAACATTGATGGGGGCATTCAGAGTATATTGCATGATTCTCGTCAGTGTATCACGTCAACTGCTGAAGTCCTATATGATGTAGTCAACAGTGGCAAGCAAGGCTACTATAGTCTTGTTCAGGACGCTGCACACCCGTCTCCTTTCATCACCAGTTTCCTTCTACAAGCTGTCCTTGTCTAGATCACCTAGTAGCGAACAGACATTAATTAAACCAAGAGGGGAAAAAGCAATACTGCTCTTAGGAAATCACATTTGAACATAGGCATGTTTTCATGATATATCAAAAACTTTTCATTGGAGAAGTTTCATTTCACTGAAGAAGAAGTTTCATTTCATGGGAGAAGAAGTTTCATTTCATTAGAGAAGAAGTTTCATTTCACTGGAGAAGAAGTTTCATTTCATTGGAGAAGAAGTTTCATTTCATTGCAGAGGAAGTTTCATTTCTTGGGAGAAGAAGTTTCATTTCATTGGAAAAGAAGTTTCATTTCATGGGAGAAGTTTCATGTCACTGGAGAAGAAGTTTCGTTTCATTGGAGAAGAAGTTTCATTTCATTGGAGAAGAAGTTTCATTTCACTGGAGAAGAAGTTTCATTTCATTGGAAAAGTTTCATTTCATGGGAGAAGAAGTTTCATTTCATGGAGAAGAAGTTTCATTTCATTGGAGAAGAAGTTTCATTTCACTGGAGAAGTTTCATTTCACTGGAGAAGAAGTTTCATTTCATTGGAGAAGTTTCATTTCATTGGAGAAGAAGTTTCATTTCATTGGAGAAGCTTCATTTCATTGGAGAAGAAGTTTCATTTCACTGGAGAAGTTTCATTTCACTGGAGAAGAAGTTTCATTTCTTGGGAGAAGAAGTTTCATTTCATTGGAGAAGAAGTTTCATTTCATTGGAGAAGAAGTTTCATTTCATTGGAGAAGATTTCATTTCACTGGAAAAAGTTTCATTTCACTGGGAAAAAGTTTCATTTCACTGGAGAAGAAGTTTCATTTCTTGGGAGAAGAAGTTTCATTTCATTGGAGAAGAAGTTTCATTTCATTGGAGAAGAAGTTTCATTTCTTGGGAGAAGAAGTTTCATTTCACTGGAGAAGTTTCATTTCACTGGAGAAGAAGTTTCATTTCCCTGGAGAAGTTTCATTTCACTGGAGAAGAAGTTTCATTTCCCTGGAGAAGAAGTTTCATTTCATTGGAGAAGAAGTTTCATTTCATGGGAGAAGTTTCATTTCATTGGAGAAGAAGTTTCATTTCATGGAGAAGAAGTTTCATTTCACTGGAGAAGTTTCATTTCTTGGGAGAAGAAGTTTCATTTCCCTGGAGAAGAAGTTTCATTTCATTGGAGAAGAAGTTTCATTTCTTGGGAGAAGAAGTTTCATTTCTTGGGAGAAGAAGTTTCATTTCACTGGAGAAGTTTCATTTCACTGGAGAAGAAGTTTCATTTCCCTGGAGAAGAAGTTTCATTTCATTGGAGAAGTTTCATTTCTTGGGAGAAGAAGTTTCATTTCATTGGAGAAGTTTCATTTCATTGGAGAAGAAGTTTCATTTCATTGGAGAAGAAGTTTCATTTCATTGGAGAAGAAGTTTCATTTCCTGGGAGAAGAAGTTTCATTTCATTGGAGAAGTTTCATTTCTTGGGAGAAGAAGTTTCATTTCACTGGAGAAGTTTCATTTCATTGGAGAAGAAGTTTCATTTCATTGGAGAAGAAGTTTCATTTCTTGGGAGAAGAAGTTTCATTTCTTGGGAGAAGAAGTTTCATTTCACTGGAGAAGAAGTTTCATTTCTTGGGAGAAGAAGTTTCATTTCATTGGAGAAGAAGTTTCATTTCATTGGAGAAGAAGTTTCATTTCATTGGAGAAGAAGTTTCATTTCATGGGAGAAGAAGTTTCATTTCATGGGAGAAGTGTTGAGTATGTCTCTACCCTGGGTAGCAGCCTCTAAATCTTCTGGGTACCTGAAATTCCGAAAGCTTTCGCACACGCTTGAATGGATTGGGAAAAAAGGAAGGTGTTTTCTTCCAGATGAGTGAGTGAGTTAAGAGTGTGAATGCTGATATCGGTCGTTCCACAGTGGGCTTCACAGCTATCTGGCTCAGCACTTTTCAGGTTGGGATTTACACAAGTAGGTTACTCTGTGAGTCAAGTCAAGTCAAGTCAAAAATTTTTTTCCAGATGGTACATTGAATAAGCAATGCATTTGCTTTTTTTCATCAAGCCATCTCTCTAAGAACAAATTTCTTAATGATTATGATCTTAATGATGTGTGTGTGTGTGATAGAGAGAGAGAGAGAGAGAGAGAGAGAGAGAGAGAGAGAGAGAGAGAGAGAGAGAGAGAGGAGTGCGTGTGTGTGAGTGGTGTGTTGTTGTTGCTGTTGTTGTTGTTGCACTGGAAGGGGAAGTGGAGGACGTCAGTTGATGGATGTGTGCAGTGAAGTGGATATCTACTGCTACAGAACTTACACAGTACACAAAAAAGAGTTTAACAATAATAACAACAATTAAAAACATGAACAATGCTCATATTGCTTATGATAATTATAACAAATGTGTGTGTGTGAGTATGTGTGTATGTGTGTGCGTGTGTGTTGTGTGTGTTACTGTGTGTGTGTGTGTGTGTCTGTTAGTGTATGTGTGTGCGTTCTTGCGTGCATGCGTTTGTTTATATGTGTGTTTGTGTGTGCGCGAGCGCGCGTGTGTGTGTGTGTGTGCAAGCGAGCGTGTGTGTGTGTGTGTGTGTGTGCGTGCGCGCGCGCGCGTGCTCGTGCCAGCATGAGCTATCAATGATGATATAACCTACATGTAGCAATGGTGCCGTCTCGCTCTTCGCTGACTGGGACTACACGAAGCCCGGTTTTTCAAGTTTATACAACACACACACACACACACACACACACACACACACACACACACACACACACACACACCACTACCACCACCAACACCACCACCACCACCACACCACACATACACCACACCACACCACACACACACCACACCACACCACACACCACACCACACTACACACACACGCACACCACACACACAACACACACGCACACCACACACACACACACACACGCACACACACACACACACACGCCACAAACACCACACACACACACACACACGCGCGCACACACACACGCACACCACACACACACCACACACACACACACACACGAACACGCACACCACACACACACACATATACCACACCACTACACAACACCACACACACCCACACACCACAACACACACACACACGCACACCACACCACACCACCCCACCACACCACACACACACCACACCACACCACACCACACACCACACCACACACCACACCACACCACATACCACACCACACCACACCTACCACACCACACACCACACCACACCACACACCACAACCACACCACACCACACACCACACCACACACAAGGGGTGTTCACCTTGCAACTCTACACAAGATGTCTCGAGGTTGTCGGTTTGAAACGTGTAACCCAATATCATTTCTGATTCATATAATAAGTCCTACGGATGAGGCTATAAACCGAAGCCCGTGTGCGAACGCATGCAGAACATCTTGCGCACACGTTAAATCCTGTTCCACTTTAAGAAAGTGTAGGCCATTGTGTGCCAGTGGGAACCGATGACAAAATTTACAAAACCGCATACACACGGGGACTGGTTGTACAAAAAAGCGCATGGGTACTTATTCCATTGTCCTCGATATGTCCAAAAAAAAAAAATCTGAGCGCTTTGATTTGTTGCTTTACAAGATTCAGCGCTATATAAATTCCATACATTATATAATTCATACTGTCTTCACAATGCACTGCAGCAACAAAACAAGGTCACTTGTGAATCGATCTCCCATGGATGTGTGCATGCAGTCTGTGCCTATCTATCTATCTATCTATCTATCTATCTATCTTTCTTTCTTTCTTTCTTTCTTTCTTTCTTCTTCCGATCTGTCTTTTTTTTATCAATTTGTTACCACTTGTTGTTCCCCTTCTCTCTGTACGTCTTTCTGGTTGTCCCCCTCTTCTTTCTTTCTTTCTTTCGCTTCTTGCTTCACTTTTCTCCTCATCATCCATCTGCCTCTTCTTCTTCCTTCTTTTCATCTCTCCCTCTCTCCCCCATCTTGCCCTCTCCCCCACCTCCACTCCTCCACCCACACACCTTTCTTCTGTGTTCGGCTTTCTTTCTTTCTTTGGTGTTTTTTTGGTTATGTCACAGGGGGAACTAGATCTATTTTCTTTCTTTTTAAGTGGTTTTTTTTTTAAGATCTTCCTAGTTTATAGTGGTCATGCGTCATAAGAACAGCGAGTAAAAAAACAACCACCAAAAGCCTTTGATGCTGATTGATGGTTTGTCCACAGGCATCTGTCTCTACCCTGACCTGACCTGACCTGACGTGTGTGTGATAAGTCGCTATGTTAGCTGTCCTGCAAAGTTATGTTGACACATCTTTGACGCTAGGACAAAGCACAGGTTCTGGTGTGTAGTGTGGACAGACTGTACAAAGGAATACAAGCTTGTGCCCTGTGTGTGTGTGTGTGTGTGTGTGCGTGTGGGTGTGGGTGGGTGTGGGTGTGTTGTATATTGTATTGATGTATTTCTAATGGTAGTAGAAGTAGAGGAAATGCCAGTGTCACACTGGCTGTCTGTGTATAGCCTGCGTGCATCTGCGACAGTCAGTGTGAGGTAGGGTGGCCATGGAAAAGACTGGGTGTCATGGTAAACAGCCATAGAACAGAGACTGGAGTTGTTGGTCAACATTGATATACACTTCATGAAGTTGGTGGTCAACATTGATACACACTTCATGAAGTTGGTGGTGTTTATTGATATTTCTTATAATTACTGAAGTTGTTGGTGTTTATTGATATTATTTATTATTACTGAAGTTGTTGATAACATTGATAGAATACTTACTGATAGAATACTTACGTACTTATTGATATAATACTTACACATAATAATGCCGAAGGTGTTGGTAATTATCGCTATATAACTATTGTTGAAGTTATTGGGCACCTCCCTCCCCCAAGTAGACCTGGAATGTCTTTAGTGGTACTTGCTCTCAGACTACAGGCCAGTTTTCCCTCAAACCATTACACACAGACAGGAAAACAGGCATTGGCGTGTGCACTCACAGATATGTAATAATAATGATAATAATAATAATAATAATAATAATAATATTAATAATAATAAATGGAATGTATATAGCGCTATATCTTGTAAAAAACGAAAAAAAACCAGATACAGGAAGAGACACACACACACAAGCACATGCACGCACATGCACGCATGCACACACGCACACATGAGCACACACACACACGCCCCCTATACACACACTTACATATACATACGCACACACACACACTTACGCACACATGCACACTAATACATGCACGCACACACACATGAGCATGCACGCACGCACACCCCAAATACATTTACACATACACACACGCACCCACACAAAACAACACAACACAACACACACAACACGTACGCACACACACACAAGCGCGTGCGCACACACACACACACACACACACACACAACGCACGCACACACACATACACACACACACACACACATACACTGGCGCTCGCTCAGTCATGCACACTCCATAAAGCGTTGTCTTCTCCGCCTGAACTACTTGGTTCCTCCCCTTGTTCCCCTCTTGTTCCCTCCTCTTGTTCCCTCCTCTTGTTCCCTCCTCTTGTTCCCTCCCTCCTTCCCTTCCTGTTTCCCTCCTTTGTTCCTCTTTGTTCCCTTCTCTCTTGTTCCCTCTTGTTCCTTCCTCCTCTTGTTCCTTCCTCCTCTGTTCCCTCCTCTTGTCCTCCTCTTTGTTCCTCCTCTTGTTCCTCTTCCCTCCTCTTGTTCCCTTCCCTCCTCTTGTTCCCTCCTCTTGTCCTTCCCCTTGTCCCTCCTCTTGTTCCCTTCCTTTCCTCTCTTTGTCCCTCTCTTGTTCCTCCCTCTCTTGTTCCCTTCCCTCCTCTTGTTCCCTCCTCTTGTTCCCTTCCCTCTTTTTCCCCTTTGTTCCCTCCTCTTGTTCCCTCCTCTTGTTCCCTTCCCTCCTCTTGTTCCCTCCTCTTGTTCCCTTCTCCTTTGTTCCCTCCCTTGTTCCCCTTTCCCTCCTCTTGTTCCCTCCTCTTGTTCCCTTCCCTCCTCTTGTTCCCTTCCCTCCTCTTGTTCCCTCCTCTTGTCTCCTCTTCCCTCCTCTTGTTTCCCTCCTCTTGTTCCCTCCTCTTGTTCCCTCCTCTTGTTCCTCCTTCCTCCTCTTGTTCCCTTCCCTCCTCTTGTTCCCTCCTCTTGTCTCCCTTCCCTCCTCTTGTTCCCTTCCCTCCTCTTGTTCCCTCCCTCCTCTTGTTCCCTCCTCTTGTTCCCTCCTCTTGTTCCCTCCTCTTGTTCTCCTGTCTCCCCCTCCTCTTGTTCCCTTCCTCTTGTTCCCTCCTCCTGTTCCCTCCTCTTGTTCCCTCCTCTTGTTCCCTCCTCTTGTTCCCTCCCTCTTGTTTCCTCCTCCTCTTGTTCCCTCCCTCCTCTTGTTCCCTCTCTCTTTGTTCCCTCCTCTTGTTCCCTCCTCTTGTTCCCCTTCCCTCCTCTTGTCCCTTCCTCCTTGTTCCTCTGTTCCTCCTCTTGTTCCCTCCTCTTGTTCCCTTCCCTCCTCTTGTTCCTCCTCTCTTGTTCCCTCCTCTTGTTCCTCCCTCCTCTTGTTCCCCTTTCCCTCCTCTTGTCCCCTTCCCTCTCTTGTTCCTTCCTCTCTTGTCTCCTCCTCTTGTCCCTCCCTCCTCTTGTTCCTCCTCTTGTTCCCTCCTCTTGTTTCCCTCCTCTTGTTCCTTCCTCCTCTTGTCATCACAATCCTCTTGTTCCCTTCCATGCTCATTGTTCCTTTACCCTCCTCTTGTCATCCTGTGTCATCCTCTTGTTCCTCCTCTTGTTCCATCTCTTGTTTCCTCTGTTCCACTCTCTTGTTCTCTTGTTCCTCCCTTGTCCCTGTCCCTCCTCTTGTTCCCTCCTCTTGTTCCCTCCTCTTGTTCCCTCCCCTCCTCTTGTTCCCTCCTCTTGTTCTCTCCCCTTGTCCCCTTCCCTCCCTGTCACTTCCCTCCCAGAGTGGCGGTGTGCATGGCAGTCCTGGACACTGAATGCAGATCTACAAAGGAGGATCCATGCTTTGGAGTATTTCCCTAGCTATCAATTTTATGTTGATCCAAACACATCCTTTTAATCATAAAGAAATAATTTACAGACTGTGTGTTGGGTTAATGGCTTATAATGTTAAA
>CM054149.1:60241003-60248503 GCA_028751875.1 Rapana venosa | reverse complement strand
CTTGTCAGTAGGAGACGTGGCCCTGTAACCCTTCCGCGGTTAGTCACGCTTCCTTGTAGTGTAGTGTATACCATTGTGTTGTGTTGCATTGTTATTGTGTTGTATTGTATTGCATTGTATTGTTATTGTGTTGTATTGTATTGTTATTGTGTTGTATTGTGTTGTTATTGTGTTGCATTGTATTGTATTGTTATTGTGTTGTTATTGTGTTGTTATTGTGTTGTACTGCATTGCATTGTTATTGTGTTGTATTGTATAGTATTGTATTGCATTGCATTGCATTGTTATTGTGTTGTGTTGCATTGCATTGTTATTGTGTTGTATTGTATTGTATTGCATTGTTATTGTGTTGTGTTGCATTGCATTGTTATTGTATTGTATTGCATTGCATTGTTATTGTGTTGTATTGCATTGTATTGCATTGCAATTGTATTGTATTGCATTGCATTGTTATTGTATTGTATTGCATTGTATTGCATTGCATCGTCTTCTTCTCTGTCGTGGTGGTGGTGGTGGTGGTGGAGGAGGAACGCTCAGACAGCAGCAGCAGCTGTTGTCCGTCAGACCACGAGGAGCGACGTGTGTCAGGCATCCCACTTGCACACCAGGAGAGGTGTGCTCTGTCCAGTCGGTCTGCAGACAAGGCGGGAGAATGGACCCAGAGGGCAGAAACTAGACAAGGAGGAGGTGACAGGGAGCAAGGAATAAGGCAGAAATAAAGAGAGTGACAGAAAAGAGGGAATTTCTAGCACAGAATTTCCAGAATGTGGGGATGCTATTTATAATGGCAGGCCCCGACATCCCCACCGGGGAATTGTACTGTACTGTGATGCATTGTATGATTCTTTATTGTATTGTATTGTAATGTATCTATTATAGTGTTTTGTTCTGTATTGTATTGTACTGTAATACATTATATTGTATTATTCTGTATTGTATTATGCTGTATTGTAATTTATTGTATTATAGTGAATTTCGTTGCATTGTATTGCATTGTGTTCAATTGCAATGTATTAAAGTGTATTGCATTGCATTGCATTCTAATGTATCGTATTGCATTGCAGTACATTGTATGGTATTATACGGTACAGTAGTGCTTTGTGTTGTATTGTATAAAATTGAATTGAATTGCGTTGTGTTGCATTGTATTGTACTGTATTAAATTCTATAGTATTCTTTTGTCTTATTTGGTGTCATATTGTATTGTATCGCATTGTATTGTATTGCATTTATTGTATTGCATTTATTGCATTTATTGTATTGCAGTGCATGGTATGTATCGTTTTGTATTGTATTGCATTGAATTGCAAATTATTGTAATGCATTGCTTTGCATTGTTTTGCATTGTGTTGTATTGTATTGTATGGTATTGTTTTGTATTGCATATTGTATTGTATTGCATTGCATTGTATTGCATTGTATTGACGCTGGTGGCAACAGCAAAGTGAGAGGCTGTATGATCAGTGGCTTTCCCACTCACGGAATTCCACTTTACAGCTTAGTCTTTAGTGATCGACTATGACTCTCTGACTAGGAGGCTTGACTTGCACAGTCCTTATGTGCTGCAGCCCTGGGGGCTAGTTGGTCTTTGGAGAACATCTCCAACGCTGACTGTCCTTGGGACCACTTGGCCGAGAGAGTGGGGATGTACCGTGGGCAAGGAAACTACTATAATCAAATTTCTGCCCAAGATCCGAAACAACAGCTGCCTCCTCTGCTGTTTTGGAGGTCATGGTCGAACACGACGGACAAACAAATAAAAAATGTATCGTTTTGTACTATATTCATTTGTATTGTATGGTATTGCGTCGCATTGTATTGTATTGTGTTACTTTGTGTTGTGTTCATTGTTTCTGTATTGTATTGCATTGCATTGTATTGTGTTACTTTGTGTTGTGTTCATTGTTTCTGTATTGTATTGCATTGCATTGTATTGCATTGCATTGTATTGCATGAAAGCAGCTCAGGCACAGAGAGTTTCGGGAAGATAAGCTTAGTTTTGGACATGATTATTTGTAATGGTCAAATCATTTTGTATAATATACCACTTACACCTGGGCTGGTTTTTGGTCGATCTAACTCTAAGACATAGTTGCAAAACATCTATAGCATTCTTGTAGGTCTAGCAGACTGGTAGCTGAATGGATCCTTGAATTAACATCGCCTGATGCTTGTCACTTTGCTCTTATCGACCCATTCTTTCAAAAAAAAGTAAATGGAATTTATAGAGCCCTATATCTGGCACACACAAAAAAACAAAGCGCGTGCATACAACCTATTCTTACACATACAACCAATAGCAATTAACAGAGTTAACAAATTCAAACGTACACACACACTTTAAGTTAGCAAACATAAAATTGAACATACACACAGACACAGACGCACACACAGACGCACACACACACACACATACACACACACACACACACACACACACACAAGGTTATACATTTTTGCAGGGTGATGGGGATTTTGGCTGTTGAAGGCAGGGACAGATAAAAACAGGAGGGGGAAGTCTTAGGTTTGGAATATATCTGTCTTGAGGCTGAATTTAAGAGCGTCATAAGTAGGTTTTGGGCAAAGGGAGAGAGGGAGGTCATTCAAGATCACTGGACCAGAAACAGAGAAAGAACGACGGCCAACAGTGGATTGGTTGAATCTAGGTATTCGTAAGCACAAGGTATCTGCAGCAGAGCGGAGGGAACGAGAAGGAGTGTACAGGTGAATGCATTCACAGAGGTAAGAAGGTGCTGTTTTGTGGAGACATTTGTAACAGAGGGTACTGATCTTATGGTTAAATCTCTGTGGCACAGGCAGCCAGTGGAGAGATTGCAAGAGAGGAGTTATGCGTTCATATTGTTTTTCTTTCTGAGGACTAGTCGAGCTGCAGAGTTGTGTCTAGGTGGAGGGGAGTGGACTGATGATGCCGGCAGACAGCCAGCCCAGGCCTGGTGTTGCCAGCCCGCCCACCAGAGGCCAGCCAGGCTGGTCAGGGCTGCCCCCTGTCCGTCCTGTGATGTCTGGCAGACCGGACAGAAGAGAGCTGCACCAGTCCAGACGTGAAAGAGTGAGAGACGTGACTAGTCTGGCTGTTGCATCGGTGGACAGGTACTTTCGAATTGCACTAATACGCCGTAATTGGTAGTAGCATGACTGGCAGATCTGGGTGATGAATATCTATAAATATGTAGATAAACACATATACATGCAAACACACACACACACACACACACACACACACACACAGCACACAGCACAAAGACATGCGCGCGCACACACGCATACGCATGCACACAAACACACATACACACACTCAAACACACACACACACACATTGTACATATATCTTTTGATATCACGGCGGATATATGATGATGTGATATAATGTGATATCATAAAGTACAAAAATAAGAAACATCTAATCAAAAATACAATATAAATGATATAATATGATACAATGTAACTTAATATCACATGATAATAAATTATAATGAAATACACTATATGACATGATCTACTACCAGGTAAAACAGCATGATGTGATATAACTTGATATCCCAACACAAAGTATGATATGACATACTATGCTATAATGCAAACTAAACTAAACTAAACTAAACTAAACTAAAGTAAACTATACTATACTATACTATATACTGTACTATACTCTACTCTTCTCTACTATACTAAACTATACTGTACTATACTATACTATACTAAATATAAAATGATACGATAAATGGAATTTTTTATGATACAATATAACACAATACAATGGAACAAAACACAATATAATAGTTATATCATCCCATATCATTAAACACTATATAAAACACTATGATATGAAATAATATATTATGACATCGATATCATAAAACGTATCTCATATGATACGATAAAACAAAGCGCAATATTGTAGATTTAATGCGGGAAAAACCCACGCATAATTATTGTATCAAACATAAGCATCTACAACTGACCTGGAAGAGGGAAGGGGTGAAGGGTGAAGACAGACATGGCTGCTAAGCTCACTGTAGCTTTCCAAATGAATGTGGTGTTCTCTGTTGAATCCCCGCACAATACCTCATCACAAGAACACTTGGCTTAAACTCCACGATGTTATCATCACGTTTGGTAATGAACACCACAGTAAGCCACTGTGCAATACATCACAACACAAAACAACAACAATGGGGACGGGATAGCCTGGTGGTTAGAGTTATGCATTGTGATCTGCTAACCCTGGTTCGAATCTCGTGCAAGAGGATTTTTCCTCTGGCGTTAACATCGGTGCCGACTCCGCTCTCCCCAAAATTCCTTCGGACGAGACTAAATCAAACGCACGAAGAACATCTTGCACATGTGAAAACCCGTTCCGCTTTTCGGAAGAGTGGGAATTTTGTGCCGGTTTGAACAGGTGACAATGTGACCATGCCGAGGGGCAAGGATAGAAGCAGGGTAGGGAAAGAGTGGAACACAGCAACCAGGCAAAAGAAGACTCAGTGGAAGACAGCAGCTTTGGTTATCACCTCTTTATTCAGCCATCTACTGCTGTGTGGGTGAATGGTCTCCCTCTCTCTCTCTGCCTTCCTTGGCCTGTAGCCTAGCCTGTCCCTTCTCTCCTCTCTGCCTAGCCTCCCAACCACCCCTCTATATATCCCTGCCACTCGAACTGCAAAGACAGCGCCACCACACTGCGAGCCTTTTGGCCGATTTGGCCCAAGGTGAAGGAGATTTTGTGTTTTCTCATGCAGCTTCAGTGGTGGTTATCTTGCTGTCCGCGTAACGAAACTAGACATATTATATATCAAAATGAACTAGAAAGTATAAGCATTAAGATGCATTATTGCATTTTGCACAAAAATCATTTGGCTGCAAACTATTAGGGATTAAAGCCTCCGACTAGATACACTTTTAACAGCTGCACACTATAACTTTCGGAAATAAAACATTAAAACTTCAACAAAACTAAATACTTTATCACTAGAAAAAGAAGGATATGCACCACAGTTTGTATACATATACATATTATAAACCTCAGATGTCGGTGAGAGGAGATATTCATAATTAATCAGTTGTGTGAAAACACAGTTTCTGGTCTGCTTGCACCCAAGCAAGCTTAAAGCTGTTCGTCAGATCTAAAATATAACGATCTCTAATACTACAAATTATCCATACTAACATCTTCCAATCTTATATTTATTCATAACAAAACCCAAAACATACCATACATTTATATTTTTATGTCTGCATTTGTTAGAATTTAGTTGGACAATTCAAACTTGTTTACAACAAGGAATGGTGGTTAGCTAAAATTTAGGACTGGCACATTGTGTACAACTTACGCCTTACAATCTACTACTACTTAATATGAGCTGTTTTATTGATCTAAATAGAGTTTATTCCACATGTTCTTCAATGGCATAAGAATTATGATTTATTAAAGATTCCTTAAATAAAAATTAGAACTGCTTTTCTAGCAGTTAATATTTGAATACATACAGTACCTATACCAATAGACGAAAAATATTGATTTACAACAAAATAGAGAACTCTCATTGTGGTTGAAATGAATCGAGTCAAGATCAATACTTCAACAATCATATCCATGAATATGAGCAAACAATATGACTTAATAAAGTTATTATTATTGATTTTCTTTGCTAGATCAGACCAATGCTCACATTTAAGGGAGATAACTCGGGCCGTATTATTGAAGGACTAAAAGAATTATTTAGACAACATTCAGAATATTGGAAAATAAACTTATTTAGATAATATACTAAATATAAAAATATAAATATATCCTAAGCATAATAATGACAGTTTACATAGAGAGTTGAGAAAACTGAATCTATATTGACCACAAGGTTAGTATGGGTTTTGCTGTTTGGATCTAAGTTAAGTGTAGCCGTGTGTCCACCTGGCTACAACAAAATTTACAAAACTGCCCACACACTTGGTGAAAAAAGCACATGAGTGCTTATTCCATTATCCTCGAAAGAAAGAAAGAAAGAAAGAAAGAAAGAAAACAATAATAACAACAACAACAACAGCAACATTGAGTACACTAGAGCAGACAGCTGGCAGCAGCAGCAGCAGCACAGGCCAGACTGCAGGCAGACAGACAGGCAGACAGACAGACAGACAGGCAGATAGACAGACAGACAGACAGACACCCCCCCCCCCTCGTCCTCCAGTGATGCCCCCCTGGTCACGGATTCCCCGGACAGTTCATGACCTCAGTGCCGACCCCTGCCGCCAGTGCTTCAGCTAAGCCTGTAACTGAGGCCCCCTGTCTAAACGCACACAGAACACCTTGTCCACACGTTCCGCCTTTCGGAAGAGTAGGCCGTTGTGTGGAGGTGGAAACGGGTGACAACACTGACAAAAACTGCATGCACATTGGGGACTGGAAGGAAAACACACACACACACACACACACACACACACACACACACACACACACACACAACCCAGACGAATTCTTATCCATTACCCTCGAAATAAAAAGAATCAAGAATAAACAAAGCGCCTTATTTGAAAGACTGTAGCCTAAGACAACCCCACATCATCTGACAGGGTCAAAACTGACAGGGGAGGTATTTCCTTTGCTGGGGGACCGCGGAATCTTCCTTCCCTCCACTTTGCCCTTGATGGCAGGCAGGCAGTGGAGTGGTAGTGTAGCTGAGTGTGGAGCAGCTAGAGCAGGCTACAGTAGCCTAGAGCAGAGCGGCAGAGAGGGTTGGTTAGTGAGGCCTCGCTTGTGCTGAACACTGTCAGTCTGTCAGGCCTGGTCCCATGTACACTGTAGCCTAGGCTAGTAGCTAGCTGACTGGCGAGACTGGGAGAACTGCACAACTTGTGACTGTGAGGAGTAGCCTAACAGGCTAAGTGAAGTGTGCGTCTGCCTGCCTGCCTGCCTGCCTGCATGTGTGGTGAGAAAGAGAGAGAGAGAGAGGGAGGGAGGGAGGGGCTAGAGAGATAGAAAGGGAGCACCCAAGAAACGGGACAACAAACCAGCCTTTCTGTTTTCAGCGTGTCTGTTACGTCCGCCCTCTCTCCATTGGCAGTCTGTGCCTAGCATGTGGGGAAAAAAACCAACAACAAAACTATCCGGATTCTAGTGTGATTTTTTGCTGCTTTTTTTGTATTCAAATTCTGGAAGTACGTGTAAATGTGCTGTGTACTGCGCTGAAAGTGAGGATCCTTTTGAGTCAAGGCTGCTTTTGAATCAACACAGTTCGTTATTAGGTAAACACTTTGTGCCGTTTGTTTTGTCTTTTGCCTCGTCGCTGGTCGATTTTTTTTTAAAAGAGAGAGAAAACTGTGTGTGTGTGTGTGTGTGTGTGTGTGTGTGTGTGATCTACCACCGGAGACTAAATTGGAATGTGTAGAAGCTATCTGGTTGAATGGGAAAGGCGGAAGGAATACAGGGCTGTTGACTTGTCAGGAGCAAACAACTGCTATCACTTGTCAGGAGCAAACCACTGCTAT
>CM054149.1:60226003-60228503 GCA_028751875.1 Rapana venosa | reverse complement strand
GGGGGGGGGGGGGGGGAGGGGGGAGGGGTGTTGGGGTAGGGGGGGGGGTTGGGGAGGGGGGGGGTTGGGAGGGAAAAAAACTCACCATAATTAAAACTAAAATTATAAATAAAATTCACAAATAATATTATTACATATATTTTTCTCATTTTTTTTTTTTAATAATAAAATAAAAAAAAAAAATAAAAAAAAACAACAAAAACAACAAATAATAATAAAAAAACAAATAAAAACAAACAAAAAAAATACAATTAAAATTATAATATTTTTTAATATATTATATATATATTTTTTTAATTTTTTATTTTTATTTATTTTCTCTTTTTTTTTTTTTTAAATCCCTCCACCTCTTCCCCCCTTCCCTTTTTCCCACCATTTTTCTCGTCACAAAGACACCTGTGATCACCGTACTGAGCTGTCAGCCTGTGTACAGCAGATTATTACCACCGCTTATGTGCAACCCCCCTTTAACATAACTATAGTACAGCATCGCCACCTAATCAGACTGCAAGATGACGCCGTAGAAGAATTTTATGACCAGTACAAGATGTTCTGAATCAAACACCCAAGAAGACATCCTTGTTGTGCAAGGCGACTGGAACGCCAGATAGGTGAAGATGCTTGGAGACTGGGAGGGCGTTGTGGCCACATTGTAATAACAATCAAATGAAAGAGGCTTGAGACTCCTGGAGTTTGCCAGTAACAAACACGCCAGCTAGTGAATACACTTGGCCCACACATGAAGTCCAGAAAAGGGACATGGATAGCCCAAATTGTGAGAATCACCACAACACCAAATAGATTACATCATGGTGAAAAGACGTTTCAGTCTGCGTTTAACATCGCAAAGACACGAAAGTTTTCCAGGGAGCGACATAGGGATGATCATGATCTTGTTGATGATGACTTTCCGATACGTATAAAGAAAATCCACATGCGGAACAACATCAGGATCAAATTTGACCTCGGGGGAAAATAGGGGGGGCGAAGGACCAGAGGTTAATTTGAATTTTTTCAGCAAGGTAGGTGGAAAGTTTGCGCACCACTGTGTTAGACTCTGAATATGCACCATGACGAATAGTTTCAATACGCAGTGACTGAATCAGCATAACGAGCTTCTGGAAACGCCGACCAGTCAAAAAAAACTCATGGGTCACACCTAACATCCTACAACTATGCGACAAAGGCTGAGGAGTTGAAGAAAAAGAAATTGAAAACAAAAGGAAAGAGCAGAACATTATAGGGCAAGTCAACAAAAGAGTCAGGAAGGTCCATGCGGTGGCAAAAGAGAATTGGGATCGGAGAAACAGTGCAAGACATTGATGAGAACATCAAGAAAAACAATAGCAAGAAAGCATATAAGCTGGTGGAAAGACCTGACAAGCACGAAACAGAGAAAAGGTTTAACAATCCAAGACAAAAATGGGGAAGTGTCTCACTGACGAACCAGGTTATTCTGATAGATGGACGGAATACTGCTCGCCTGTATAACTTAGAACCGCAGGTGAAATTTTTCCAGAAAGTACTAATGTACCCGAAAGCAAAGAAACTGACGTCACCTATCTCCGTAAGAAGTGGAAAACAGCTAGTCAGATCGCTGAATAAGGGGAAGTCAGCTGGGGTGACAACTTTCCAGCTGGGTGGTTCCAAGCTGGAGGGGAAGACATGATTAGCGCCTACTAGAATCTGCAACAAGATCTGGCTGACTGGAAAATGGCCAACACCATGGACGCAGTCACTCTCATCACCCTCCCCAAGAAAGGAAATCTACAACAATGCCATAATTACCGCACAATCAGCCTCTATGTCCACCAAGCAAGGTCATGCTGCAGAATAATATTGAATAGACTGAAGCCACAGCAGAGACATCATTGCTGAGAACAAAAGCAGGTTTTCGAGCGGGCGCAGGCACAACGAAACAGATATTCAAACCTCGATACTATTGTGAGCGGTACTTCAACATAAAAAGTCCTTTACACGTATTTATCGATTTTAAGAATGGCATTTGACAGGGTGGTGGCATGCAGCTTTGTGGGAAAACATGACTTGTAACAGATCAATGCAAACTGCATCTGAGTCATTCACAGTGTACAGCTGAGGGCACCAGTGCAGAAGATACTCAACAACAACATAGTCGAATGTTCGAACAAATTTGGAGTACTTCAGGGCTGTCTACTTCACCACTTATCCCCCAACTATCTATCAAACATTATAATCTTTCCCCAAATATTATCATTCATCAATTTTTCCTCCCCTCCCCCCATCATTCTCATCCAATCATTCCACTCTTTCAAAAAAAACCCTCCCCCTATAATCTCACACTCCCCACAATTCACCTCCCACAAACTTAATTCCAACTATCTCTCTACCCCATATCACACCCCTTCCCACTCATCACACATTTTAACCATCCTCCTATTCCCCTAAAACCCTAACCCCTACATTTCTCAATACATCCTTTCACCCTCCATCATAATACTTTTCATCCCTCCCCCCCCCT
>CM054149.1:60196003-60216003 GCA_028751875.1 Rapana venosa | reverse complement strand
TGGTGTCGTTTTTGTGCGCGCGCTCGTGTGTTTGCATGTGTGTTGGGGGAGGAAGGTTTGCGTGTGTTGCGTGCGTGCATGTGGTGTGTGGGATGTGCTGGCGTTTGCGTGCGCGTGTTTCTTTCCTGTGTGTTGTTGTTGTTGGTGCCTTCAATTTAACGTCTGTTCACTCTAAGTGCTTTTAGAGTTGTGAGTGTGTGTGTGTGTGTGTGTGTTTGTTGTGTGTGTGTGTGTGTGTGTGAGTGTTTATTTTCTTTAGTTGTGTGTGTGTGAGTACTCTCATTCTTTTGTTTGTGAGTGTGTGTGTGTGAGTGTGTGTGTGTGTGTGTATGTAGTGTGTGTTTGGGTGTGTGTGTGTGTGTAGTGTGTGTTAGCTGTGTATGTGTTTGGGTGTGTTGTGTGTTTGGGATTTATTGTGTGTGTGTGTGTGTGTGTGTGTGTTTGGGTGGCATGTGTGTGGTGTGTGTTTGTGTGTGTGTTTTGGGTGTGTTGTGTGTGTGTGTGTGTGTGTGTTTTTGTGTGTGTGTGTGTTTGTGTGTATGTGTGTGTGTGTGTTTGTGTGTGAGTGTTTTGTTTGTGTGTGTGTGGGTGTGGTGTTTGTTTTGTGTGTGTGGTGTGGTGTATTGTGTGTGTGTTTTGTGTTTGTTTTAGAAGAGTGTGTGGTGTTAGTTGTGTGTTATATTTTGTGTGTATGTGTTGTGTGTATGTGTGTGGGGAGTGTGTTGTGGTGTTTTGTAGTGTGTGTGTGGGTGTGTGTGTGTGTGTGGTGTGGGTATGTGTGTGGTGTGTGTGTGTGTATCTGTGTGTTGTGTGTGTGGGTGAATGTGTGTTTGTGGTGTTTTGGTTGTGTTGGGTTTTTGTGTGTGTGTGTGTGGTGTGAGGGTTTTTAATTTTCTGTGTGGGGTGTGTAGTTGTGTGTGGGTGGTGTGTGTTTTGTGGGTGTGTGTGTGTGTTCGTGTGGGGGTGTGTGTGTGTGTGGTGTGGGTGTAAACTTGTGGGGGTGGTGTGGGAGTGTGTGTGTTGTGGGTGTGTGTGGGTGTGATATGTGGGTGTGTGTGTGTGGGGGGGGTGTGGGTGTACATTTCTGTGTGTGGGTGTGTGGGTGTTTGTGTCGTGGGTTGTGTTGTGGGTTATTGTGTGTGTGTGTGGGGGTGTGGGTTTGTGTGTTGTGGGGTGTGTGTCGTGTGGTGTGGATTTTTCAGTTGATATTGTGTGTGGGTGTGTGTGTGTAGGGGGGTGGGGTTGGTGTGTGTGGTGTGGTGTGTGTGGAGTGTTGTGTAGTGGGATTATATTGTTTGTTTGTGAGTGGTTGTGTGTGTGTGTGGGTGTGTGTGTGTGTGTGATGTGGTGGTGTGTGTGTGTTTGTGTGTGTGATGTGTGTGTGTGGGAGTGTTGTGTGTGTGTGTGTGTGTTGTGTGTGTGTGTGTGTGTGTGTAGTGTGAGTGTAGGTGTGGCGGTTTTTTGCCCACCACAGTTAGGTAGCGCATTCTGACTTCAGGGATGGTGTCTGAAAGACACTGTACTTTTTGTGCATGTGGGTTGTTGCTTTTTTTTGTATCGTTCCTTCCAGAACAGTAGACTACTCTTTTCTTTTTACAATGTGGGACCGGCGTTTTTACCGTTGTGCGCAAGATGTTCTGCGTGGGATCGCACCCAAGAAATCGCACAACGGGGCTTTCCATTCATGGGGACTTGGACATTAGTTGATGTTCCTGTCAAACCTGGAAGAAAGGGTCAGGCTGGAAGTGGAACCCAGGAACCTCGCGGTTTCATGTTGAGGCAAAACGTCTTGACCATCCTGCCACCCTCCTGTCTGTGCATTCTTCGATACAGTTGTCATGGTTCTCTGTCTCTCTGTCTTTCCTCATCTCTCCCTCTTTTCTGACTCTCTCTCTCATTCTTTTTTTTCTCGACTCTTCTCTCTCTTTCTTATGATCTTCTCTCCTTTTATTTCTCTGATTCTCTCTCTGCTCTTTCTCTGACCTCTCTCTCTCTCTTCTCTGACTCTCTCTCTCTCTTCTCTTTTTTCTTGACTTCTTTCTCTTTTTCTGACTTTCTCTCTCGCAGTCTCTCTTCTTTTTTTTCTCTGCTTCTCTCTCACTTTCTCTGACTCTTTCTCTTTCTCTCTCTCTCTTTCTCTTTTCTCTCTCTCTCTCTCCTCTCTTTCTCTCTCTATCTACTCTCTCTCTTATCTTTCTTCTCTCTCTCTCTCTCTCTTCTCTCTCTCTTCTCTCTCTCTTTCTCTCTCTCTCTCTCTCTCTCTCTCTCTCTCTCTCTCTCTCTCTCTCTTTCTCTGGACTCTGTCTCTCTCTCAACTTTTCTGACTCCACTAAACACTCGTAAGTCTCATAATTTAATATGATTTTACTTTCTGTATGGAATTTTTATCAAGGGATACAATGTTATCTCAGCTTCTTAAACGGATTCAAACAAAGGTTTATAGATATGCAGATGGCACAATTGGGTTATGGAATATATATATATATATATATAATTATATATATATATATTTATATATAATATATATCTCTTATGTATAACTGTGACAGATTTGCTCAATATAGCTGTTTAAAAAATCTGTTTCAAAGAAATGTATATGACATTAAATGAATAGTTATGGTAAAAGTGCTCTTACTAAATAGGTTTGGTGTTTCAGATATGCATGTGACCGAATAGATACAGAACAGAACTGAAGATGAATGAAATGCCGTTTATGTCATAGTGCAATAGAAGACGAAATTCCTTTTCTTGTTTTGTTGTCCAGCCCTTACACGATTTAGGTGCAATTCAAATAGACAACTATTATAGAGCTTGTAATTTAGGGTAATTGTTCTTTGTCACAAACATGAGACAACCTTAACTAATCTCTGCCATATTGTTTTATCATGCATTGAAAAGGGTAAATACTGTGCTATCGTCATATTCGAAATGCATACTTACTTGATGTAAACTTTAGTGATGTGGATAGTGGAAATAAGGGGCCATGGCCTAAAATCTGAATAATCTCTTGCATTCGCATTCTTTCTCTGATCTCTCTCTCTCTTTCTCTCTTCTCTCTCTCTCTTCTTCTTCTCTCTTTCCTCTCTTTCTCCTCTCTTCTCTTTTCTCTTCTCTCTTATCTATCTCTCTCTCTCTCTTTCTCTCTATCTCTCTCTCTTCTCTCTCTCTCTCTTATTTCTCTTCTCTCTCTCTATCTCTCTCTCTCTCTCTCTCTATCTCTCTCCTCTCACTCACTCTCTCTTCTCTTTCTCTGACTCGGTCTCTTTTCATACTTTCATGATCACGAACACTCGTAGTCTTAAATTCATATGGATTTTTCTTTTGTATGGAATTTATATCAAGGATACAATGTATCTCTGCTTCGTAAAACGTTTCAAACACAGGGCTTATAGAATTGCGATGCGCACAATTGGGATGAATATATCTATATATTATCTTATTATATATATTTATAATATTATATATATATATATATATTTATATAATATATGTATAACTGTGACAGATTTGCTCAATATAGGCTGTTTAATAAATTTTGTTTCAAAGAAATTATATTGACATTAAAATGGAATAGTTATGTTAAAAGTGCTTTTACTAACTTCAGGTTTGGTGGTTTCAGATTAATGCATGTGCGAAATAGATCCAGACAGAACTGAAGATGAACTGAAATGCCGTTATATCCCTCGTGAATAGAAGACGAAATTCATTTCTTGTATTGTTGTCCAGCCTTACCGATCTTAGGCTGCAATTCAATACGACCAAACTTATTATAAAGACGGCCTTGTATTTAGGGTAAATGTTCTTCTGTCAACAAAACATTGAGACACTTTAACATATTTTGCCAGATATGTTTATCATGCATTGAAAAGGGTAATACTGTGTATGTTTTATTAGACATGGATATTACTTGTTGTAACTTTTAGCTTGACTGTGGATTAGCTGGAAAATAAAGGGTGCCATGGCCTATAAAATATGAATAAAAAACTATTCGATTCGCCTTTCTTTCTTGGACTTCTATCTTCTTCTTCTCTCTCTTCTCTCTCTATCCTCTCTCTCTCCTTCTCTCTCTCTCTCTCTCTCTTATCTCTCTTCTCTCTCTGAATCACTGGTCATCTCTAGTCATTGTCTTTACTCTAATGGGCTACGCTGATACTGTGGGAGCAAGAATAAGAAACTGTAATGCATTGCAAGGTGTATTTTAAACATGACATGACCGAAAGATGATCCTGGTTCATCGTAATCCCCCGATCATTATTGTAGTCAGTGCTACCACCTAGTGTTACGTTTCGCACTTCGGAGCACGCTCTAAGCTGCTTACTGTGCTGTGCTGTGCTGCTGCTTAGTGATATTCTGTGCTAATGTTATAGTAGTGGTGGTTTTTTTTTTTGAACACAATCTGTTTAAAACCAAGGAAAGGATTGAGCAAAGCCCAGCTTCCTTATGTCGTCTGTCAGGAGGTAGCGTAAGCGCAATGGCTGGAAGCAAGCTGTACGTGTTTATATCCTATCCTCGGCAGTGGGCTGGGTACTGTATTTCGTACGAGGTGATAAACTGAGGTCTTGAGCACACAATATTCAGCACACGTAAACAATCCCAATAGCACCAAAAAAATTGTTTGTAACAAACATCTGTAGGAAAAGTTACTCTGAGTGGGGGAATTAAAGACTCTGCAGCGAGAGAGAGGAAAGGAGAGAGGCGAGAGATCAGAGAAGAGAGAGTTCAGGAGAGAGAGAGAGAGAGAGGCGAGAGAGAGAGAAAAGAAGAAAGTTAATGGAAAACGTTGACACTGGACACTTACAGTGAATTGATACTGACATGACATTTCAAATTCAAATACTTGATTATCTCGACATAGAAAAATCGTTTATCTTTAAGAGGAAGGAAAATGAAACATTCAGGATAGCAGATGATCACACGAGTGCATGAATACTTCATGTATTGTCAGCGGGTAGATTCCATACTACCTAATACCTTACATACATACATACCTACTAATACATACATAACATACATACTTACATAATAATACATACTACATACTACGGCATACATACATACTATACATACAAAATACATACATACATACCATTACTAATAATTACTAATACATACATACATACCATATATAATAATTTACTCCATTACATACCATACATACATTACATCCATACAATACATACATATCATACATACTACATATTGTTATACATAATAACATAATACATGGATACTTCCATCATCCATCATACATACATACATACAAATATGGTTTACAAATAGAATGTAACCAATTACCACTTGCCACATGTGGGGAGTAAACCCAACAAAAAAATCGATGGAGAGGGATGGGCTCCGCCCGGTTGATTTGCCAAGATTAAACAATGGACAAAGAAGCCAGAATCTCCATAGGATTCGGTGGCGGGTTACCAAGGACGGCCATCTTTGTTGTATCAGGACAGATGGTCGAAAGTATGTTATGGATGTTATACAAACGCAGCAAAATTTGTTGCAGACACGCACCACATGGCACCATGGAATGTACGGCACTTAAGAGCTGAAGAAAGTGGAAGAATGACAATGAGATGTCGATATCATTGGCACATCTTGGGCTCTGCGAAGTCAGTTGGAAAAAAATGGGAGAAAGAAACAGACAGGAAGACCAACTTCTACTACAGTGGAAAAACGGATAAAATGAAAAACGGCGTGGGGTTTCTCGTTACAAAGACTCTGTGACCGTCATGAGCTGTCAGCCTGTGTCCAGCAGACTTCTTACATCCGCTTGAGAGCAACCCCTTTAACCTAAACTATAGTAAGCATACGCCCTACATAGATGCCAGATGAAGCCGTAGAAGAATTTTTATGGACAGTACAAGAGGTTCTGAATCAAAACCAAGAAAGAATCCTTGTTGTGCAAGGCGACTGGAAAACGCCAAGATAGGAGAAGATGATGGAACGGGATGGGAGGGGCGTTTGTGGGGCCACATTGTAATAACCAATCAAAGGAAAGAGGTTGAGATCCTGGAGTTTGCCAGGTCGTAACAACCACCTGCCAGCTAGTGAAACACTTGGCCACACAAGAAGTCTGAAACTGGGAACATGGCATAGCCCAAATGGACGGAACACAACAACCACCAAATAGATTACTCATGGTTGAAAGCGGTTTCAGTCTAGCGTTAAATTCGCAAGACACGAAGTTTTCCAGGAGCAGACATAGGGTGTCATGATCTTGTGATCGCTGACTTTCGACTACGTCTAAAAGAAAATCCACAAGCGGAACAACATCAGGATCAAATTGACCGAGAAGCTGAAGGGACCCAGGAGGTATTAGAAATTTTTCAAGAAAGGATAGGGGGAAAGTTTGCAGCATCGCTGTGTTAGACTCAGACATAGGACAACTGACGAACTAGTTTCAATACTGCAGTGACTGAAACAGCAAACGAGCTTCTGGAAAACGCGACAGTCAAAAAAACATGGGTCACACAACATCTACAACTAGCGACAAGGGCGTAGCGAGTTGAGAAAAAGAAAAAATGACACCAAAGAAAGGCCGAATATAGGGCAGTCCAACAAAAGAATCAGGAAGTCATGGACGAGAGGCAAAAGAGAAACGAGAATGGATCGGTGAAACAGTGCCTAAGACCTTTGAATGAGAAATCAAGAAAAACAATAGCAAGAAGCTTAAGTTGTGAACGACTGACAAGCACGAAACAGAGAAGAATAGGTTTAACAATCCCAGACAAAAATGGGAAAAGTGTTCACCTCTGACGACCAGGATATACTGAACAGTATGGACAGAATTGCTCCGAACTGAGCCAAGTAGTCTAACACAATATAGATTCTGTCAGGAGATCCAGAAGTCATAAAGTTACCCGAAGCAAAGACACGAAGGTCTCCCTATCTCCGAGAAGAAGTGGAAAACAGCAGTCAGATCGCTGAGAAAAGGGGAATCATGGAAGTCAGCAGGGGCTGACAACCTTCCGGCTGAGTTTGTCCAAGTTGGAGGGTGAAGAATGATTAGCGCCTATGAATCTGCAACAGATCTTGGCCGACAGGAAAATGGCAAATCATGGGAGCAGTCATCATCATCACCCTCCCAAGAAGGAAAAATCTATACAATGCCATAATTTACCGCACAATCAGCCTATATGTACCAAGCCAGGTATGTGCAGATATATATTGAATAGACTGAAGCCCAAGCAGAGAATCATTGCTGAGGAAAAGAGGTTTCAGAGCAGGGGCAGACAATCGAACATATATCAACCTCAGAATAACTGTGAGCGGTACCTTAACATCAACAGACTATAAAGTATTTATTAGATTTAAGAAGGATTTGACCGGATGTGGCATGCAGCTTTTTTGGCGGGCACATGCCCTTGTACAGATAATTCAAACTGATCAGGAGTATCAAACAGTGATTACGCGAGGGCACAGGCAGTGTACTTACAACACAAATTGGAGAATGGTTCGATCATCACAGTTGGAGTAAGGCAGGGATGTCTACTTCACACTTTATCAAATTTTTGGAGAGAATCATGGCTGATGCACTGGAAATCATGAAGGATCAGTCTGCAATTGTGGAGAAACGATCACAAACCTCCGCTTCGCAGTGACATTGATGGAATAGAGGATCAGCAAACGAGCTTGCAGCTAAAGAAAAACAATGGTCGGCATCCACACATACGGCATGGAACTCAGTGCAGAGAACGACCCACTGTGTATGACTATAAACACCAACGGCATTAGCACTGATATCAGGGTTAATGCCAGAAGCTGGGAACAACTGTTCCAAGTTCAAGTACTGGGAGCATTGTATCCGAAGGGATCCAAGCCAGAAGGGTAAGCAGGACTGCACAGTCCCCCCCCCCTGACACTACAGCTTTGTCAAAACAAACGCCATCTGAGAGGATAAGAATATCTACTTATCTCAAGATAGATAATGCGTCCATGTCCTATCCTATTTCTGTTGCCTGTGAATATGGATGACTGCAATTGGATGAGAAGAGTACAGCAGTGGAGTATGAGAGCTTTCGGAGCCTCTTGGCATCTCCTACTAGACACATAAGCACCGAAAGGTGATAACAGAATCAGGCTAACCATTGGTACCTATGAGAAACATTTAAAGATCGTGTGAAAAAGGTAAAACTTAAGTGGTATGGACATGTCACAAGATCCAAGGAATTACAAAGACAGTTTTGCAAGGCATGTCAAGAGGAAGAAGAAGAGGGCAGACCAAGGATGAGTGGGACGGATAACATCAGTGAATGGACGGCTAGAACTCAACAACACATGCGAAGAAAGGGCAGAACGAGAGAAGAATGGAGGGAATGCGTTGTGAGTCTTTGAGGGTTGCCCCAGGTCGTCAGACTAGGGACAGATAGATTGATAGATAGAGACATAGTACATAATACACACACTACATACCTACATACATCATCATACATGCGTAATACTACATACATACATACATACTACATACAACCATTAATACATACATGTGTACATACATACCTACCACATACATACATACTAATACATACATGCAAGAATACATCACATACATACATACATAATACTACATACATGATGCTGCATAATACTTCATACATACATACATAAATACATACATACATAATACATATATATATATATATATATATATTATATATATCTATAGATCTATATAAATATATATATATATTATAAATACATACATATCATACATAATACATACCATAATATAAATAATGCTTAATACATACATACTAATTAATACATTGCATACAAAACACTACACACATACCTACATACATTACATAATGATATATGGAGAATACATACATACATGATACATAAATAATACATACATAAATACATACATTACATACATACTTAAATTACATAAATACATACTACATACATACATACATCTTCATATACATTACATACATACATACATAAATATTAACATAATAATACATTTTAATATACATGATATTACATACATAATGGCATACACACATGCATACATACATAATTCATAATGCATATATGGATACATACATAAATGCATACATACATACATACATACATAATACATAATACATACAAACATGTATACATTAATACATACATACATCCATACATAATTCATGATACACATAACTTACATACATACATTACATACATACATACTTAATACTTAATACAATGTCATATATGGATACCAACATGCTATATGGATTACATACATGTATATCGGATAATACATACATTACATACATCATCATAATACATAATATATACTATGTATACATAAAAGATAGTACAGCCATAGTTACAGTTGAATGGGGCCGGCCCCTTGGCCCCTTATCAACTAGTGAAATAACATCAAATGCAATAATTCTATTCTTCTTTTTCTTCTTCTTCTTCTTCTTCTTCTTCTTCTTCTTCTTCTTCAACCCAAATTCTTTTTTATATTGTTTTTTTTGTGGAATTTTCGAGGATAATGGATTAAGCATTCTGTGTTTATTCCGTTAGTCCCTTTGTGTGGTGTGGTATTGTAATTTTGTTCATCCGTTCTGCAAAAAACATAGTGAGACAGAGAAATGTAGGGGTTTGCAAGTAAACTAGGTTTGTGTTGATGTCATATGGTGCCACGTGTCTTTATTCCAGTATAGACAATATATCTTTATTATATTACGCCGAAATTCGTGTAATTAGCCGATTTCATGTAATAGGCAGGATTTTGCCGATTTCATGAACTAGGCAAGCGACAATGCTTATGACATGAAATCGGCATAAACACCTCCTATTTCATGAACTAGGCAAAAAAGTAACTGCTATTACATGTAATGAGCAAAATCGTTTTGCCTATTACATGAATCGGGCAATTGCACGATTTAGCGTAACAAACACCACACACACAAACACACACCACACACACACACAACACACACACACACACACAAACACACACACACACCACACTCTATTATATTTATATATATTATAATAGACGAGAGAGAGAGACAGCTGAGAGAGGAGAGGAGAGATAGATATAGATAGCTAGTTGATAAAGAGATAGAAGATAGATAGAAAGAGATAGATAGTTATAGATCTGTAAACTGTTATTGCGTTGTTATTCCCAGGAGGGTTCATGGCTTTGTCGTGAAGGATTTGGGTTTTCATCGAGCAGGACCCCTCAACAACTTGCGGTTTTCGAGACTTGACCTCATGGGCGGAAGTAACCAGAGCTTTGCAAGACCTTACGACCGGGGCTTATGAACAGAGTGGCGCATATGGGATGGAGGTGAGCTCGGAGAAAAGTAAAGTACTTGTGAACAGCAGAGCAACGCCACTGCTAAAATTTCAATGAACGGCTAGCCACTGGAGAGGTAGACGCTTTTAAATATGGGCTACACTCAAAAGGCGGGCGATCGACGACAGAAATTCAAAGTCAGATAGCATGGGAACATCATCCATGACAACTCACCACCATATGGAAAAGTAAAGAGATCACGTTTACCAATCAAACTAAAGCTTACAATGCCTAATTTCAGATATCCATGCTGTACGGAAGTGAAACTGGACATTGACTTGCTGAAACAGCAAAGCGAATCTGTCATTTTAAACAAAATGCAATAGAAAACTTGCTGGGCAATCTGGAGAGAACGAAAGACCCAGATGGAATTTGTCAAGGAGCAAAATAAACACGGCTGGAGGTCCACAGGGAACCCCTTTCACCATCGTCAAGAAGAAAAAAGCTGACTGAGTTCGGCAAGTCCACCCGCCACAACACTTGCCAAAAACAAGTACTGCAGGGAATAACACTGTAGGTGGCAGGAACGAGGGGAGGACGAATAGTCATGGTGGACAAATCAGAGAATGGGACTCAGGATGATGATCGGCACTACTGCGCAGAGCGAGTGAACGAGATGGATGGAGGAGGCTTACACGGCATGTTTTGTGTCTCTCCAGACCGCAAGTCCGGGATGATGATGGAAGATTGATGATGATGATGTATGATGATGATGATGATGATGATGGATGACGTCGAGACCGACGACGACGGACGAGATGATTGATGCGATGATGAGAGACGAGAGACGACGATGATGATGATGATGATGATTGATGAGATGATGATGATGATGATTCGAGATGTTTTGGAACATGAAATGTCTGGTGTTTCTGTGTAGGTAAGAGCACAATATTATAAATGCCCATATCTTACTGTTTTGCCCATTCTTCTCTCTCTCTTATCTTCTCTCTCTCTCTCTCTCTCTTTTTATATATATAGATAATAGATTAATATATTTAATAATATATGAATATTCTATTATCTCTATTCTCTATTTGATGTTATCCATAACTTGGGTCGTTTTTAGGAGGGGATGGATGTAAAAGCACATGTTTGCTAATTCATTGTCTGAGATAAAAAGACGTTTTATTGTCATTGTCTTCTCTCTCTCTCATTCTCTCTCTCTCTCTTTCTTCTCTCTCTCTCTCTTCTCTCCTCTTTCTCTTCTCTCTCTACTCTCTCTTCTTCTCTCTTCTCTCTCTTTAAGTTAAATATTATATATATATATATATATAAATATATATATATATTATATATGTTATGTTATTATATATATTATATATATATATCATATATATTATATATATTTATATAAATGAACGGGGATATTCTGATAGAAGCGTTGAGTACCTGTCAAGTAGTCTCAAGCCATATACACTCCACAGGCTATTACGCCATCCTCATGTCATTGATCATCATTCAATTAAAAAAATATATATCAGTTTGGAGCACAAACCTTTCCGTCAGATACATCTGTCATAATATAGTTTACGTTTTGGATGCACACATCAATTCTGGCGTTCGACACAGGTTACATAACGCAGTCGACGTTTCTGCAGCACAAAGTGCCGTGACCCTTGAATGAGCGCTGCTGCATTCCTTTAGATTTGATAACATCCATACATACATACCACACTACATACATTAATACATACCACCATTACTAATTAAAAACATATAAAAATACTAATACATACATACATACATACATACATACATACATCTAACTAATACATAATACATAATACACACATACTCATAATATACATACATCACACATACATCATACCTCCAACCCCACAAACATTCCATAATACAAATAACAACATACAACATCTAATATTAACACTAACCAACCATACTCCACTACCACTCCAACTAATAATACAAAACAAATACCCTATCCCCTAAAAACATCCCTACCTACACACAACACCATACATACACAATAATAACATCCATACATAAATATATATCTAAAACCTACATACATAATACAACATAATAATTAAATACATACACAATACCTGACATTCATCCATACATACAACATACATATAATCATAATCCATTAATACATACATCATATATAATATAACAAATAATACAAAATACACATACACAATCCTACATAACCTACAATACACATAAACATACAAACTACATAATACTCCATAAATATATAAATATAAACCTACATTACATCCATACCCCTAACCATACCTACATCGCTATACATATACATAATCATAATACATAATACCTACATATATATATAACAACATACATCTACAACACATCCATAAACAAATTACTAATTACTACATATAAAAATAATACATATACATACCTAATACCATACATACCTACATAATACCATATATACATAATCCATCTTTCTACATTAACCTACATTTATCATAATACATACATACATACATAATACATTAATACTACATACAAAACACACACATACATCATATAATAATAAATTACATCTACATTCCTACATCTCAAAACCTACTAACATACATACATTAACACATATCATAATACATAAACATACAAACATACATAATACATACACACATACATATATATAACATAAAAACCACATAATACACACAGACATTACATAAATATAAAATACAAAACATACACAAATTTACAACAGATTCCATGATACACAAACTAATACATAATAATAATACCTACAAAATAATCCCTAACTACATAATAATACATCATACTTCATACTCCATACAACCATACATACAAACATACATACATATATCAACATACAACCATAACAATAACACACATGGTCTTACATGATACAACATACATTTACTAATAATACATACAAACATAGATTAATAATAATCATTCATTCCATACTACAAAATCATACATGATACATACATACATACGATACATACAATACATAATACATACATCCATACATGCCATACATACTACATGTATATAAATTACATTGTGACCCTATACGCGAAACGAGTGGAGAGACTGACCATATTTACGTGAGAGGCCATTTTAGTAGATTTTCAGATTGAGGTATACAGTCAAGATAAACTTTTCTTTTTAGTGTGTACTGGAGTATGAAAGTGGGATCAGTACTGAGTATGAACTGTGGATTATGTAAGACGTATGACAGGGGATATGTTACGAAAGTTATGAGCAGTGCGATTTTGTATGAAGTATGACAGTGGGATTATGTACTGAAGTATGCGTGGATCAAGTACCACGAAGTATGGAAAGTGTGCGTTGTAGCTGAAAGTAATGACAGTGGATTATGTACTGAAGTAGAAAGTGGGGGTTTGTATGATAGTATGAACGTGGGATGCTGTATGAAGTATGTCAAGTGGGGTCATGTATGAAGACGGACAGTGGGGTCATGTATGAAGAAAGGACGTGGGGTCATGTATGAAGTATGACAGTGGGGTCATGTACTGAAGTATGAAGTGGGGTCATTATGAAAGTATGCCAGGGGGGTCATGTACTGAAGAAGGACAGTGGGGTCATGTAACTGAAGAAGGAAACAGTGGGATGTGGATTTCTGTGCGTGTACTTCAGATGCTCTAGACCGCGTTGTACCACCCCACCTCTCAGTTGACTGCCAAAGTTCATGGCAACATTTGTCAATGGATGAGTTTGTCACTGTTTTTAATAATAATACTAATTTATAATGTATGAATATTATATAGCGCTGAATTCTTGTAATAGCAACAATAAAAGCGCTCAGATGATTTTTTTAATTTTGCGGTGTGTACGCGATTTTTTGAACTTTTGTATCTGTTCCCACCAGCACACAATGGCTACTCTTTCGAAACGCCGAACAGGATTAACGTAGTGCCGAAATGTTTGCAAGCGTTCGCACACGGGGCTCGGTTTATAGTTCTCACAGAGAAATCTCGTGATTAAAGTGGTATAATAAATACATAAATAAATAAATACCTACATGAAGGACTTTGACATTCAGTTTGTCACTGTTAGCATGGGGGGTGGGGTGGGGGGTTAAACGGGGAGGAGGGAAGGGGGACGCATTAAAAAGGCTTTTCATTGCAGAAACCAAAACGTGGTCAGAACGGAAGTCTGCGACAGGCTGTGCGTATGGTCAGAATGACGACTGAGGACAGCCTGTGATGGTCCGAACTGAAGACAGCGCATTGCATGGGTCAGAACTGAAGTCTGAAGACAGCGCTGTGATGTTCAAGAACTGAAGTTGGAAGACAGCGTGTGGCCATGGTCAGAACTGAAGTCTGAAGACAGCGCTGTTCCTTATGGTCAGAACTGACAGACAGCGCGTGTGCTATGGTCAGAATGAAGACATCGCTGTGCATGGTCAGAATGAGACCAGCGCTGTGCTGGTCAGGACAGGCGACAGCGTGTGCCTGGTCAGAATGAAGGTCAGCGCAGCGCACCTGTGCATGGTAGAACTGAAGACGCGCTGTTGTGATGGTCAGAAATGAAGACCGCGCTGTGCCATGGTCAGAAATGAAGTTGAAGCAGCGCTGTGCCATGGTCAGAAATGCAGAAGCGCGGTGCATGGTAGACTGAAGTCTGCAGACAGCGCTGTGCCATGGTCAGAACTGAATGGCTGCAAGACAAGCGCTGTGCATGGTAGAACTGAAGACAGCGCTGTGCCAAGGTCAGAACTGAAGTTGAGACAGCGCTTGTGCCATTGGTCAGAACTGCAGACAGCGCTGTGACCTGGTCCAGAACTGGAATACAGGCTGTGCATGTCAGACTTGAAGACAGGTTGTGCTGTGGTAGAATGAAGCCAGGCAAGTGCATGGTGTGAACTTGAAGTCTGCAGCCAGCGCTTGTGCCATGGTCAGAACTGCAGACAGCGCGGTGCCCATGGTCAGGACTGAAAGACAGCGCTGTGCAATGGTCAGGAGTCAGACACTGAAGACAGCGCTGTGCCATGGTCAGAATGAGACAGCGCTGGGCCTGGTAAAATGAAAGACAGGCGCTGTTTCGCATTAGGTCAGAATGAAGACAGCGCTGTGCATGGTCGCGACCTGAAGACAGCGCTGTGCCATGGTCAGGATGATGACAGCGCGTGTGCCATGGTAGAATGAATGACAGCGCTGTGCCAATGGTCAGAATGAAGGCACCGCGTGTTTGCATGGTCAGAACTGAAGCAGCGCTGTGCTGGTTCAGAAGCTGAAGTCTGCAGCCAGCGCTGTGCATGGTAGCCCCGTAGGATGAAGACAGCGCTGTGCCGAGGGTAGGTATAAGGGTGGTGGCGGGTTTCCTCCGCTTGTGGAAATGTGTATTTGAGCGGAGCCGTTTGTAATGTATGTATGTATGTATTATGTATGTATGTATTGGTATGTATGTGTGTATGTAAGTATGTATTATGTATGGACGGACGGGGACGAACGAACGGACGGACGGCTTATATATATATATAAGGGACGGGCTTAGCTCAGTGGTCGGAGCATCGCTTTCCTCCGCAAGTTAAGCAGCGTCGAGCGTGGTTACAGTTGGATGGGTGACCGCCCTCCCTTTTGGCGCTTGGCTTCCAGTACAATCCCCAGTTCACCAGCTGTAAATGGGTATTGGTCCTCTTTAGGGTAGGGAACGTTAAAGCAGCGAGGAGAGGAGATGGCTGGTCAATATGTGGCCTAGAGAACAGCCCACAGTAGGCTACAGTGTGGATGTGTGTAGCAGGGCGCTGAGTGTCGGTCACTAATGACTTGGACTGTTCCAGGCCTAGTTACAAGAGGAAAGGAGGGAGAGCAAGCTCCACTCAGACGTGTGTGGATTTTTTGGATTATTTTGAATGAAAGAGAGAAGAACAAGAAACCAAGGAAAAAGGGGAAAAAGAAAAATTCGGTCTCGACGCTTCTGTGTAATTTGAGCGGTGAGTGATTTTGTGTATGTGGGGTGTGTGTGTGTGTGGAGTGTGTGTATTGGAGTTCTTGTGTGTGTGTGTGTGTGTGTGTGTGTGTGTTGTGTGTATGTGTGTGTGTCTGTGTGTGTGTCGTGTGTGAGTGGTGTCGTTTTTGTGCGCGCGCTCGTGTGTTTGCATGTGTGTTGGGGGAGGAAGGTTTGCGTGTGTTGCGTGCGTGCATGTGGTGTGTGGGATGTGCTGGCGTTTGCGTGCGCGTGTTTCTTTCCTGTGTGTTGTTGTTGTTGGTGCCTTCAATTTAACGTCTGTTCACTCTAAGTGCTTTTAGAGTTGTGAGTGTGTGTGTGTGTGTGTGTGTTTGTTGTGTGTGTGTGTGTGTGTGTGAGTGTTTATTTTCTTTAGTTGTGTGTGTGTGAGTACTCTCATTCTTTTGTTTGTGAGTGTGTGTGTGTGAGTGTGTGTGTGTGTGTGTATGTAGTGTGTGTTTGGGTGTGTGTGTGTGTGTAGTGTGTGTTAGCTGTGTATGTGTTTGGGTGTGTTGTGTGTTTGGGATTTATTGTGTGTGTGTGTGTGTGTGTGTGTGTTTGGGTGGCATGTGTGTGGTGTGTGTTTGTGTGTGTGTTTTGGGTGTGTTGTGTGTGTGTGTGTGTGTGTGTTTTTGTGTGTGTGTGTGTTTGTGTGTATGTGTGTGTGTGTGTTTGTGTGTGAGTGTTTTGTTTGTGTGTGTGTGGGTGTGGTGTTTGTTTTGTGTGTGTGGTGTGGTGTATTGTGTGTGTGTTTTGTGTTTGTTTTAGAAGAGTGTGTGGTGTTAGTTGTGTGTTATATTTTGTGTGTATGTGTTGTGTGTATGTGTGTGGGGAGTGTGTTGTGGTGTTTTGTAGTGTGTGTGTGGGTGTGTGTGTGTGTGTGGTGTGGGTATGTGTGTGGTGTGTGTGTGTGTATCTGTGTGTTGTGTGTGTGGGTGAATGTGTGTTTGTGGTGTTTTGGTTGTGTTGGGTTTTTGTGTGTGTGTGTGTGGTGTGAGGGTTTTTAATTTTCTGTGTGGGGTGTGTAGTTGTGTGTGGGTGGTGTGTGTTTTGTGGGTGTGTGTGTGTGTTCGTGTGGGGGTGTGTGTGTGTGTGGTGTGGGTGTAAACTTGTGGGGGTGGTGTGGGAGTGTGTGTGTTGTGGGTGTGTGTGGGTGTGATATGTGGGTGTGTGTGTGTGGGGGGGGTGTGGGTGTACATTTCTGTGTGTGGGTGTGTGGGTGTTTGTGTCGTGGGTTGTGTTGTGGGTTATTGTGTGTGTGTGTGGGGGTGTGGGTTTGTGTGTTGTGGGGTGTGTGTCGTGTGGTGTGGATTTTTCAGTTGATATTGTGTGTGGGTGTGTGTGTGTAGGGGGGTGGGGTTGGTGTGTGTGGTGTGGTGTGTGTGGAGTGTTGTGTAGTGGGATTATATTGTTTGTTTGTGAGTGGTTGTGTGTGTGTGTGGGTGTGTGTGTGTGTGTGATGTGGTGGTGTGTGTGTGTTTGTGTGTGTGATGTGTGTGTGTGGGAGTGTTGTGTGTGTGTGTGTGTGTTGTGTGTGTGTGTGTGTGTGTGTAGTGTGAGTGTAGGTGTGGCGGTTTTTTGCCCACCACAGTTAGGTAGCGCATTCTGACTTCAGGGATGGTGTCTGAAAGACACTGTACTTTTTGTGCATGTGGGTTGTTGCTTTTTTTTGTATCGTTCCTTCCAGAACAGTAGACTACTCTTTTCTTTTTACAATGTGGGACCGGCGTTTTTACCGTTGTGCGCAAGATGTTCTGCGTGGGATCGCACCCAAGAAATCGCACAACGGGGCTTTCCATTCATGGGGACTTGGACATTAGTTGATGTTCCTGTCAAACCTGGAAGAAAGGGTCAGGCTGGAAGTGGAACCCAGGAACCTCGCGGTTTCATGTTGAGGCAAAACGTCTTGACCATCCTGCCACCCTCCTGTCTGTGCATTCTTCGATACAGTTGTCATGGTTCTCTGTCTCTCTGTCTTTCCTCATCTCTCCCTCTTTTCTGACTCTCTCTCTCATTCTTTTTTTTCTCGACTCTTCTCTCTCTTTCTTATGATCTTCTCTCCTTTTATTTCTCTGATTCTCTCTCTGCTCTTTCTCTGACCTCTCTCTCTCTCTTCTCTGACTCTCTCTCTCTCTTCTCTTTTTTCTTGACTTCTTTCTCTTTTTCTGACTTTCTCTCTCGCAGTCTCTCTTCTTTTTTTTCTCTGCTTCTCTCTCACTTTCTCTGACTCTTTCTCTTTCTCTCTCTCTCTTTCTCTTTTCTCTCTCTCTCTCTCCTCTCTTTCTCTCTCTATCTACTCTCTCTCTTATCTTTCTTCTCTCTCTCTCTCTCTCTTCTCTCTCTCTTCTCTCTCTCTTTCTCTCTCTCTCTCTCTCTCTCTCTCTCTCTCTCTCTCTCTCTCTCTCTTTCTCTGGACTCTGTCTCTCTCTCAACTTTTCTGACTCCACTAAACACTCGTAAGTCTCATAATTTAATATGATTTTACTTTCTGTATGGAATTTTTATCAAGGGATACAATGTTATCTCAGCTTCTTAAACGGATTCAAACAAAGGTTTATAGATATGCAGATGGCACAATTGGGTTATGGAATATATATATATATATATATAATTATATATATATATATTTATATATAATATATATCTCTTATGTATAACTGTGACAGATTTGCTCAATATAGCTGTTTAAAAAATCTGTTTCAAAGAAATGTATATGACATTAAATGAATAGTTATGGTAAAAGTGCTCTTACTAAATAGGTTTGGTGTTTCAGATATGCATGTGACCGAATAGATACAGAACAGAACTGAAGATGAATGAAATGCCGTTTATGTCATAGTGCAATAGAAGACGAAATTCCTTTTCTTGTTTTGTTGTCCAGCCCTTACACGATTTAGGTGCAATTCAAATAGACAACTATTATAGAGCTTGTAATTTAGGGTAATTGTTCTTTGTCACAAACATGAGACAACCTTAACTAATCTCTGCCATATTGTTTTATCATGCATTGAAAAGGGTAAATACTGTGCTATCGTCATATTCGAAATGCATACTTACTTGATGTAAACTTTAGTGATGTGGATAGTGGAAATAAGGGGCCATGGCCTAAAATCTGAATAATCTCTTGCATTCGCATTCTTTCTCTGATCTCTCTCTCTCTTTCTCTCTTCTCTCTCTCTCTTCTTCTTCTCTCTTTCCTCTCTTTCTCCTCTCTTCTCTTTTCTCTTCTCTCTTATCTATCTCTCTCTCTCTCTTTCTCTCTATCTCTCTCTCTTCTCTCTCTCTCTCTTATTTCTCTTCTCTCTCTCTATCTCTCTCTCTCTCTCTCTCTATCTCTCTTTTTGAATGTTAGAAAAAGTTTAATTAAAATTAAAATAGTTGTATTGAAAAAGTTAAGTTATTGAAAAATTATGCAAGAAAATTATTTTTTGTAGTGTGTGTGTGTGTATGTTGTTGTGGTGTTTTGTGTGTGTTGGTGTGTTGTGTGTGTCTGTGTGTGTGAAATGTATGTATGTATGTATGTAAATGTATTATGTATGAAATGTATGTATGTATGCATGTATGTAATGTATGTATGTATGATGTATGTATGTATGTAATGAAGTTGTATTATGTTGTATGTATGATGTATGTATTGTGTATGTATGTATGTATGTATGTATGAATGTATGTATTATGTAATGTATGCAATATTTTGTATGTGTGTAAATGTATGTATGAATGTATGTATTAT
>CM054149.1:60178503-60193503 GCA_028751875.1 Rapana venosa | reverse complement strand
TGTCTGTCTGCCTGTCTGTCTGTCTGTCTGTCTGTCTGCCTGTCTGTCTGTCTGTCTGTCTGCCTGTCTGTCTGTCTGTCTGTCTATCTGTGTTTTGGGAAGAAGTTGAGCTGTCATAGACTGTTTACCTAACATATGTGACACGGCTTCAGTTTCGAAGAATTTCTTAGTGAGTAGGTTACACATCCTAGTTCTTCATTTCAGTCGATGTCTGTCTGTCTGTTTGTCTGTTTGTCTGTCTGCCATATCCATCCCCCCCCTCCCCAATTCCCAGCCCCCGCTCACTGGACTGTTTTTAAAGAGAGAGAGAGAGAGAGAGAGAGAGAGAGAGAGAGAGAGAGAGAGAGGGGGGGGGGGGAGAGAATGACAATGACAATGACAAATTCTTTTATTTCGAGGATAATGAATAAGCACTCATGTGCTTTTTTACATCCAGTCCCCGCTCGTAGGGATACATCTTAATAATAACCCAATACTTATACTCTCACACAGTTGAAACAAAGGGAAATAACCCTTAAAAACAAACAAAAAAGAAAACAAACCTAAAAGAACCACCACCACCCCCACCCCCACCCCGAAAAAAAAATCAACTAAAAAACCCCAACAAACCAACAACAAACAAACAAAAGAAAACGAAAAAAAGAGAAAAACAAATAAACAACAACAAAACACCAAAACCAAGAAAAAAAACAACCAAATTTATAAAGTAATACAAATAAAATCTGCACATTGTAAAATGGTACACATAGTTGTTACACATAACAATAAGATATTGAAATACGACATTCATTAAAACTTAAGTACAGCCGACAAGCCCTATAAAATATTGAAAATATAAAGTATGAATCCTTCATCAGGGTACACAACAACTATAACTATAAGCAAAACGATGAAAGGAGAGAGAGAGAGACAGACAAACACACAGAGACAGAGACAGTGAGAGAGACACAGATTGCCCGTACGTAGATTTCCTTTGCGACTACCGATATACATGTATACACTATACCTCAAACTACCGATATACATGTATACACTATACCTCAAACTCCCGATATACATGTATACACTATACCTCAAACTCCATATCTTCACCCCCACTCCCCATTCATATCGCCCTTCTACCGACACCCCCCCCCCCCCCCCCACCTCCATTGTTGTTGTAGAGAGTGCAGTGCCCTTGACTTCCTGTCAGCAAGGCGTCCTTCACCGGCCTCCTTGTCATGTTCACAGTTCATCCTGCTGGACTGGCCATGAACAACCTTGAAGTCAGTCCCATGTGCTGGGCCTGACTTGTCAGGCGCTTAAGGGCAGTGCAACGAATTTTCGATCATAATATGACAGACAACAATAGATGTTGTCTGAGAAGGAGAAGAAGATGATAATCAAGAAAAGAAAGAAGGAAAGAAAGAAGATGAATTGCGAAGAAGAAGAAAGGAGGAGGAAGAAGAAGTGTGGAAGCGATCTTGCTCCTGTCACTGTCGTCAGGACTCTCAGTGACCTTCAAACATGGCATGTGTTTAGTTCTTCAGCAAATGTACTAAGAATTTTGTATGTGTGTACGTGTCTGTCTATGTGTGTGTGTGTGTGTGTGTGTGTGTGTGTGTGTGTGTGTGTGTGACAGAGAGAGAGAGAGAGACAGACATAGACAGAGGGAGGGAAGAGTCAAGTCAAGTCAAAAACACTTTAATCATCATATGAAAAACAACTACAATTTTGAGAGATTGGTGTGTGTGCGTGCGTGTGGTGTGTGTGCGTGCGTGTGTGTGACTTATAGGCATGTAAAATGTTCCCAAAACATTTGTCAAGAATTTTGTGTTGACGGGTAAAACAAGTCACATATTGTTTAAAAGAAGGAAGAGCATGTTTTAAATCACAGTGGTTAAAATCGCCAAGCACAAAACAGGGCGAGTCAGGAGCATTCAATTGCAGTTCGTGTACTGTGTCAGAGATCTGGGAGGCGGCACGTGCAGCACAGGCAGAGGGAGGCACATAGCACACTGTCACAAACACTTGGCCAAACTCCCTTGGCAGATATTTAGGAGGGAGGGACACTGACAACAATTCAACATCTGCAGTACACACTTGCTTTCTGACCTTGACATTGGCTCTTGCACACCACCTTTCATTCACGTACAGGCACACGCCACCACCTTGTTTTTTTCCGCTCTCATCTTTCTCTCTGTCCATTCGATACGGCACACCAAAACCATTCAAAGCCACACTCTCATCACTAATAAAATCACTAAGTTTCAGTAAAACAAAGTAAACATGAATTCTTATATTCAGATAAAAACTGTATGTTTCCTTGAAGTTCATCGAAATTAAAATTGCGTCCATTGGGTCGAATTGATCGCACATTTGCTAAAACAATAGAGGGTAATGCAGGTTTAAATTTGAACTGTCTCAAACGTCTTTTCACTCCTCCTCTACGGCCTCTTTTTCGACGTTGAGTGGGTTCCAGAGTTCTGGCATTCTTAAAGTCACAGCGTAACTCAGGAGGAATGTCATATAAACAAGAATCAGAGCTAAAAGCAGATTTAATTTCTAAAAGTTTCTCTCTTGAATAAAATATATGTAGGGTGCCTGTACCTGTGTTAACATGGCTGTCCTTTTCGAAATGGAAGGCAGGTACACATAAAATATTCCACGCACTAATACACCACCACCACAATAAAAACAATCGGCACACATCCATCACTGGTGTAGCTGACACTTATACTCTCACATGCAACACAGTCACAGTCAAATTCTTCCTTCTTTGAATCAAAATACAAGAAAAACATCAGAGCTGTAACCCTGTGGCCGCCCAGCTGTGAAGCGCCACTAGATGGACACGATCTCAGAAGTTAGCTTATGTTTCACGTGTGGGTAGGTGATGATTTTGAACAACTACTCAGAAATCTACTAGTTTAAAAAATGGTTTTATCATTATGTTATCCATTCAGCCTGAGGAAGCTTTAGATGGAAGCGAAAATTTGCTGACATTAATAAAAAGAGAAATGAAGCTGAACACAGTTGTGTTTGTATTGCCATTTTACTATTTTACCTCAACTGTGTGCTTGAAGGGAGTGGTGCCCAGCAGAATTGTGGGTTTTTATCATGACATATCTATCTATCTATCTATCTATCTATCTATCTATCTATATATATATATATATATATATATATATATATATATATATATATATATATATGTCCCATAGTCTGACGACCGTGTGGGCACCCTCAAAGACTCAACAACCAGTTCCCTCCATTCCTCTCTCTGTTCTGCCTTTTTCAGGGTTTTGTTGAGTTCTAGGCCTGTCCATTCGCTGATGTTATCCTCCCAGCTCTTCCTTGGTCTGCCTCTTCTTCTTCCTCCTTGGACAGTGCCTTGTAAAATTGTCTTTGCAAGTCCTTTGGATCTTGTGACATGCCCATACCATTTAAGTTTACGCTTTTCACGATCGTTAGAAGGTTCTCATAGGGTCCAATGGTTTGCTGGATTCTGTTATGCATGCTTTCGTTGCTTATGTGGTCTTTGTAGGAGATGCCAAGGAGTCTCCGAAAGCATCTCATCTCCACCGCCTGTACTCTTCTCTCCAAATCTGCAGTCAGGGTCCATGATTCACAGGCATACAGAAATATGGATATGACAAGGGAGCGCATTAGCCTGATCTTGGAGATAAGTGACATAGTTTATCTCTCCAGATGGTGTTTAGTATTGACAGTGCTGTTATTGTCTGTGCAGTCCTGCATACTACTTCTGGCTTGGATCCCTGGTCTGATACAATGGCTCCCAGGTACTTGAAGCTCTGAACTATTTCCAGCTTCTGGTCATTAACCCTGATATCAGTGCTAATGCCGTTGGTGTTATTAGTCATCAGTTTGGTCTTCTCTGCACTGATTTCCATGCCGTATGTTTTGGAGGCCTTATTCAGGGGATGGGATAGCTCAGTGGTCGGAGCACTCGCTTTCCCCCAGCCAAGTTAAGCAGCGTCGAGCGTGGTTACCAGTTGGATGGGTGACCGTTTGCGCGCCTTGGCTTCAGTACAGTTCCCCCAGTTCACCCAGCTGTAAATGGGTACCTGCCCTCTTTAGGGTCAGGGAAGGTAAAGCAGCGAGGGAGAGGAGATGGGCACCGCCCTCAATATGCTGGCCCTAGAGAAGTGAGGTCTCTGACGTCTCGCTCCCCTACGACCTTATAGGTTATGGGACTCCTTTACCTTTACCTTTTTATTCAGGTGTTCTGTTAGGCTGGCAAGCTCTTTTTCTGATCTTGCTATTCCATCAATATCATCTGCGAAGCGGAGGTTTGTGATCGTTCTGCTACCAATGCTGACTGATCCTTTATGACTGCGCTGGTCTTCGTGACCCATATATATATATATATATATATTATATATATAATATATATATATATATATATATATATATATATATTTTCCGCTTGTGGGGTTTTCTTTAGACGTAGTCGGAAAGTCATCATCACAAGATCATGATCATCCCTATGTCTGCTCCTGGGAAAAATTCGGTCTGTGCGATGTTAACGCTAGACTGAAACCGTCTTTTCACCATGATGTAATCTATTTGGTTGTGGTGTTCTCCATTTGGGCTATGCCATGTCCATTTTCTGGATTTCTTGTGTGGGCCAAGTGTATTCACTAGCTGGAGGGGGTTGTTACTGGCAAACTCCAGGAGTCTCAAGCCTCTTTCATTGGATTGGTTATTACAATGTGGCCCACAAACGCCCTCCCAGTCTTTCCATGCATCTTCTCCTACCTTGGCGTTCCAGTCGCCTTGCACAACGAGGATGTCTTTTTTGGGGTGTTTGATTCAGAACCTCTTGTAGCTGGTCATAAAATTCTTCTACGGCTTCATCTGTGCAGTCTGATGTAGGGGCGTATGCCTGTACTATAGTTATGTTAAAGGGGTTGCTCTCAGGCGATGGTAATAAGTCTGCTGGACACAGGCTGACAGCTCATGACAGTGTTCACGGTGTCTTTGTGAACGAGAAACCCCACGCCGTGTTCATGTTTATCCTGTTTTCCACTGTAGTATAATTTGTGGTCTTCCTGGGTCTTTTGTTTCTCCCATGTTTTTCCACCTGACTTCGCAGAGCCCAAGGATGGCCAATGATATCTGGACATCTCATGTGTCAGTTCTTCCACTTTGCCTGCAGCTCTTAGTGTTCGTACATTCCATGTGCCAATGATGGTGTTGTGTCTGGCACGAATTTTGCTGCGTTTTACATCAGTAGCATACTTCGACATCTGTCCTGATGAGCAACAGAAGGCGCGGTCCTTGGTAACCCCGGGGCGACGACCGATCCGGTATGGAGATTCTGGCTGTCTTTGTCATTGGTGTATCTTGGGCAAATCAAACCTGGCGGAGCCCATCCCTCTCCAGGTCGGATTTTTTGGTTGGGTTTACTCCCCACATGTGGCAGGTGGTACTGGGTTACATGGTTACCAGTAGCAGAGGGAGTCTCTGACCTGACAAGCGGAACAACATCAGGATCAAATTTGACCTCGAGAAGCTGAAGGACCCAGAGGTATTAGAAATTTTTCAAGCAAGGATAGGTGGAAAGTTTGCAGCACTCACTGTGTTAGACTCAGACATAGACACACTGACGAATAGTTTCAATACAGCAGTGACTGAAACAGCAAACGAGCTTCTTGGCAAACGCCGACCGGTCAAAAAACCATGGGTCACACCTAACATCCTACAACTATGCGACAAGCGTAGAGAGTTGAAGAAAAAGAAAAATAAACAAAAGAAAGAGCAGAACAATATAGGGCAGTCAACAAAAAATCAGGAAGTCCATGACGGAGGCAAAAGAGAAATGGATGGGTGAACAGTGCCAAGACATTGAAGAGAACATCAAGAAAAAACAATAGCAAGAAAGCATATCAGCTGGTGAAAGACCTGACTAGCACGAAACAGAGAAAAGGTTAACAATCCAAGACAAAAATGGGAAGTGTCTCACTGACGACCAGGATATTCTGAACAGATGGACAGAATACTGCTCCGACCTGTATAACTATAGAACCGCAGGAGATCCAGAAGTCCTTAATGTACCCGAAAAACAAAGACACAGACAGTCACCCTATCCTCCGAGAAGAAGTGGAAACAGCAGTCAGATTGCTGAAAAAGGGGAAGTCAGCAGGGCTGACAACATTCCAGCTGAGTTGGTCCAAGCTGGAGGGAAGCCCTGATCAGCGCCCTACTAAGAATCTGCAACAAGATCTGGCAGACAGGAAAATGGCCAACACCATGGACCCCAGTCACTCATCATCACCCTCCCCAAGAAAGGAAATCTACAACAATGCCATAATTACCGCACAATCAGCCTCATAATGTCACCCAAGCAAGGTCATGCTGCAGATAATATTGAATAGACTGAAGCCACAAGCAGAGACCATCATTGCTGAGGAACAAGCAGGTTTCAGAGCAGGGCGCAGCACAACAGAACAGATATTCAACCTCAGAATACTATGTGAGCGGTACCTTCAACATCAACAAGACCTATACCACGTATTTATCGATTTTAAGAAGGCATTTGACAGGGTGTGGCATGCAGCTTTGTGGGCAACCATGAACTTGTACAGCATCAATGCAAACCTGATCAGAGTCATCAAACAGCTGTACAGCGAGGCCACCAGTGCAGTGTACTACAACAACAACATTGGAGAATGGTTTCGAACAACAGTCGGGGTAAGGCAGGGCTGTCTAAATCTCACCCACTCTTTTCAACATCTTCCTTGAGAGAATCATGGCTGATGCACTGGAACATCATGAAGGATCATCAGCATTGGTGGCAGAACGATCACAAACCTCCGCTTCGCAGATGACATTGATGGAATAGCAGGATCAAAAAAGAGCTTGCCAGCCTAACAGAACACTTGGATAAGGCCTCCAAAACATACGGCATGGAAATCAGTGCAGAGAAGACCAAACTGATGACTAATAACACCAACGGCATTAGCACTGATATCAGGGTTAATGACCAGAAGCTGGAAACAGTTCAAAGCTTCAAGTACCTGGGAGCCATTGTATCCGACCAGGATCCAAGCCAGAAGTAGTATGCAGGACTGCACAGACAATAACAGCTTTGTCAAAACTAAACACCATCTGGAGAGATAAGAATATCTCACTTATCTCCAAGATCAGACTAATGCGCTCCCTTGTCATATCCATATTTCTGTATGCCTGTGAATCATGGACCTGACTGCAGATTTGGAGAGAAGAGTACAGGCAGTGGAGATGAGATGCTTTCGGAGACTCCTTGGCATCTCCTACAAAGACCACATAAGCAACGAAAGCGTGCATAACAGAATCCAGCAAACCATTGGACCCTATGAGAACCTTCTAACGATCGTGAAAAAGCGTAAACTTAAGTGGTATGGGCATGTCACAAGATCCCAAGGAATTACAAAGACAGTTTTGCAAGGCACTGTCCAAGGAGGAAGAAGAAGAGGCAGACCAAGGAAGAGTTGGGAGGATAACATCAGTGAATGGACAGGCCTAGAACTCAACAAAACCCTGAGAAAGGCAGAACAGAGAGAAGAATGGAGGGAACTGGTTGCTGAGTCTTTGAGGGTGCCCCCACGGTCGTCAGACTACGGGACAGATAGAGAATAGAATATATATATATGTCTGTGTATGTATGTATGTTTGTATGTATGTATGCATGCAGTATGTATGTATGTATGTATGTATACAGTGTGTATGTATGCATGCATATATGTATATTATGTATGTATGTACATATATGCATGTATGCATGCATGCATGCATGTATGTATGTATGTATACAGTGTGTATGTATGCATGTATGCATGTATGTATGTATGTTATGTATGTATGTACATATATGCATGTATGCATGCATGCATGTATGTATGTATGTATGTATGTATGTATTGTAGTGTAGTGTAGTGTAGTATAGTGTAGTGTACTGTATGTATACATGTATGCTACCACCAACAGCCATTAGTGTTAGAATTGGCTTTCAAAAAGTGTGCCCTAGTATCCATAACATTCTTCCCATGAGACTCTCATCCAAGGCTTTTTGTGTACCAACGCACACAGAACAATGCACACACACCTAAAAACCTGTTCTGCCTTTCAGAAGAGTAGGTCATGGTATTGGTGGTGAGGGGTGATCTTGTTGAATAACCACATAAACAGAGGAACTGGATGTAAAAACACAAAGCACGTGTTTGCTTATTCGACTATGCTCGAAATACAAGAATAATTGAAGATCACCGTTATATACAGGAACACTTCCGTCTATAATTCAATTAGCAGTTCTGTTACTAGGTAAATTTACACTGACGTAAATATACAGACTCGCTGAAACAACAAACACGTAGCTTTGCATGAGCAGAAGAGTGGCATACACAAAACTGAATGTGACAGAAGATTGGCATCCACAAAACTGAATGTAATAACCAACAAAAATGAGCTACTGACCCTTGGTAAAAAAACAACCAACAAACCAACCAACAAACCAACAAACCAATCAATAAACCAGTCAACAAAACCAACAAACCAGTCAACAAACCAATCAACAACCAACAAACCAATCAACAAACCTGTCAACAAACCAATCAACAGACCAAACCAACCAACAAACCAACAAACCAACAAACCAACCAACAAACCAACCAACAAACCAACCAACAAACCAGCCAAACAAACCAACCAAACAAACCAAACAAAACCAACCAACAAACAACCAAACAAACCAACAAACCAATCAAACAACACAACCAACAAACCAAACAAACCAAACCAACAAACCAACCAACAAACCAACCAACAAACCAATCAACAAACCAACCAACAAACCAACAAACCAACCAAACAAACCAATCAACAAACCAATCAACAAACCAATCAACAAACCAACAAACCAATCAAACAAACCAACCAACAAACCAACAAACCAACCAACAAACCAACCAACAAACCAACCAACAAACCAATCAACAAACCAACCAACAAACCAACAAACCAACCAACAAACCAATCAACAAACCAATCAACAAACCAAACAACCAATCAACAAACCAATCAACAAACCAACAACGAACCAATCAACGAAACCAATCAACAAACCAATCAACGAACCAATCAACAAACCAACAAACCAACCAACAAACCAACAAACCAACCAAAAAACCAACCAACAAACCAGCCAACAAACCAATCAACAAACCAATCAACAAACCAACCAATAAACCAACAAACCAATCAACGAACCAACCAACAAACCAACAAACCAATCAACAAACCAACAAACCAACAAACCAACAAACCAATCAACGAACCAACAAACCAACAACCAAACCAACAAAACCAACAAACCAATCAACGAACCAACAAACCAACAAACCAACAAACCAATCAACGAACCAACAAACCAACAAACCAACCAACAAACCAATCAACAAACCAAACCAACAAACCAACCAACAAACCAACAAACCCATCAACAAACCAATCAACAAACCAACAAACCAATCAACAAACCAATCAACAAACCAATCAACGAACCAATCAAACGAACCAATCAACAAACCAATCAACGAACCAATCAACGAACCAACAAACCAACCAACAAACCAACAAACCAACCAACAAACCAACCAACAAACCAACCAACAAACCAACCAACAAACCAACAAACCAACCAACAAACCAATCAACAAACCAACCAACAAACCAGCCAACAAACCAATCAACAAACCAATCAACAAACCAACCAACAAACCAACAAACCAACCCAACAAACCAACCAACAAAACCAACCAACAAACCAGCCAACAAAACCAACCAACAAAACCAGCCAACAAACCGACCAACAAACCAATCAACAAACCAACCAACAAACCAGCCAACAAACCAACCAACAAACCAGCCAACAAACCAACCAACAAACCAATCAACAAACCAACCAACAAACCAACAAACCAACCAACAAACCAACCAACAAACCAACCAACAAACCAGCCAACAAACCAGCCAACAAACCAACAAACCAGCCAACAAACCAACAAACTAGCCAACAAACCAACAAACCAACCAACAAACCAACAAACCAACCAACAAACCTGTGTGATAGGAAAAGGGTGTGATGGAAGATCACTGTTGAGATGCACAGTGCGGCCCAGTCATCCTGCTTGACAAGGGCATGGGGATTTGTACGAGGGTTCATGGTCATGTGTGTGTGTGTGTGTGTGTGTGAGTGAGTGCACACGCCTGCCTCTCTGCCTCTGCCTGTCTGTCTGCCTCTGTGTGTCTGTCTCTGTCTGTCTGTCTGTCTGTCTGTCTGTCTGTCTGTCTGTCTGTCTGTCTGTCTCTCTCTCTCTCTCTCTCTCTCTCTCTCTCTCTCTCTCTCTCCACCACAGACACATATATTCAATATATTATATATCATTATTAAAAAAAAAGATAAAGGTAAAGAAGTCCCATAACCTATAAGGCCGTAGGGGAGCGAGGCGTCAGAGACCTCACTTCTCTATGGCCAGCATATTGAGGGCGGCGCCCATCTCCTCTCCCTCTCTGCTATATTATTATTACGTATTAATAAAACACACACTCTCTCTCCCCCTCACTCTCTCTCACACACACAAAAACACACACACGCATATATATCTCTCTCACACACTCTCTCTGTATATATGTATATTATATAATATATGTACATACATACATAAATACATACATGATCATAATTATTAATTAAACACAGAAACTATAAACCAAATCAAAACCAACATCATTACGAAAAAAAGAATGAACATTTTTTTAAACAATCCCAATCTTAACCACGACGACGACAACAACAAACCAGCAACAAGGAAGGCATGCGAGGTGTAAGTCTACAAACCAGTTTGACAGGGGCAGGCAGGCAGACAGGCAGGCAGGCAGACAGACAGGCAGGCAGACAGGCAGGCTTGTTCATGTGCGGTTTCTGTGTGTAGCCATCAAAGCTGCTGTACAAATGTACATCAATCGCCTAACAAGATCTAACAGCAGCCCCCCCCCCCCTTCCGCCCCATTAACCTGTTTTGATGTTCCCTCCTCCTCCCCCCCTCAGCCACCTACCTGCCCCCCCCCCTCCCTCTCCCTCTCTCTCTCTCTCTCCCCCCCCCCCTTCCCCCTTGAATGCTTTATTCAGATTTAATAGTTCAGTTCTATTGCGTAAGTTGACTGTATTTGAGATTTAGTGAATGTTTTATTTTGACATATTGTCTTGAGCGTACCAATTATGTATGACAGATCTGTTTAGAAATCTCTCTTTTAGGTGATACGTTTCTGTGACCTTTTTCCATGATGTTTGTTCTAATAAGTGGTAGCCCTCTTGTAATGATAAAGGCACGAGCAATGTTGCTGATTTCCCTTCATGCTTTGCGCCTCTTTTAGCAGCTCTATCAGCCCACTCATTTGGAAAGAATCCACTGTGTGAAGGCACCCAACAGAAAGTGACATTTGTGCCCTTTAAGGTTAAAAGGTGTATGACATGATTAATCTCTAATGCAATGTTTGAAGTTTTCTTGTACCACAAGGATTTTAAAGCATGCAATACCGACTTAGAATCAACACAAATAAGGATTTGAAATATACACAATGGCAAATCAAGAACATAATTTAGAGCCATTCAGACTGCTACTAATTCCGCCGTAAAAATCGAATGATGTTTACCAACATAGAATGATTTTTCAATTTTTAAAGATGGTATAACAAAAGCTGAACCTGTTTCTTGATTATCCAGACGTGATCGATCTGTATAAATTTGTAAATGATGAAAATACTTATGATGGATGTGGGATCGAACATCAGAAACCATAATGTTCAGATTCTCATTCTTTTTTACATTAGTTATCTCTATATCGAAGTGTGCTCTGTTCATCTCCCACGATGGGCAAGGTAATATTGCCTCTCGTTTGTCCATTCTGTGTTGTTTGACATTAGAATTTTCCACTAGATCAGACACATATGTGTTAATGGGCATTAAGGAAGATATATCTTTTTCTCTTTTAGGAAACTGTAGTTCAGATTTTACTTCTACTTTCTCAGAAATGAAATTTTCAGTCGTTCTGTTTCTAAGAACATATTTAGCACATGCCAGTTGACGGTAATCATCCAAAGGCAATGTACCAACTTCATTGTACGTTCCCAGAGCTGATGCATGATACGGAACTCCAAGTGCAAGCCTGTAAGCTTTGCAGTCTACTCTCTGTAGCTTTTTAAGTAAAGGTTTTGGAGCGCTGAAAAAGATTTCTTGTCCGTATGATAATTTCGAACGAACAAGAGATGTAGCTAAACATTTTAGATTGAATATGTCTTGTCCCCAGAACTGTTTACTAATTATCTTCAGTAAGTTTATGCACTTTCTTGCCTTTGTTAATAAGTGCTCAATATGTGTATTCCAAGTTAGCTTTGAAGTTAGAATAACACCTAAGAACTTTATTGTATTTTTGTATTCAATTATTTCAGTCCCAATCTTAAATCTTGTTAGCTCCTCCGGATTACTGCCATTATTAAAAAGCACAACATGAGTTTTTTCTGTGCACAAAGTAAATCCATTTTTAAGCATATATTTGTCGATGTTATCAAGCTGGCTTTGATATACCCTTTTTATATAATTTAACACTCTTTTTGGTGTATTACGTTTCATAGTAACGTTCATCCACATGCATATATCATCCGCATATTGTACTAAGATGATATCCTTTGATAAATTCATTGGGAGATCATGCAGCAAGATATTAAATAGGATAGGAGTTATCACAGAACCTTGCGGTAGTCCCATATGAAGCGATCTAAGTGTGTGTGTGTGTGTGTGTGTGTGTGTGTGTGTGTGTGTGTGTGTGTGTGTGTGCATGTGTGTAGACGTGTGTGTGTGGAGGGGGGGGGAAAGATGAGTAGATGGGTGGAGGTCGGTGGGTGGGTTGTATTGAGTGTGTGTGTGTGGGGGGGGGGGGGGGTAGGAGGGAGGGGGGTGTTAGTAGGGGGGGGTGTATATGTGTGTGTACTATTTTTTTCTTTTAAATCATACTTCTTTGAAGTCAAGAATTGACTGTCTTTTGTCAGTCAAAGTACTTTCTGTCTTTTTACACCTTTTTTCGTCATAACCGCGCCTCATTATGTCGTTTTAGGGACTCTATGCCTTTACCAACCTTAGCAAAAAAATCAGACGTGTGGCCTGGCTGGGTGCTAGTCATTCTGCCAAAACATCCAATAAGCAGCAAATATATCATAGTGCATTTGCTAACAAACAACGTTGGCTAAAAGAAAGCTATACAAGGTTTGCAGTCTGGGTGTTAGTCTTTTTAACAAAACAACCCAAACCATGGGCCAGTATGCAGCAGATGTTTGGTGCATTTGAAAATTAAACACAACACACGTCCCCCCCCCCTCCCCCAAGGAAAGTGCTCACTGACAGCATCTTGTTTACAAAGTCTAGCAAACGGACACAAACCTCTATGATAAAGCTGATTTTGCGGAGACGTGTTCTCCTCGTGAAGAGCTCAAGCGGTGTGTAGGTATCTTTAGTTAAAGCCACATAACAGGTATCTTTAGCTAAAGCCACACAAAAGATATCTTGCGTTAAAGCCACAAAATCTTTAGTTAAAGCCACACAACAGGTATCTTTAGTTAAAGCCACACAATCTTTAGTTAAAACCACACAATCTTTAGTAAAAGCCACACAATCTTAAGTTAAAGCCACGCAACAGCTATCTTTAGTTAAAGCCACACAATCTTTAGTTAAAGCCACACAATCTTTAGTTAAAGCCACACAATCTTTAGTTAACACCACACAACAGCTATCTTTAGTTCAAGCCACACAATCTTTAGTTAAAGCCACACAACACGTATCTTTAGTAAAAGCCACACAACAGGTATATTTAGTTAAAGCCACACAACATATATCTTTTGCTAAAGCCACACAATCTTTAGTTAAAGCCAAACAACAGGTATCTTTAGTTCAAGCCACACAACAGGTATCTTTAGTTTAAGCCACACAACAGGTATCTTCAGTTAACAAAACACACAACAGGTATCTTTAGTTAAAGCCACACAACAGGTATCTTTAGTTAAAGCCACACAACAGGTATCTTTAGTTAAAGCCACACAACATGTATCTTTAGTTAAAGCCACACAATTTTTAGTTAAAGCAACACAACAGGTATCTTTAGTTAAAGCCACACAATCTTCAGTTTAAACCACACAACAGGTATCTTTAGTTAGAGCCACACAACAGGTATCTTTAGTTAAAGCCACACAACAGGTATCTTTAGTTAAAGCCACACAACATGTATCTTTAGTTAAAGCCACACAATTTTTAGTTAAAGCCACACAACAGGTATCTTTAGTTAAAGCCACACAATCTTCAGTTTAAACCACACAACAGGTATCTTTAGTTAAAACCACACCACAGGTATCTTTAGTGAAAGCAACACAATCTTTAGTTAAAGCCACACAATATCTATATTTAGTTAAAGTTACACAATATTTAGTTCAAGCCACACAACAGGTATATTAAGTTCAAGCCACATAACAGGTATCTTTCGTTAAAACCATACGACAGATATCTTTAGTTAAAGCCACACAACAGGTATCTTTAGTTCAAGCCACACAAAAGGTATCTTTAGTTCAAACCACACACATGTATCTTTAGTTAAAGCCACACAATCTTTAGTTAAAGCCACACTATAAGTATCTTTTGTTAAAGTCGCACAATATCTAGCTAAAGGCACACAACAGGTATCTTTAGTTAAAGCCACACAACAGGTATCTTTAGTTAAAGCCACACAACAGGTATCTTTAGTTAGAGCCACACATCAGGTATCTTTAGTTAAAGCCACACAACAGGTATCTTTAGTTCAAGCCACAAAACAGGTATCTTTAGTTCAAGCCACACAATCTTTAGTTCAAGCCACAAATATTATGTATCTTTAGTTCAAGCCATGCAACAAGTATCTTTAGTTAAAGCCACACAATATG
>CM054149.1:60153503-60173503 GCA_028751875.1 Rapana venosa | reverse complement strand
TAAGCCTAGCAAGGAAAATAATTCCAATTTACTACAAGGGTAATTTTCTCCCGATGAATTATTTCCCTTGGTTTTAAACTGCCGCCTTTTCTAACGATCTTTTCCTCCCAGAAGGGTAAAGACAAGGATGTTCCCCATTAAGGTATGGTTGCTCTTTTTAAGCTAACTTGGCTTAATTTTAAAAAGGGTTGGAAGGGTTTGAGGTATTTGTCTAATTTTGTGTTTGGAGATTTCAAGCTTGTGAATTTAGAAGTGGTTATTTTGAACAAGAAAGGAAGTGGCAAGTTTGAACTTGGTTATTGTCTTTGTTGTACTGGGTTCGATTTTGGGCAGAATATTGTTCAGCTAACAAAATGCTGAATACAAACTAAGGCTTATCACTCTGTATAATATATGTGTGTAAAAGCCTAGTATAGTTTTGTAATGATTGTTATCATTAAGAATGCAAAATTCTATTTTTTGTGAGGAATGACATAGTAATGTTTAAACAGGTGCAATGACTTGGGAATGTCGTTGGGGATTCATCGATTTAAATTAATGTGAACTAATGTTTACACAGTTTCATAGGATAGACCATCAGCTGTCCTCAAGTATATGAAACATGTGTAAGACTAGTTATTGTACATGGTGATTTTGGTGGATACGCTTGATTTGTTGTGAGGATAATTATTCTCATAAGAGTTGGGAAATAGGTAAGCCGAGAGTACATTTTGAAGATTGGTTTTATTATGGCAAACTCTGGTTAGAGTTTCCGTTTTGCTGTGTGGGTATTCATATTAAGAGGGCATTAATATGTTATACCTGAAAGTGTGGGTCTTGCAGTAATTTGGATCCTTGATCCTGTGATAAGAATGTGATTTCATGAAGAGATCAAATGGTTTATTGATTGTTCCTGTTTATTTCAGGAACATCGTAACATCGTCTCATCGGTTCATCGTAACATCGGTAACATCTCGATCATTGATACATCCCTTCCATCGTTATCATCGTTTATCTTTCAGTTGTGAATCTTTTGATCTCTGATCTGAGACCATCCATGATTGGTTGCGTAGTGAGGACTGGACAAAATAATTAACAATAGTTTGTGTTTTACCTTGTACGTGTAGTACAATTGGTGATGTGTGTGATTGTAGTTTAGTAGTAGTAGTAGTAGTAGTAGTAGTAGTAGTAAATAAATTTGTGAACCCAACTTGCTTGGCCTGAAGAATTACATTGAATGAATGTTGTTGTTCGTCACATTCACAGTGTTTCAGTGTGATTGCTGAGTGAGTTGAGGTGATAATTTTCACTACTTTTTACTGTCTCCCTTTTATAGTTCTTTTCTATTTTTCTTTTATCCTCTTCCTATCCCCCCTTTATCACCCCCAGCCCATAAATAGGCGAGCCCTAATCCTCTTTAGGGACACTAAAGACAATAGGATAAGTTTAGGATCCCATTTCTGGTGCCGGATCGGATGGTGCCGGGAATCGGGGTGGCGACCTAAAGAATTCCTGATAAAGACTCTCTACTTGTTTATTCGTTCGTTCTGTCAGTATGCCTGTCTGTCTGTCTCATTCTTTCTCTCTTTCTCTCTCTCTCACACTCTATTTCTCTATCTCTCTGTCTTCTGTCTCCTCTCCCCTCCCCCCCCTCCTCCCCCCCCCCTCTCTCACTGTCACACACACACACACACACACACACACACACACACACACACACACACACACGAAAACAAATCACAAGACAAAAGGAGAGTGATCATAAAAAAGATGATAGAAGATGGGAAGGGATGAGGAGGAGGAGGTGGGAAGTGGGGGTGGAGGGGAAGTGTGTCACTGTCCAGGTTGGATTGGAAACCGGAAGATGGAGTGTGGCTAGGTGTGACAGGCAGGCGACAGGTGTATGTATGTGACCCGCCCTCACACCTCGCCACAGGGAGGGATCCATCCGCCTGGTAGGGAGGGGATCAAGAAGCTGACCAGTGAGAGGGGAGTGGTCAAGTGGTCAAGTGGGGGGAGCTGGAGATGGAGAGAGGGGGATAGAGGGGGAAGGATGGAGAGGTAGGGTGGGGGTGGGGGTGGTTGGGGTGGGGGAGAAGGGGTATGTGTTTATTTTATTTATTCGTGTTTAATTTTATACCACTGTGAATCAGGGCGGATTTCTCTGCGTGAATTTCAGGCTGCTTTCCAAGGGGAGAGTGCGTCGCCACAAGAGCAGCGCCACCTGTCTCTGTCTCTGTCTGTGTCTCTCTCTCCTCCCCTCTCTCTCTCTCTCTCCTCTCTCTCTCTCTCTCTCTCTCTCTCTCTCTCTCTCTCTCTCTCTCTCTCTCTTTCCTCTCTCTCTCTCTCTCTGCCTTTCTCCTCTCCCTCATCTCTCTCTCTCTCGCTCTCTCTCCCTTCCCCCGTCTCTCTCTCTCTCTCTCTCTCTCTCTCTCTCTCTCTCTCTCTCTCTCTCTCTCTCTCTCTCTCTCTCTCTCTCTCTCTCTCTCTCTCTTTCACAAACACACACACACACATACATACACACACCTTTCTATATACACATAGATATACAGACATACTGATACACATTTACAAAGAAAGAAAGAGAGATAGAGAGACAGACAGACAGACAGACCTGTATATATATATATATATATGTATAGATCAGTATGAGGGGAGGGCATATAATGAAATAAAAAAATAACAGAGATAGACATGTATATAAACAAACGCACTCAGACTCAGGCGTATGCACCCACACACGCACAAACTGATACGAACACATAATATGCACATGAAATTCACACACACACATACACACAGACATGCACACACACACACAAATTCCCTCGCACATACACAGACATACACACATTCACACACACATAAACAAACACACACACATACACACGTGCATGCACACACTCATACATACTTACTCACACACACACACACGCACGCACGAAAATACACATACACAAACATACGCACGCACACACGGACACACACATACACACACGCACACACACACACGCACACACACACACACGCATGGACACGCACACACACACACACACACATACTCATACACACAGACACGCAAATACGCACACATAGCAACACACACGCGCGTGCGCGCGCGGACACACACACACACACACACACACACACTCACACACACACGCACGCTCACACAAACACACGCACATACACACACACTCACACACACACACACACACACACACACACAGCACGCACGCACGCACGCACTCATGCAGATCAGTGCACATGCATTCACCCACACATGGGTGCTCAGATAAACTATATGCATGAATGATCGTGTTTGCACACACGTACATTGCACACACAAACAAATACAGGGGTACTAAATCATGCATGCACATGCGCCCACACACATGTGCACACACATTCTTACAGTAACAAGCCACAGCATGAGCATACACGCGCGCGCGCACGCACACATACATAATATATATATATATATATATTATATATATATATATATATATATATATATATATATACATACTTACTTATACAGACATAGACAGACAGACACACACACACACACATTCAACTCCACACTCGCACACACACACACACACACACACACACACACACACACACACACACACACACACACACACACACACACACACACACACACACTCAGGCCATTGTGTGCTGGTGGGAACGGATGACAAAATTTACAAAACTGCATACATACGGGGACAGAATGGAAAAAAAGCACACGAAAGCTTATTCCATTATCTTCGAAATACAAGAATAATTAATGTATAATAAAAATAATGCGCACTCACATTCACACCGCCCTTCACTCACTCTCACACACACACATACTCCCCCGACACTCACACACTCCCCCTACACACACACACACCTCCCCCTACACACTCTCCCCTACACACACTCCCCCTACACACACACACACTCTCCCCCTACACACTCTCCCCCTACACACACCCCCCTACACACACACACACTCTCCCCTACACACTCTCCCCCTACACACACTCCCCCTACACACACACACACACACTCCCCTACACACTCTCCCCCTACACAACACACATCCCCCTACACACACACACACTCTCCCCCTACACACTCTCCCCCTACACACACTCCCCCTACACACACTCCCCCTACACACACTCTCCCCTACACACACTCAACTCTCCCCTACACACACTCCCCCTACACACACTCCCCCTACACACTCTCTCCCCTACACACACACTCCCCCAACACACTCTCCCCCTACACACACTCTCTCCCCTACACACCACTCCCCCTACACACACACTCCCCCTACACACTCTCCTCTACACACACTCCCCTACACACACTCCCCTACACACACTCCCCTACACACACTTCCCCCTACACACACTCCCCCTACACACACACTCCCCTACACACACTCTCTCCCCTACACACTCTCCCCTACACACACTCCCCTACACACTCTCCCCCTACACACACTCCCCTACACATACTCCCCCTACAAACTCTCCCCTACACACTCTCCCCTACACACACTCCCCTACACACTCTCCCCTACACACACTCTCTTCCCTACCACACCCCCCTACACACACTCCTACACACTCTCCCTATTCACACACTCTCCCCCTACAACATCCTACACCTCCCCCTACAACACACTAACCCCCTACACACTCTCCCCCTACACACACTCCCCCTAACACACTCTCTCCCCTACACCACCTCCCCCTACACACTCTCCCCCTACACACACTCTCCCCACGCACACATCCCCCTACCAATCCCCACCCTCCCCTACACACATCCTACACTCCCCTACAAACACACACCCTACACACACACCCAACACACCCTACACCCACACTCCCCTACAACTCACACTCCCCTACACACACTCTCCCCCTACACACGCTCCCCCTACACACTCCCCCTACACACTCTCCCCCTACACACTCACTCCCCCTACATACTCCCCCTACACACACTCCCCCTACACACCTCTCCCCTACACACACTCCCCTACACACTCCCCCTACACACTCACCTCCCCTACACACACCTCCCCTACATCCACACTCTCCTCACCCACTACACATACTCCCCTATACCACACACACTCCCCTAACACACTACTCTCTCCCCTACACAACACACCCCCTACACACACACTCCCACTCTACCACACACTCCCCCTACACACACTCCCCTACACACTCTCCTCCCCTACAATCACACCACTCTCCCCCTACACACACCTACCACACTCCTGCACACATCTCCCCTACACACTCTCCCCTACACACACACTCCCCTACACACTCCCCTACACACACACACTCCCCCTCAACCCCTACACAACTCCCCTAAACACCACACACTCACCCTACCACTACACTCTCCCCCTACACACCTCCCCCTACACACACTCCCCTACACACTCTCCCCTACACACACTCCCCCTACATACTCCCCCTACACACACTCCCCTACACACTCTCCCCCTACACACACTCCCCCTACAACACTCTCCCCCCTACACACTCTCCCCCTACACACACTCCCCCACTACACACTCTCCCCCTACACAACTTCCCCTACACACACACTCCCCTACACACTCCTCCCCTACACACACCCCCCTACACACACTCCCCCTACAACACTCTCCCACAACCTACAACACTCCCCTAACACACTCTCCCCCTACACACACTCCCCTACACACTCTCCCCTACACACACTCCCCTACACACACTCCCCTACACACTCTCCCCCTACACACACTCCCCTACACACTCTCCCCTACTACACACTCTCCCCCTACACACACACTCTCCTACCTTACACACACTCTCCTACACACATCTACACACACCTACCACCCCTACACACACACTCCCCCTAACACACTCTCTCCACACACACACTCTACATCTCCCCCTAACACACACATCTCCCCTAACACTCCACAACTCCCCCAACACACACACTCCCCTACAACACTCTCCCCTACACACACTCCCCCTACACACCTCTCCCTACACACACTCCTCCCCCTACACACACTCCCCTACACACTCTCCCCCTACACACACACTCCCCTACACACTCTCCCCTACAACACACTCTCCCCCTACACTCACACACTCCCCCCTACACACACTCCCCCTACACACACCTCTCCCCTACACACACCTCCCCTACACACTCTCTCCCCTACACACATCTCTCTCACCCCTACACACACACTACTCCCCTACACACACACTCTCCCCTACACACACTCCCACATACACCACTCTCCCCCTACACACACTCCCCCTACACAACACTCCCCTACACACCTCTCCCCCTACACACACTCCCCTACACACATCACCCCCTACACACTCTCCCCTACACACACACTCCCCCTACACACACTCCCCCTACACACACGCTCTCCCCTACACACACTCCCCCTACACACACTCTCTCCTCCACACACACCACCACACTCTCCCCTACACACACACTCCCCCTACCCTACACACCACTCTCCCCTACACACACTCCTCCCCTACACACATCCCCTCACCTCCCCTAACACCTCTCTCCCCCTACACACATCTCTCCCCTACACACACACTCCCCTACACACACCTCTCCCCTACACACACCTCCCCTACACACCTCCCCCACTACTCACCACACACACTCCCCCTACACACACTCCCCTCCACACCCCTACACACACTACTCCCCTACACACACACTCCCCCTACACACACACTCCCCCTACACACACTCCCCCTACACACTCTCCCCTACACACACTCCCCCTACACACACTCTCCCCTACACACACACTCCTCCCCTACACACTTCCTACAACCTACTCCCCCTAGCACACACACTCCCCCACACCTTACACACCACCTAACACTCCCCTACACACTCCCCTACACACACTCCCCCTCACACACTCCCACACTACAACTCCCCCCCCTACACACACCTCCCCCTAACACACCCCTACACTCCCCCTCACACACTTCCCAAACACTCCTACACCTCTACACACACTCCTACACAACTCCCCTACACACACTCTCCCCCTACACACACTCTCCCCTACACACACTCCCTCCACCTCCCTACACACACTCTCCCCTACACACACTCCCCCTCACATACACTCCCCCTCACACACCTCCCCCTACACACACTCCTCCCTACACACACACTCCCCTACACACTCTCCCTACACATCCCCCTACACACACCTCCCCCTACACACACTCCCTACCATCTCCCTACAACACACTCCCTCCAACCCCTCACACTCTCCCCTACACACCACTACTCCCCCTACACACACTCTCCCCTACACATCACCACTCACCCTACACACACTCTCCCCCTACACACACCTCCCCCTACACACACTCCCCCCTACACACACTCTCCCCTACACACCACTCTCCCCTACACCACCTCCCCTCCCCTCCCTACACACACCTACTCCCCCTACACACACTCCCCCTACACCTCTCCCCTACACACACCTCCCCCTACACACACTCTCCCCCTACACACACTCCCCTACACACTACTCCCTACCCCTACCACACACACTTCCCCCTACACACACTCCCCACACCCCCCTCACACACTCTCCCCCTACACACACTCACTCTCCCCTACACACACTCTCCCCCTACACACACTCCCCTACACACACTCTCCCCCTACACAACACTCCCCTACACACACTCCCCCTACACACACTCTCCCCCACACACACACTCCCCTACACACACTCTCACACACTCTCCCCTACAACCCTCCCCTACACACTCCCCCTACACACCACTCCCCTACACACACTCCTCCCTACACACCTCCCCTACACACACTCTCCCCCTACACACACTCTCCCTCACACCTCCCCACACACCTCTCCCCCTACACACACCTCTCCCCCTACACACCAACCTCTCCCCCTACACACACTCTACACACTCCCTACACAACACACTCTCCCCTACACACACACTCCCCCTAACACACTCACTCCCCTACCACACACTCCCCTACACACATCTCTCCCCTACACACACTCTCCCCTACACACTCACTCCCCCTACACACACTCCCCCTACACACACACCTCCCCTACACACACTCTTCCCCTACACACACTCTCCCCCTACACACCTCTCCCCACAAAACATCTCCCCCTACACACACCCCCTACACACCTCTCCCCTACACACACTCTCCCCTCTACACACTCTCCCCTAACACACCATCCCTACACACACACTCCCCTACACACTCTCCCCTACACACACCTCCCCACACACACCTCCCCTCACACACACTCTCCCCTACACACACATCCCCCTACACACTCTCCCCTACAACACTCCCTACACAACTCTCCCTTACAACACACATCCTCTACCCCTACACACACTCTCCACCCTCTACACACACTCTCCCTATACCACACTCACCCCCTACACACTTCTCTCCCCCTACACACACCTCCCTACACTCTCCCTACACACACTCTCCCCTACACACACTCTCCCTACAACACTCTCCCCCCTACACAACACACTCCACCTACACACCTCCCCCTACACACACACTCCCTACACACTCTTTCCCCTACACATAACTCCCCTACACACGCACCCCCCTACACACACACTCCCCTAACAATCCCACACTCCCTAACACATCATCCCTACTGTTACATCCACACACACTCCCTACCACAGCACCCTCCCTACAACAACACACACATCTCCTCCTACACACACATCGTCCTCTTACAACCATCACTACAGCACTCTTCTACTACACACCCTCCCTCACTCACGCCTACACACACTAACACTCCCCACAACACTCTCACCTAAACACAGCATCACCACATTCTATCCACTCCTCCCTACATGATCACTCTCCCCTCACACTCACTTCCCCTACACATCCCTACCACAACTTCATCCCAAACAGATCTACAATCGTTCTTCACACCACCCACATACACACATCACTCCCTACGACCACTCCAGCCTAAGCATGCACTCTTCCCATACATATCACATACACACTCACACAACACACACAACACTACACACATCAACACACAGTCATCTGCCTACATTCATATAACAGACCATTTCAATGCGGGACAATTACAACGACCTCATCTACGCTCAAAGCGACTACAGACCTACATGTACAATCCCACAGCACTAGCAGCCTACATGGTTACAATGCCCACACAACTCGCCTAGCATGTCTTACAATAACCACACAAGAGTGCCTAGCATGGTTATATCCAATTAACACACAGCACAAGGGCCTAACAGTAGTTACAATGCTCCACGCACAAGGGACCAGCAGTGGTTACAATAGCCCACAGCAGGGCCTCAGTGTTACAATAGCCACAGCACAGCGTGCTTAGCAGTTTACAAAAGCACACACAACTCCTAGCATGTACAAAAGCCACACACAGGTGCTTTAGCAGTGGTACAATAGATCACAGCACAGTAGGGCCTAGCAGTGGTTACAATAGCACAGCCAGAGGCCTAGCAGTGGTTACAATACACACACAGCGTGCGTCTCATGTCAGTTCAATAGCAATGCACGGGGTGTCCTTACAATACTTCTATATGTCCCTACACTGAGTCTGCATCGTTCAACGGCGCCACACCCGCAACATAGCTAAGCACGGTTACTACGCCCCAGAGCCTAAACGTGTTAAATTAGACACTGCCAGGGCTGCCCATCTGTATTACATATATACTAATGGACGGGACTGATGTTAAAATTAGAACATGGGTGCTTATTCATTATCCTCGAATAAAAGAATTTGTCATTGGTCCATTGCATTGTCGATGAGCCAGTCACGTGACAGTAGCTGGTCATAGCACCGGCCTGTTCAGCTGTCAGCGATGGCGGGATGTCTGTCAGTGTCTTGATGTCCCAACTAATCTGGCATTCACTGTGCAAGAATTCCCTCATCTATCTATCCTTCTTCTTGAATTCTACTGTGTTTAGTTTTTCTTTTGTCTGAACCTCTTTTCTTTCTTTTATCCTGTAGCTGCACTGGTTCATTATCCTTTTTTTAAATTCCAGAAAGATTTAAAAAGTAGTCATTGCTCCCACGCCAAAGTGAAATGCGCTGGGCCTGACTTGTCAGGTGCTTAACGGCAGTGCAACTCATTGTCGCTGAAATGATAGAAAGCCATAGTTGTTGTTTGAGCCTTCGACCACAACAAAGACAGAAAAAATAAAGAAAAAAGAAAAATCTTAATAATAATATAATAATAATAATAATAATAATAATAATGAGAAGAAGAAGAAGAAGAAGAAGAAGAAGATATTGAATTTATATAGCGCTGAATCTTGTGAAAACAAACTAATCAAAGCGCTTGCACTCAAATCATTTACATGCATGCAACTCTCCTTAAACATAATGAAAAACATATTTCAAATCCATGCGCCCTCCCGCCCGCCCGCACGCACACACGCGCACGCACACGCGCGCGCGCACACACACACACACACACACACACACACACACACTCGTCTAATATCACTCAGAGTGAACAGACGTTAAATTGAAGACACCACCACACACACACATACACACACACTCGCGAACACACTTAGGAGATGAAGGATGCTGTTGAAAATTAGGGATAGATATGAGGGGAAAGTCTCAGGTAGGAAATAAGTGCGTTTTGAGGCTGGATTTGAAGGTATCAAATGAAGGCTTTTGGCGAAGTGAAAGAGGGAGGTCATTCCAGGTGGATGGACCAGAAACAGAGAAAGAGCGACGGCCAACAGTGGTTTGTTTGAATCTGGGTGTTCGAAAGCACAAAGTATCTGCGGCTGAACGAAGGGAACGGAATGGAGTATACAGGTGAACAGGGTTACAGAGATAAGAGGGTGCAGATTTGTGGAGACATTTGAAACAGAGGGTATTGATCTTATACTTCAATCTTTGTGAGACAGGCAGCCAGTGAAGAGATCGCAGAAGAGGAATGATGTGTTCAGATTTTTTCTTTCTTGGGACCATTCGAGCTGCAGAGTTTTGTATGCGTTGAAGAGAGTGGATGGATGATGCTGGTAGGCCAACCAAAAGAGAATTACAGAAGTCTAAACGTGAGAGAATGAGACATGTGACAATCGTGGAAGTTGCATCAGTGGACAGATACTTGCAAATCGCGCTTATGCGCCGTAATTGATAGTAGCAAGACTGGCAGGTCTGGGTGATGAATTTTTTCATAGAGAGTGTGTAGTCAAGAACTACTAAATACTTCACAGAGTTGGCCAAAGGAACTGACGCATTGCCGAATTCTATTGAAGTTCTTGTGATGGAGAAGAGTTTGTGTTCGATCCCTATGAGCATGGCTTCGGTTTTATCTGCATTAAGTTGTAACTTGTTCTGAGTCATCCAGTTTTTAATGTCTTGAAGGCAGTAGGACATATTTGTCAGGAGGGAAGGCAAGTTTTCAACAGTATCACTGGACTGAAGCTGAGTATCATCGGCATAGAAATGATGATCAATATGATGGTGGTTTATTATATGTGAGAGTGGAGCAGTGTAGAGAGTAAAGAGAACAGGTCCCAGGACTGATCCCTGTGGGACTCCACTTTCCGTTTTGACAGGTTTTGATTGAATTTTGTTTACAATAACTTTCTGGAATCGGTCTGTGAGGTATGAAGTAAACCAGGTGAGGGTTGTGCCATTAATACCAAACGTATTTTGGAGGCGATAAAGGAAAATTGAGTAATCTATAGTGTCAAAGGCTGCAGATCAGTCAAGAAGAGTGAGGAGGGAGATTTGTCCTGCATCAGAAGCAAGTAGAAGTGTATCCAAAGTATGGACTAGGGTGGTTTCGGTGCTGTGGTTGGGGCGATAGGCAGATTGAAAAGGGGGGAGGAGATCATTGGAATGATGGTGACTGTTGAGCTGTTTGAGAACAACTTTTTCTAGTATTTTAGAGGCAAAGGGTAAGTTTGAGACAGGTCTATAATTATTAAGAATGTTGGGATCGAGGTCGTGCTGTTTCAGTAGAGGTGTGACTATTGCTGTTTTAAGAGCTGATGGAAAATTTCCTGACACAAGAGATGAGTTAACTATTTTAGTGATAATAGGTACAAGTTGTGGAAGGCATTGTGAGAAAACAGGAGCAGGTATGGGATCAAGGTCGCATGATTTTATAGTAATTTCCTTCAGAAATGTCATGATTTCTTTTTCACTTGTGGGATGGAAGTAAAAGAGAGGAGTGCCAGTGAACTGGGGATCAGGAAGTACAGGCTGGAATTGAGTCTGATCCACTCTGGAGCATATGTTGCGGACTTTGTCTGAAAAGAAGGCAGAAAAGATGGATGGAAGTTCAGACAGGCTGTGGGAGTTAGGCAAAAGAGTTGTTTTTGCAGATCCAAGGAGATTTGAGGTGAGGGAAATATGAGAGATTTTATGGATGTAGCACAGATAACTTGGGAAGTATAGTAGTCTGTCTTTGCTGAATGGATTATTAGTTTGACTTTGTTTATTTGTTTTCGGAGAAGCTGTTTGTTGATGAATTAAACGGAGAGATCACAGAAGAAGAAATAAATGCAGCAATTTATAAACTGAAGCCTGGCAAGGCATGTGGGATTGATGGAATCACTGCAGAAATGCTAAAAAATGGAAGCAGGGAAGTAAGACAGTTTATATTCAAACTTTTTAATGGTATCTTCAATAAAGGTGTATACCCTTTGCTTTGGTCCAAAGCCATTATTATTCCAATATATAAGAAAGGGGACCCAGAGCTTGTAGATAATTATCGAGGTGTCTCATTACTGAGCATCTTATCTAAATGCTATACTTCTATATAAAACACTAGATTATATTCATGGCTAGAAAGTAATGACATGATCTGGAAAACCAAGCAGGATTTAGAAAAGGGTATTCTACAGTAGATCAGATCTTTATCTGTATTCAATTGTCCAAAAGTGCATTTCCAAGAAAGGCAAAAAACTGTATGTTGCTTTTGTGGACTTCAAAAAAGCCTTTGACTCGGTTAGACATGAGAAACTTTTGAACTGTATCAAAAGCCAGGGGGTAAAAGGAAAATTCTTTGTTTCATTATCAGCTATGTATAAGTCATTACTTTCATGTATACGAGGATTTGGTGCGGATGGGGAGGGCGGGGGGGTTAGGGTATAGAGGGGCGACAGTGAATGAGGGAGTAGGACTGTCAGCGCGGTGTGTAGTGTGTGTGTGTGTGTGTTTTGTGTGTGTGTGTGTGTGTGTGTGTGTGCGTGCTTGCGTGTATGTGTGTGTGTATGTGTATGTGTGTATGTGTGTGTATGTGTGTGTGTACGTGTGTGTGTGTGTGTGTGTGTGTGTACATGTGTGTGTGTGTGTGTGTGCGTGCGTGCGTGTGTGTGTGTGTGTGTGTGTTCGTTTGTGCAATAATTTCAGCAATTTGGAGATTAGTTTCCAGGGGGGAGGGAGGGAGGGAGGGAGGGTGTGTTAATGGTTTCTCTGTGGGTGTCTAGGATTTCTGTATTCATTGGATCATGCGTCATAAATCACCCTCATTATTGTCATTATCGAAATTACCATCATCATAACCATCATCGCTGTCATTATCATAATCACAGGAGGAGTTGATCAGTACAACAGTTAGAGGCCATCAGCTTGATAGCCCAAGGGAAAAGCTGCAGCGTTTGTTGGTCAATATCCACTTAGCCAAGAGGCCTACTTGAAATGGTTATCAGTACGAATTTTATTATTATGATTATTATCGTCAGTTCAAACTGGGTTTAATATTCGGAATAGAATGGTGTATTAATATAAACATATTTTTATCATTGTTTTATTTACCTTAATAACTAAATTTCTAAGTAGAACAGTGTAATATTCTAAACAGAAAAGACTGTTTAGATAAATCGATATACTTATCTATGTTCCTTTTCTTCCTGTTACCTCCTTCTTGTCTTTTTCGCCTTCTTGGTCCATTCTCCTGCCTTTTCTTTCCAGAAAGTCTATAAAAAAAAAAAAGCAAATCTCTCTTACACCGACGTCCGATGCGCTGGTCCTGACTTGTCAGGCGTGTAACGGCAGCGCAAGGCATAGTCGCTGACACGACAGACAGCAACAGACACGTGTCAGTGTGTCAGGAAGAAGGAGATCTCTTCCTTCACTTTTCTTTCTGCCTTTCTTTTCAGACCCTAGTCCTCCTGTTAGCTGTGAAACACAGGGATTCTACAGTGGTGACCTCTGCCCTCGGAATGACCTTGCTGCGGCGAACGTGACCTTCGTCCAAGTGTATGATTTCTGCTGGTTTCAGGTAAGAAAACACTTAAGCTGTAGTGTGTGTGTGTGTGTGTGTGTGTGTGTAGTGTGTGTGTGTATGTATGTGTGTGTATGTGTTTGTGTGTGTGTGTGTGTGTGTGTGTGTGTGTGTGTGTGTGTGTGTGTGTGAGTGTGTGTGTGTGTTTGTGCGCGCGCTATGTGTGTATGCTGTGTTTGTGTGTTGTATCTGTCTGTCTCCGTCTGTCTGTCTGTCTGTCTGTCTGTATCTCTCTCTCTCTCTCTCTCTCTCTCTCTCTCTCTCTCTCTCTCTCTCTCTCCTCTCTGTTTTCTTTGTTGTGTGTGAGTGTGCATGCATACGAGCATGTGTGCATGCATGGTGTTGGCTACAGGCACTGCATGTGGGCATTCTGGTAGGTTAAAGGACGTTCAATGCCAACACTCGATGGAGGACTATGGCTCTGTGTGGAGGACTATGGCGTTGTATGGAGGACTATGGCTCTGTGTGGAGGACTATGGCTCTGTGTGGAGGACTATGGCTCTGTGTGGAGGACTATGGCTCTGTGGCTCTGTGTGGAGGACTATAGCTCTGTGTGGAGGACTATAGCTCTGTGTGGAGGACTATGGCTCTGTGTGGAGGACTATGGCTCTGTATGGAGGACTATAGCTCTGTGTGGAGGACTATGGCTCTGCGTGGAGGACTATGGCGTTGTATGGAGGACTGTAGATTTGTATGGAAGACTATGGATTTATATGGAGGACTGTGGATTTGTATGGAGGACTGTGGATTTGTATGGAGGACTGTGGATTTGTATGGAGGACTATGGATTTATGTGGAGGACTGTGGATTTGTATGGAGGACTGTGGATTTGTATGGAGGACTGTGGATTTGTATGGAGGACTGTAGATTTGTATGGAATACTATAGATTTGTATGGAGGACTGTAGATTTGTATGGAAGACTATGGATTTGTATGGAGGACTATGGATTTGTATAGAGGACTACGGCGTTGTATGGAGGCCTATGTCTTTGTATGGAGAACTATGAATTTGTATGGATGACTATAGATTTGTATGGAGGTTTATGGATTTGTATGGAGGACTGTGGATTTGTATGGAGGACTATGGATTTGTTTGGAGGACTATGTCTTTGTATGGAGGACTATGGGTTTGTATGGAGGACTATGGATTTGTATGGAAGACTATGGGTTTGTATGGAAGACTATGGATTTGTATGGAAGACTATGTCTTTGTATGGAGGACTATGTCTTTGTATGGAGGACTATGTCTCTGTATGGAGGACTATGTCTTTGTATGGAGGACTATGTCTCTGTATGGAGGACTATGGATTTGTATGGAGGACTATGGATTTGTATGGAGGACTGTGGATTTATATGTGGACTGCCAGATCCTGGCTGTAATGGTCAACTTCAAAATTTTTAATGTGCAGTCCAGTACTGGTTATCTCAAACAAAGTCATTTCATCTGGGGTCAGTTAAAGTGGTGCATTCCTTAGCTTAATTACCCTGGCAATGGCCAACATCGCTCATAACATGTAACCCAAAAAAGTCCTGAAAATCATGTTGACACTGGGAATGACGACACGCTGCATCAGAAGTCTGGTGTGAGAGCTGCCTCATCTGGTGTGCCAGCACAGGGGCTCGTTGTGGGAACTGGGAAGTGTTGGGTCACCTGCAACATCTCTGAGAGGTTAAGGGTTTGCCTAGTAATGTAAGTGCTTGTCTGGTAATGAAAGTGCTTGTCTGGTAATGTAAGTGATTGTTTCTTTATGCAAGTGCTTGTTTGTTTATGTAAAAGCTTGTCTGTTTATGTCAGAGCTTGTCTGTTTATGTACGAGCTTGTCTGGTAATGTAAGTGCTTGTCTGGTAATGTGAGGACTTGTCTGGTAATGTGAGGACTTGTGTGGTAATGTGAGGACTTGTCTGGTAATGTGAGGACTTGTATGGTAATGTGAGGACGTGTGTGGTAATGTGAGGATGTGTGTGGTAATGTATGGATTTGACTGGTAATGTAAGGATTTGACTGGTAATGTGAGGACTTATGTGGTAATGTGAGGATTTGTATGGTAATGTGAGGATTTGTGTGGTAATGTGATGATTTGTCTGGTAATGTGAGGCCTTGTGTGGTAATGTGAGGCCTTGTGTGGTAATGTGAGGCCTTGTGTGGTAATGTGAGGATTTGTCTTGTAATGTGATGACTTGTCTGGTAATGTGAGGATTTGTCTGGTAATGTGAGGATTTGTCTGGTAATGTGATGATTTGTCTGGTAATGTGAGGCCTTGTGTGGTAATGTGAGCACTTGTGTGGTAATGTGAGCACTTGTGTGGTAATGTGAGCACTTGTGTGGTAATGTAAGGATTTATGTGGTAATGTGAGCACTTGTGTGGTAATGTAAGGATTTATGTGGTAATGTGAGCACTTGTGTGGTAATGTAAGGATTTATGTGGTAATGTGAGCACTTGTGTGGTAATGTGAGGACTTGTCTGGTAATGTGAGAATTTGTGTGGTAATGCGAGAAATTGTCTGGTAATGTGAGGTTTTGACTTGTAATCTGATATGTCTGGTAATGTGATAACCTGTGTGGTAATGTGAGAATTTGTCTGGTAATGAGATGACTTGTCTAGTAATGTGAGGATTTGTCTGGTAATCTGATGACTTGTCTGGTAATGTTAGGACTTGTCTGGTAATGTAAGGACTTGTGTGGTAATGCGAGAATCTGTGTGGTAATGTGAGGACTTGTCTAATTATTTGAGGACTTGTCTGGTAATGTGAGGACTTGTCTGTTAATATGAGGACTTGTCTAGTAATGTGATGACTTGTCTGCTAATGTGATGATTTGTCTGGTAATGTGAGAACTTGTCTAGTAATGTGATGATTTGTGTGGTAATGTGAGGACTTGTCTGGTAATGTGAGGACTTGTCTGGTAATGTGAGGATTTGTCTAGTAATGTGAGGATTTGTCTGGTAATGTGAGGATTTGTCTGGTAATGTGAAGATTTGTCTGGTAATGTGAGAACTTGTCTAGTAATGTGATGATTTGTCTGGTAATGTGAGAACTTGTCTAGTAATGTGATGATTTGTCTGGTAATGTGAGAACTTGTCTAGTAATGTGATGATTTGTGTGGTAATGTGAGGACTTGTGTGGTAATGTGAGGATTTGTCTGGTAATGTGAGGATTTGTCTTGTAATGTGAGGATTTGTCTGGTAATGTGATTATTTGTGTGGTAATGTAAGAACTAATCTTGTCTGGTAATTTTAGTAGAGTAGTTCATCTGCGTGTGACTAGTAGCAACAGTTTGGATGGGGACGTTTCTTCTCTCGGGCCTGTTGAGGACACTCTCTCTGACTCTCTGTCTCTCTGTCTGTCTGTCTGTCTGTCTGTCTGTCTGTCTGTCTGTCTGTCTGTCTTCTCTCTCTCTCTCTCTCTCTCTCTCTCTCTCTCTCTCTCTCTCTCTCTCTCTCTCTTTGTGAAAATCAAGCAGGTTTTCGTAAGGAGCACTCAGCTATTGATCATGTTTTTACATTGTTGGCAACTATTCGGAAATGCATGAAAAAGAAAGGAAGAAAGCTATATACAATTTTTATCGATTTCAGAAAAGTCTTCGACTCTGTGCAACTTAATAAACTTTTACAATGTTTGAGAGAACAAGGTGTTGAGGAAAGTTTTTGCCTGCCTGAAGGCAATGTATAATTCACTATTGTCGTGTGTGCGTGCAAAGAATGAGCTGTCAGAGATGTTTGACTGTCCAGTTGGGGTTAGGCAAGGGTGTGTTTTGAGTCCTACACTATTTTCAGTGTTTATCAACCAATTAGCAAACGATGTGAATGAAGAGGTAAGCATGGGATCCAGGTATTGCCAGACGTTATGGAACTGTTCATTCTGTTATTTGCAGATGATGTAGTGCTCTTGTCAACAACTCCAGGCGGTCTCCAAAATCAACTGAATACTTTACAAACATGCTGTAGTAAGATGAGCTTAAATGTAAATATTGATAAATCAAAAGTCATGGTTTCAGGAAAGCTGGATTTTTTTTAGGAAAGTACGAAAATTGGCATTACAGTGGAAAGCAGTTAGAGATAGTAAACAGTTATTGCTATCTAGGATTTACTTTAAAAACTAAGATCAGCGTTAAAAAAGGAACCAGACATCTAGCTGTGAAAGTAAGGAAAGCTGTCATTTAACTAAAAAAAAAAAAAGTTTTTAGGAAATATAAGGAAATGACCCCAAATGTTTTCATTAAACTTTTTAATACCAAAATTCAGCCCATTCTGTTGTGTTCATTTGAAGTATTGGGCTTAAACAGACTTGATCATATTGAAATAGTACATGTCATGGCATGTGAAAGGTTCTTGGGTGTCCCAGTGAGAACACCAAATGACATGGTATATGGAGAGTTAGGGAGGTACCCATTGTATATCAATTCTTATGTAGCTTGTTTAAGATATTGGTTGAAAGTGTTGCAGATGGATGTTGGAAGGTTGCCTCGTATAGTGTACAAAATGTTACTTAATTTAGACATAGCTGGCAAAAGATGTTGTGTTTCAAAGGTGAGAGCAATTCTGTGTGGGGCAGGTTTTAACATTGTATGGATGCAGCAAGGTGTTGGAGATGAAAAGTGGTTTCTACGTTTGTTTAAACAGCGACTAATTGATATGTTTTTCCAAGAATGGAATGGAACAATCAGAAAACATGATAGGTATAGCATTTATAGGTCTTTTAAAGCAATTTTCAAAAGGAGAAGTACACTTATGATATGGAGATGTATTGTTTTCGTGTGGCTATTACGCAGTTAAGATTTAACGTGCTTCCTATGAATAATAATGTCAACAGATAAAGCAACTCTATAAGAGACAAAAGCTGCCCTTTCTGTGTGAAAAAAATAGAAAATGAATGTCACTTTATATTTGATTGCAGTTTGTATACAGATTTAAGAGAGACATTTCTTAAAGAATTAAAATACATGACACTATCCAGATTGCTGAAAGGAACAAACGAAAATCACCGACACAATCTCTCCAGGTATGTTTTTCATGCTATGAACAGACGAAAGAAAAGCATTTTGTAATTGTGCTGTTGTTTGTAGGCTACTCCTTGTTTCCATTATAAGTCATTGTGGCTGCTTGATGTGCCGTTCTTTTGATTATGTTATATGCATTGACTTCGTGTTTTGCTTTCAAGGTTTATCGTCTTATTGTTTTGTTTATTTGGATGATGTACTTGGTGTGATGCCACCAGGAGAGCTGGCTTAGATGGACCATGTGACGATCTCGTTTTGCATTTCCTTTCCTGCACTGGCCTTTTCGGCTTGTCCACTGTATGTAGTGTGGCCAAAGGCCAATGTACATCAAACTGTTCAGACATCAGAGCTCGCTCTCTCTCTCTCTCTCTCTCTCTCTCTCTCTCTCTCTCTCTCTCTCTCTCTCTCTCTCTCTCTCTCTCTCTCTCTCTCTCATTCATCTGCTTGGTTGCTTCCCATTGTTTATAGCCCCTCAAGCTTTAACATCCCTGTGAACAAACACGTAAGTCGGAGAGATTGCAGTTCTTGGATTTTCAAACGTGTCGGGGTTTTTTCCTCCACATTTTAGATCCGCGAAGCGATGCAGAGTCCTCGTGAATGAAATATAGAACTGAAGATCCTGTGAATGAAATATA
>CM054149.1:60126003-60148503 GCA_028751875.1 Rapana venosa | reverse complement strand
ACAAAGAAGAAATCTAAACCTATACAGTCATTGAGGGAGAGAGTATGAGTGAGTGAGTGAGTGAGTGAGTGAGTGTGTGTATGTATGTGTGTGTGTGTGTGTGTGTGTGTGTGGGGGGGGGGGGGGGGGGGGGGGGGGGGGGGGGTTCAAGGATAATACTAAATATGTAATACTCACATAGCACACGATCAACACAAACACTTTTAAATTATACTCATACAAATTGAATGTCATGATAATAAAATAAGTGTAATACCCATACACTCACATAATAAAGAGGGGGAAAAAGCCAAAAAGTCATAAAAAGAACATCTACACATTGTAAGTAATAGAAACAAATTCTTTTTTTCAGGATAATGAATAAGTACTCATGTGCTTTTTTACATCCAGTCCCCGCCCGTGGGGGCACATTGAAAATGCACTCAGTACTCATATTTTCAAACAGTAGAAGCAAAGGGAAAAAACTTTTTTTTTAAGAAAAGGAGAGAAAAAGAAAAAACGAACAAACAAACAGACAAACAAACAACCCCGGACGAGCAAGCGACAAAATAAACCCCAGAAACGCCCCCCCCCCCCCCCCCCCCCAAAAGAAAAAAAAAGAAAAAAAAAAAAAGAATTTTTTTTTAAAAACAACAACAAAAAAACAAACAGACAAAAGCACCCTCACAAACAGACAAACAAAAAACAAGAAAAAACAACAAAGAAACAAATGAGAAGGAAAAGAAAAAAGAATAACTTTTTGAAAACCCAACACCGTTCCCCCCTCCACACACACACACATACATACACCAAAACAAAAAAAACAAACAAACAAAAAACTCAAACAAATCAACAACAAAAAACAAAGTAACAACAATAACACAGAGAGAAAGAGAGAGAGAGAGAGAGAGAGAGAGGAGAGAGAGAAGAGAGAGAGAGAGAGAGAGAGAAGAGAGAAACTTATAGATCATAAAATTGAACACAGGGTGTGTGTGTGTTTCAAGGATAATACTAAATATATAATTCTCAAGACAGCACAGGATCACCATCAATATTCTTTTCGAATATACTCGTACAGATTGAACGCCATGAAAAAGAAATAAGCCCAATATCAATACACTCTTACAATACGGAGAGAAAAAAATCACTAAAGTCATAAAATGAACATCTATACATTGTGAGTAAGAGAGAGAGATGGAGGGGGGGGGGAGAAATGAGAGAGAGTGGGAGAGAGAGGGGGGAGTGTGTGTGTGTGTGTTTGTGTGTGTGTGTGTTTGTGTGTGTTAAAGATTTAACGCTTTTTGTTTGTAAACAAACAAAACAAAAAGGACATAGAAAAAAATACTGAATATCATTCTCAAAACAGCACATCATCACTGTCAACACTCTTTTTCATTATACTCGTACAGATTAACAGAGAGAGAGAGAGAGAGAGAGAGAGAGAGAGAGAGAGAGAGAGAGAGAGAGAGAGAGAGAGAGAGAGAGAGGACAGACAGACAGACAGACAGACAGACAGACAGACAGACAGACAGTCAGACAGACAGACAAAAGACAGACAGAGAGAGAGAGAGTGTGTGGGTTTTTAATGAACAAAGATTGTGCGGCTATGTGCAGGCGCACACAGTCCCACAGCTAGGCCCCTTCACGGCCCCTAAGTGAGTGCAGTAGTGTGAGGAGGAGGAGCAGTGTTCCATTAGTCTGGACAGTAGACATCAAACAATGTATAAACAGATCAGTAGATATGTGTGAAGCGGTATTCCAAATATCAAAGACGGAGTGTGGAGACGCCATCCTTTCATTGTTGGTGTGTGTGTGTGTGTTGGACACCACAGAGAAAGATTGAAAGCCATAAAATCTCCATCATCATGTCGGTCTGTTTGTCTGTCTGCCTGTATGCTTGTCATTCTGTCTCTGTGTCTGTCTGTGTGTTTGTGTGTATGTGTGTCTGTCTCTGTCTGTCTGTCTGTCTGTCTCTTTCTCTGTCTCTCCCTGTCTTTACCATAAAGGCACCTGTGATTTTTCCTTTTTCTTTATGCTTTTCTGGGTGATTGAATGATCGTGTGTTTGTTTGTTTGTATACGTCTGTATGTCTTTTTGTCTGTCAGTCTGTCTGTCTGGGTACGTTTCTGCGTCTCTGTGTGTTTTACAATTCTTATGAGCGAGTTTATTAAATTAACAATCTCGGATAAAATTCTGTCTTAACATGCACCAAGTATTGTAGTCTTCTTTTCTTCTTTTCCAAACGCTGAAACAGCAGCTGCTGTTCTCTGTTAAAATAGTATGAGCGAACATGTGTTGCACTGCCATTGAACACCTAACACGTCAGGCCCAGCGCATCCGACTTCAGCGTGGGAGAGAAGTGTCATCTCTACAGTCTTTCTGGGGAACAGGGCAGGAGACGGGTGAAGAAGACAGAACATAGATACAGGGGAGGAGGAGGCAGGCAGAAGCAGAGAGAGGGATAGAAAAGAAGGACTTTCCAGCCCAGAGTTTGCAGAAGGCGGGGATGCTGGTTATACTGACAGGCTCTCGTCGGCACCCTGCGCCAGTTTGTAGCGTTACAGCAAAGCTGGCTACCCCAGCACCCAGTGATGAGAGAGAGAGAGAGAGAGAGAGAGAGAGAGAGAGAGAGAGAGAGAGAGAGAGAGAGAGAGAAGAGAGAGAAGAAAGAGAGAGAGAGAGAAGAAGAGAGGAGAGAGAGAGAGAGAGAGAAGAGAGAAAGAGAGAGAGAGAGAGAAAGAGAGAGAGGAGAGAAAGAGAGAGAGAGAAAAGAGAGAGAGAGAGAGAGAGAGAGAAGAGAGAGAGAGAGAGAGAGAAAGAGAGAGAGAGAGGGGAGAGAGAGAGAGAGAGAAAGAGAGAGAGACCGAGAGAGAGAAAGACATAGAGAGAGAGAGAGTGAGGCTGGCTGAATCACAACACCCACACCTCACCACTGTCATGAGGAGCTGGCTGAATCACAACACCCACACCTCACCACTGTCATCAGGAGCTGTGATCTCTCGTGTAACATGCCACTCTTCCTGGCGGTGGCAGTCTCATCAGCTATTGGTTGTCTTTCTCTTGTGGACAACAATGTTCATAGTTACCGTCATTTGTTTTTTTACACCTGTGAATGAAATGTCTGCTATGAAAAAAGGAATGAGCTGATGCCAACCAACACAATAGTGCCCACAAGAAGAAAGCGACAAAAAAAAAAGAAACAACTCATGGAGAAAACACTTGACCCAAACCAAAGGAAACAAAGCAAAATAGAGGAAGAGCAGCCCGCCAACTAGCCAACAAGCACAGAAACCACCAACAGCAACAACAACAACAGTACACACAAACCAACAACAGCAACAACAGTACACACAAACCAACAACAACAACAACAACAATACACAGAAACCAATAACAGCAACAACATGACACAGAAACCAACAACAGCAACAACATTACACAGAAACCACCAACAGCAACAATATTACACAGAAACCAACAACAACTACAACAACACTACACAGAAACAAATTACAACAACAGTACACAGAAACAAACAACAACAACAACAGTACACAGAAACAAACAACAACAACAACAGTACACAGAAACAAACAACAACAACAACAGTACACAGAAACAAACAACAACAACAACAGTACACAGAAACAAACAACAACAACAACAGTACACAGAAACAAACAACAACAACAACAGTACAAAGAAACAAACAACAACAACAACAGTACACAGAAACAAACAACAACAACAACAGTACACAAAAACAAACAACAACAACAACAGTACACAGAAAACAAACAACAACAACAACAGTACACAAAAACAAACAACTACAACAACAGTACACAGAAACAAACAACACAATAGTGCCCACAAGAAGAAAGCGACAAAAAAAAAGAAACAACTCATGGAGAAAACACTTGACCCAAACCAAACGAAACAAAGCAAAATAGAGGAAGAGCAGCCCGCCAACTAGCCAACAAGCACAGAAACCACCAACAGCAACACACTACACACAAAACCAACAACACACAACAACAACAACAGTACACACAAACCACCACAGCAACAACAGTACACACAAACCACCAACAGCAACAACAGTACACACAAACCACCAACAGCAACAACAGTACACAGAAACAAACAACAACAACAACAACAGCAACAACAGTACACACAAACCAACAACAGCAACAACAGTACACAGAAACAAACAACAACAACAACAACAGCAACAACAGTACACAGAAACCAACAACAGCAACAACAACAACAGTACACACAAACCACCAACAACAACAACAGTACACACAAACCAACAACAGCAACAACAGTACACAGAAACAAACAACAACAACAACAGTACACAGAAACAAACAACAACAACAGCAACAACAGTACACAGAAACCAACAACAGCAACAACAGTACACACAAACCAACAACTACAACAATACACAGAAACCAACAACAGCAACAATATTACACCAGAAACCAACAACAACTACAACACTACACAGAAACAAATTACAACAACAGTACACAGAAACAAAACAACAACAACAACAGTACACAGAAACAAACAACTACAACAACAGTACACAGAAACAAACGACAACAACAACAGTACACAGAAACAAACAACAACAGTACACAGAAACAAACAACAACAACAGTACACAGAAACAAACAACAACAACAACAACAACAACATTACACAGAAACCAACAACAACAACAGTACACAGAAACAAACAACTACAACAACAACAGTACACAGAAACAAACAACAACAACAGTACACAGAAACAAACAACAACAACAACAGTACACAGAAACAAACAAAACAACAACAACAACAACAGTACACAGAACCAACAACAACAACAACAGTACACAGAAACAAACAACTACAACAACAGTACACAGAAACAAACAACAACAACAACAGTACACAGAAACAAACAACAACAACAACAGTACACAAAAAAACCAACAACAACAACAGTACACAGAAACAAACAACAACAACAACAACAACAGTACACAGAAAACCAACAACTACACCAACAGTACACAGAAACAAACTACAACAACAACAACAGTACACAACCAACAACAACAACAACAGTACACAGAAACAAACAACAACAACAGTACACAGAAACAAACAACAAACAGTACACAGAAACAAACAACAACAACAACAACATTACACAGAAACCAACAACAACAACAGTACACAGAAACAAACAACTACAACAACAACAGTACACAGAAACAAACAACAACAACAGTACACAGAAACAAACACAACAACAACAGTACACAGAAACAAACAACAACAACAACAACAACAGTACACAGAAACCAACAACAACAACAACAGTACACAGAAACAAACAACTACAACAACAGTACACAGAAACAAACAACAACAACAACAGTACACAGAAACAAACAACAACAACAACAGTACACACAAAAATCCAACAACAACAACAGTACACAGAAACAAACAACAACAACAACAACAACAACAACAGTACACAGAAAACCAACAACTACACCAACAGTACACAGAAACAAACTACAACAACAACAACAGTACACAACCAACAACAACAACAACAGTACACAGAAACAAACAACAACAACAGTACACAGAAACAAACAACAACAACAACAGTACACAGAAACAAACAACAACAACAACAGTACACAGAAACCAACAACAGCAACAACAACAGTACACAGAAAGAAACAACAACAACAACAACAGTACTCAGAAAACAAACAACAACAACAACAACAACAACAGTACACAGAAAGAAACAACAAAACAACAGTACACAGAAACAAACAACAAACACAACAACAGTACACAGAAACAAACTACAACTTCAACAGTACACAGAAACAAACAACAACAACAACAGTACACAGAAACAAACAACAACAACAACACAGTACACAGAAACAAACAACAACAACAACAGCACACAGAAACAAACTACAAATATAAGAACAATACACAAAACCAACAACAACAACAATACACAGAAACACAACAACAACAACAATACACAGAAACAAACAACAACAACAACAGTACACAGAAACACACAACAACAACAATACACAGAAACCAACAACAACAACAGTACACAGAAACAAACAACAACAACAGTACACAGAAACAAAGAACTTCAACAGTACACAGAAACAAACAACAACAACAACAGTACACAGAAATAAACAACAACAACAATACACAGAAACAAACAACAACAACAACAATACACAGAAACAAACAACAACAACAACAATACACAGAAACAAACAACAACAACAATACACAGAAACAAACAACAACAACAATACACAGAAACAAACAACAACAACAATACACAGAAACAAACAACAACAACAACAATACACAGCAACAACAACAACAACAATACACAGAAACAAACAACAACAACAATACACAGAAAAAAAACAACAACAACAATACACAGAAACAAACAACAACAACAATACACAGAAACAAACAACAACAACAACAATACACAGAAACAAAACAACAACAACAACAATACACAGAAACAAACAACAACAACAATACACAGAAACAAACAACAACAACAATACACAGAAACAAATCACAACAACAATACACAGAAACAAACAACAACAACAGTACACAGAAACAAACAACAACAACAGTACACAGAAACAAACAACAACAACAACAGTACACAGAAACAAACAACAACATCAGTTCACAGAAACAAACAACAACAACACAGTACACAGAAACAAACAACAACAACAATACACAGAAACAAACAACAACAACAATACACAGAAACAAACAACAACAACAACAAATACACAGACAACAAACAACAACGACACAACAATACACAGAAACAAAACACAACAACAAAACACAGAAACAACACAACAACAACAACAATACACAGAAACAAACAACAACAAATACACAGCAACAACAACAACAACAATACACAGAAACAAACAACAAACAATACACAGAAAACAAACAACAACAACAATACACAGAAACAAACAACAACAACAATACACAGAAACAAACAACAACAACAACAATACACAGAAACATACAACAACAACAACAATACACAGAAACAAACAACAACAACAATACACAGAAACAAACAACAACAACAATACAACACAGAAACAACAACAAAACAAACAACAATACACAGAAACAAACAACAACAACAGTACACAGAAACAAACAACAACAACAGTACACAGAAACAAAACAACAACAGTACACAGAAATAAACAACAACAACAACAACAACAACAGTACACAGAAACAAACAACAACATCAGTTCACAGAAACCAAACAAACAACAACAACAGTACACAGAAACAAACAACAACACAGTTCACAGAAACAAACAACTACATCAGTTCACAGAACACCAACAACAACAACAACAACAACAGTACACAGAAACCAACAACAACAAACAATACAACAACAACAACAGTTCACAGAAACCACACACAACAACAACAGTACACAGAAACACAACAACAACACAGTTCACAGAAACAAACAACAACATCAGTACACAGAAACCAACAACAACAAACAACAGTACACATAAACCAACAACAACAACAACAGTACACAGAAACAACACAACAACAACAGTACACATAAACAAAACAACTACAACAGTACACAGAAACAACAACAACAACAACAACAGTACACAGAAACAAACAACAACAACAAAACAGTACACAGAAAACAAACAACAACAACAACAGTACACAGACAACAAACAACAACAGTACACAGAAACAAACAAACAACAACAACAACAACAACAGTACACAGAAAAAACAACAACATACAACAGTACACAGAAACAAACAACAACAGTACACAGAAACAAACAACAACAACAACACAGTACACAGAAACAAACAACAACAACAACAACAACAGTACACAGAAACAAACAACAACAACAACAACAACAGTCACACAACAGAACACAACAAAAACAACAACCAACAGTACACAGAACAAAAAAACTACAAACAACAACAACAACAACAGTACACAGAAACAACAACAACAACAGTACACAGAAACAAACAACAACAAACAGTACACAGAAAACAAACAACAACAGTACACAGAAACAAACCAACAACAACAACAACATTACACAGAAACCAACAACAACAACAGAACACAGAAACAAAACAACACAACAACAACAGTACACAGAAACAAACAACAACAACAGTACACAAAACAAACACAACAACAACAGTACACAGAAACAAACAAACAACAACAACAAACAACAACAGTACACAGAAACAACAACACAAACAACAACAGTACACAGAAACAAACAACACAACAACAGTACACAAAAAACAAAACAACAACAACAACAGTACAACAAAACAAACAAACAACAACAACAGTACACAACAAAACCAACAACAACAACAGTACACAGAAAACAAACAACATAACAAAACAACAACATACAACAACAGTACACAGAAACAACAACAACTACACAACAGTACACACAAACAAACAACACACAAAACAACAACAACAGTACACAAACCAAAACAACAAAAAACATACACAGAAACAACAACAACAAACACAGTACACAGAAACCAAACACAACCAACAACAACAGTACACAGAACAACAACAACAACAACAGTACACAGAAACCAAAACAACAACAACAACAGAACACAAAAAAAACAACAAACAAACAACAAACAGTACTCACAGAAACAAACAACAACAGACAACAGACAACAACAGACAACACAGAAAGAAACAACAACAACAACAGTACACAGAAACAAACAACAACACAACAACAGTACACAGAAACAAACACAACTTCAACAGTACACAGAAACAAACAACAACAACAACAGTACACAGAAAACAAACAACAACAACAACAGTACACAGAAACAAACAACAACAACAACACACACAGAAACAAACACAAAATACAACACAATACACAGAAACCAAACAACAACAACAATACACAGAAAACCAACAACAACAACAATACACAGAAACAAAACAACAACAACAACAGTACACAGAAACAACACAACAACAACAATACACAGAAACCAAACAACAACAACAGTACACAGAAACAAACAACAACAACCAGCTACAACAACAGAAACAACAAAACTTCAACAGTACACAGAAACAAACAACAACAACAAACATACACTCAGAACATAAACAACAACAACAATACACAGAAACAAACAACAACAACACACAAACACAAAACAAACAACCAACAACAACAATACACAGAAACAAACAACAACAACAATACACAGAAACAAACAACAACAACAATACACAGAAACAAACAACAACAACAATACACAGAAACAAACAAACAACAACAACCAATACACAGCAACAAACAACAACAACACATACACAGAAACAAACAACAACAACAATACACAGAAAAAAACAACAACAACAAACATATACACAGAACAAACAACAACACAACAATACACAGAAACAAACAACAACAACAACAATACACAGAAACAAACAACAACAACAACAATACACAGAAAACAAACAACAACAACAATACACAGAAACAAACAACAACAACAATACACAGAAACAAACACAACAACATACACAGAAACAAACAACAACAACAGTACACAGAAACAAACAACAACAACAGTACACAGAAACAACAACAACAACAACAGTACACAGAAACAAACAACAACATCAGTTCACAGAAACAACAACAACAACAACAGTACACAGAAACAAAACAACAAACAACAATACACAGAAACAAACAACAACAACAATACAAAAGAAACAAACAACAACAACAACACAGTACACAGAAACAACAACAACAGACAACATACACAGAAAACAAACAGCAACAACAATACACAGAAACAAACAACACAACAAATACACAGAAACAAACAACAAACAATTACACAGCAACAACAACAACAACAATACACAGAAACAAACCAACAACAATACACAGAAACAAACAACAACAACAATACACAGAAAAACAACAACAACAATACACAGAAACAAACAACAACAACAACAATACACAGAAACATACAACAACAACAACATACACAGAAACAAACACAACAACATACACAGAAACAAACAACAACAACATACACAGAAACAAATTACAACACATACACAATACACAAACACAACAACAAGTACACAGAAACAAACAACAAAACAGTACACAGAAACAAACAACAACAGTACACAGAAATAAACAACAACAACAACAACAACAGTACACAGAAACAAACAACAACATCAGTTCACAGAAACCAACACACAACAACAACAGTACACAGAAACAAACAACAACACAGTTCACAGAAACAAACAACTACATCAGTTCACAGAAACCAACAACAACAACAACAACAACAGTTCACAGAAACCAACAACAACAACAACCAACAACAACAGTTCACAGAAACCAACAAACAACAACAACAGTACACAGAAAACAAAACAAACAACATCAGTTCACAGAAACAAACAACACATCAGTTCACAGAAACCAACAACAACAAACAACAGTACACATAAACCAAACAACAACAGTACACATAAACAAACAACAACAACAGTACACATAAACAAACAACTACAACAGTACACAGAAACAAACAACAACAACAACAACAGTACACAGAAACAAAACAACAACAACAGTACACAGAAAACCAAACAACAACAACAACAGTCACAGAAACAAACAACAACAGTACACAGAAACAAACAACAAAACAACAACAACAACAGTACACAGAAAAAACAACAACTACAACAGTAACAGAAACAAACAACAACAGTACACAGAACAAACAACAACAACAACAGTACACAGAAACAAACAACAACAACACAACAACAGTACACAGAAACAACAACAACATCATTCTCGAAACAAACAAAACAACAACAGTACACAGAACAAACAACAACAGTACACAGAACAACAACAACAACAACAACAACAACACAGAAACAAACAACAACAACAGTAAAAAAACAAACAACTAACAACAACAGTACACAGAAACAACAAAACAACAACATACACAGAACAAACAACAACAACAACAACACAGTACACAGGAAACAAACAACAACAACAACAAAAACACATTACACAGAAAACAACAACAACGACAACACAACATTACACTATAAAAACAACAACAGCAACAACAACAACAGTAACAGAAACAAACAACAACAAACAGTACACAGAAACAAAACAATCAACAGAGGTACCCCTGACGAACACCACCACCAAATCAACAAAACAGTTACAGAAACAAACAACAACAACAACAGTACACGAACAAACAAAACGTTACACAGAAACAAACACAACAACAGTTACCATAAACAACAACTACAACAGTACACAGTATACAAACAACAACAACAACAACAGTAAAGAAAAACAACAACAGCCCGTAACAGAAACCAACAACAACAACAACAACAACAACAACAGTTCCAGAATCAAACAACAACAACAAGTACACCAGAACAAACAACTATAACAACAGTATACACAAACAAATACAACAACAGTACACAGAAAAAAAACAACAACAGTACACGAAACAAACAACAACAACAACAGTACACAGAAACAAACAACAACAACAGTACACAGAAACAAACAACAACAACAGTACACAGAAACAAAGAACTACAACAACAGTACACGCAAACAACTACAACAACAGTACACAAAAACAAACAACAACAACAACAGTACACAGAAACAAAGAACTCACTCACTCACCCACTCAGTCCCATGTCCCAAAGGACGTAGGGGGGACATGAGAGAAGACGCAACAGAGATCTTTTTCCATGCTTCACGATCCTGTGTGGCTAGTAGAAGGTGTTGCAGGGGTTGGGCGGTCCAGTCTTTGATGTTGTCAACCCATGATTTCTTTTGGGGGCCTCTTCTTGTCTTGCCTTCGACTATTCCTTGCAAGATGGTTTTTGCCAAGGTGTTGTGTCTTGTGGTGTGACCAAACCACATAAGTTTTCTCCTCTTTATGGTGGAGAGCAAAGGTTCTTGAGGGCCCACACGCTTTTTGATTTCTTCTTTCACATGGTTGTTGGTCTTGTGTTCTTTGTATGATATTTTGAGGAGTCTTCTGTGGCACCTGTTCTCGAATGCTTGGATTCTCCTCCCTAGCTCTGCTGACAAAGTCCATGATTCACAGCCATATAGGAGGATAGATATCACTGTCAGACTGCGCTATCTGTACTGCAGACAAATCAGACATACATAGTCATGTGCAAAGTTCTGTAGGAGCAGTTTCACGCTAAACTTTTATTGCAACATGGACAACGATATTGATTGATTGATTGATTAATTGATTGATGATTGATTGATTGATTGATTGATTGATTGATAATCCTTATTCCCATGAGGCACAGATAAGTATTGATATACTGTTTTTCATCCAGCCCTTGCCCTGAGAAGGGACTATCCTGAATAATCTGAGCTAGTTGTTTCAGTTAAACGTAAAGGTAAAAAAAAACCTTTTTTTTTTAAAACAGATTTTAAAAATCTATATATGTCAATTGAGAGAGAGTATCATAAGAGAAAAACAACTTTCTATACATGGCACGAGAAAATCCGATGACAAAAGGTGGGACAAAAGTCCATCAGCTATTACAACAATGACGTGGGGAGAAGGACAGGCAGGCAGGCAGATAGGCAGAGAAAGACAGGGACATCGAGACAGACACGCAGCTCAATAATTATACATAACTCTACAATTGATGGGGACGGGATAGCTCAGTGGTCGGAGCACTCGCTTTCCCCCAGCCAAGTTAAGCAGCGTCGAGCGTGGTTACCAGTTGGATGGGTGACCATTTGCGCGCCTTGGCTTCAGTACAGTTCCCCCAGTTCACCCAGCTGTAAATGGGTACCTGCCCTCTTTAGGGTCAGGGAAGGTAAAGCAGCGAGGGAGAGGAGATGGGTGCCGCCCTCAATATGCTGGCCCCTAGAGAAGTGAGGTCTCTGACGCCTCGCTCCCCTACCACCTTATAGGTTATGGGACTCCTTTACCTTCCTTACCTACAAGTTGCTCAAGTACCATAACAATGCAGAATACACGGCTAGGAAAAAAACAAGCTAAATAAGCAAGACACAAGCACGCATAATCATACACTGTTGATAGAGATGTGTGAAAAAAGAGAAACAGATATAATTAAAAAGTAAGCACAACAACAAAAACCTTCCATTCTCAATCTGCCGTCAACACAATCGAGTCAATCAGGAGGCTGACGTCAATTAAAAAACAATGATAGTTGGAAAACTGAACTTAAAGCATCGTATCAAAGGAGATGTGTGTGTGTGTGTGTGTGTGTGTGTGTGTGTGTGTGTGTGTGTGTGTGTGTGTGTGTGGTGTGTGTGTGTGTGTGTGTGTGTGTGTGTTTGGGTGGTTGAGTGAGAGAGAGTATTAATAAAACCATATGCAGTGATTAAATTGTCAAAAACATATTACTACCTTGGGAGGGGGGGGGAGGAAGAGAAAGAGAGAGCAACATTTATTTATTTATTCTTTTATATCGAGGATAATGGAATAAGCACTCATGTGCTTTTTTACATCCAGTCCCCGTGTGTATGCGGTTTTGTAAATTTTGTCATCTGTTTCCACCGGCACACAATGGCCTACTCTTCCGGAAAACGGAACAGGATTTAACGTGTGCGCAAGATCTTCTGCATGTGTTCGAACAGGGGGCCTCGGTTTATAGTGTCATCCGAAGGATTTGACATTCAGTTCGATTTGTTTGTCAAACTGCAACACAAACACGTGCGCGCGCGTTCACACACACACACACACACACACACACACACACACACACACACACACACACGCACACACTTTATAGCTTCATAAGGACAGCCACTTGCATGCACATGTACACATTTACAGCCACAATAAACCCGTCACACGTACAGGCACTTGCCAACACTTGGCTCGTTAAATGAAGGCGCCCATACAGGTTGTGGCAAGCTCTGCCTGCACAGCACACCAGCCTGAGGCACACCAGCAGCTATCCCCACTTCAGCACTGTGGTGACTCAATGTCCCTACTTGTAAGCAGCTATCAGCTATTCCCACTTCAGCAATGCTGGTGACTCACTGTTTCTACTTGTAAGCAGCTATCAGCTATCCCCACTGCTGGTGACTCACTGTTTCTACTTGTAAGCAGCTATCAGCTATCCCCACTGCTGGTGACTCACTGTCCCTACTTGTAAGCAGCTATCAGCTATCCCCACTGCTGGTGACTCACTGTTTCTACTTGTAAGCAGCTATCAGCTATCCCCACTGCTGTGACTCACTGTCCCTACTTGTAAAGCAGCTATCAGCTATCCCCACTGCTGGTGACTCACTGTCCCTACTTGTAAGCAGCTATCAGCTATCCCCACTGCTGGTGACTCACTGTCCCTACTTGTAAGCAGCTATCAGCTATCCCCACTGCTGGTGACTCACTGTCCCTACTTGTAAGCAGCTATCAGCTATCCCCACTGCTGGTGACTCACTGTCCCTACTTGTAAGCAGCTATCCCAGCGGGCAAAGACGGTCGCCAGTTCTCGTGACTGGTCAACTGGGAGCCCTAGCCGAGGAACGGAGAAATACCCCCCCCCCCCCCAACAAAAAACACAAACAACAACAACAACAACACCCCCTCCCCCCCAAAACAAACAACCCTCCCCCCTCCCCACACAAAACAAACACCTTCCCCCCCCCCCACACACAAAACAAACAAACAACCCTCCCCCCTCACACACACAAACAAACAAACAACCCTCCCCACACAAACAAACAAACAACCCTCCCCCCTCACACACACAACAACAAACAACCCTCCCCCCTCCCCACACAAAACAAACAAACAACCCTCCCCCCCCCCACACAAAACAAACACCCCCCCCCCCCACACACACACAAAACAAACAACACCCCCCCCCCCCCACACACACACCACAAAACAAACACCCCCCCCCCCCCACCACACAACAACAAACAACCCCCCTCCCCACAAAACAAACAAACAACCCTCCCCCCCTCAACACACAAACAACAAACAAACACCCCCCCTCCCCACACAAAACAAACACCCCCTCCCCTCCCCACACAAAACAAACAAACACCCCTCCCCTCCCCACACAAAACAAACAAACACCCCCCTCCCCACACAAAACAAACACCCCTCCCCTCCCCACACAAAACAAACACCCCTCCCCTCCCCACACAAAAACAAACACCCCCCCCCCCCTCAACACACAAACAAACAAACAACCCTCCCCCTCAACACACAACAACAACAACCCTCCCCCTCCCCACACAAAACAACAAACAACCCTCCCCCCTCTCCCACACAAACAAACACCTTCCCCCCCCCCCCCACACACAAACAAACAAAACAACCCTCCCCCCTCAACACACACAACAAACAAACAACCCCACTCCCCACACAAAACAAGCACCCCTCCCTCCCCACACAAAACAAGCACCCCTCCCTCCCCACACAAAACGAACACCCCCTCCCCAACAAAACAAACAACCTCCGTTCCCTAAACGTTCCCTGCCTGCCTGCCTGCCTGCCTGCCTGCCTGCCTGCCTGCCTGTCTGCCTGTCTGTCTGCCTGCCTGTCTGTCTGTCTGCCTGCCTGTCTGTCTGTCTGTCTGCCTGCCTGCCTGCCTGCCTGCCTGCCTGCCTGCCTGCCTGTCTGTCTGTCTGTCTGCCTGTGATTGTCATCAGACTATTGCTATTGCAACAACACCCTCCTATGCTAATATTTATTTCATTTTTTGTTCCTTCATTTCAAAAACATTAGAACAAACATTCATGTGCTGTTTTTACATCTAGTTCCCGTGCCGCGTTTATAAATTTTTAAAATTTTGTCATCTGTTTCCACCTGCACACAGTGGCCTACTCTTCCGAAATGTGCAACAGGTTTAACATGTGCGCAAGATGTTCTGCGTGCGTTCGCACTCGGGACCTCGGTTTATAGTCTCTTCCGAAGGTTTCTTGGGGAAGTGGAGTGGCGCTGATGAGAAGTGCAGAGGAGACTGTCCCCTTGACCCTCTTTGGTAGTCAACAACCTGGACAGTATTGCTAGGACAACAGCAACCAAAAATGCCCATGGGTTAAAACTGGCGAGGGGTGCAGTCATTGTTGAACAGGGCTCTGCATACAGTCACATTCTCCCACTGGCACATGATCAGCGTCCAGATTGCTGTGCTGGTCACAAAGTGCCGGAAGTGGAGACCTTTTGACGCCTGTGAAGTGTCTTAGTTCACTGATTACGTATGGCCGTACACTTCTGTCAAAAAGTCAGTTTTTAAACCATTATTACGGATTATGGGAAATATTTCTCTGTTGTGGAAACTGTGATGAAATGTTCATTGACCCTTTTCTTTTTTGAATCAGATATTTCTGCTGTTGACTTTTGGCTTTACGCCTTTAATTTATTACAGGGAATTGGAACACTGAGTGGCTGTGTCCTGGTTTGCTTCTGGTGTGTGTGTGTTGAATGGGTTGGGTTTACAAGCGGAGCACCAACTGTTGACCACCCTGTAGTATTGTTTGTTTTCCTCCAGAGTTCTGTTAGCTGAACTTGTTTATAACAACTATCTGTGATGCTGTATACGTGCTAATACAAAGTGAAAGCTAAATGCCTGCACTACCAAAGTGCAGTCTCATTAAATTTTGTCTCAAGGAGTTAAATGCATTAAGCATAAACTTATACACGAAAAATGGCCAGTCATTTTGATGCTGTTCACTTTTCAGTGGTGAACTTTGTCTTGTTTTGTTCTGGTTGGTTTGGTTTGGTTTTTGTTTTGTCTTGTTTTGCTTTGTTCTGTTTGTTTGTTGTTTTACTGTGCCACCTCTTTATTTGGAAGAACACCATCATCACTGAAGTGACATCGTCACCTCTCTTCACACCATCATCACTGAAGTGACATCGTCACCTCTCTTCACACCATCATCATCACTGAAGTGACATCGTCACCTCTCTTCACACCATCATCACTGAAGTGACATCGTCACCTCTCTTCACATCATCATCACTGAAGTGACATCGTCACCTCTCTTCACACCATCATCATCATCACTGAAGTGACATCGTCACCTCTCTTCACACCATCATCACTGGACATCACCTGTATTTCGGGTTTTTTATTGTCACTATTTGGGTGTTTTTTTTACAGCGTACATTTTTTCGGTGATAGTTATCCTTACGTTACACAGCCAGCCTGCAGAATGCATCTTTTGAATCAGATGAACTGCCATAGTTGTTGAATTTTATCGTGTCCTGCCTCAATCCTGGATAATCTGATAGACGTCAGAAGTTGTCTGCCCCTGTTCTATCTACTTGCCTGTCTGGCTGCCTGCCTGCCTGCCCGCCCGCATGTCTGCCTGTCAGTGTGTCTGTATGCTTGCATACCATTTTTTCTCTTTGTGTTTGCCTGCCTGCCTGCCTGCCTGCTAGTGTGTCTCCGTTTTAAAGCGTCCGTCCACTAGCAAGTGTAAGGTAATGAGGGAGCACGCGCGCGCGCATGTGTGTGTGTGTGTGTGCGTGTATATGTGTGGTGTGTTGTGTGTGTTGCTTCTCTCTCTCTCTCTCTCTCTCTCTCTCTCTCTTCTCTCTCTCTCTCTCTTCTCTCTCTCTCTCTCTCTCTCTCTCTCTCTCTCTCTCACACCTACCTGACCTGGATGCACTGGTCAGCACAGAGGACGTGGGCGGAGAGGTGAACAGCCGTCTTCAGGCACCTCGCCCTCTGCTGCCTCTGCGTCACCTCGCTCCATGTCCACCATTGACAGACAAGAAAAAAGCAACATGACCAAATTAATGATGAACATGGGGACTATGTAGCGGATCAGTTGATGATGATGATGATGATGATGATGATGATGGTGATTATTATTATTCCTGTCAGTGGTGTGCATTGGGTAAAGAGTGTTGTGGTGTTTGTCGCCTCATCGCCATTACTTTTGTTATGTTGTTTTCTTTCATCATCTGTGTCGATAAACGATATTGTGCTGAACCGTTTAGAACATAGTTTCAAGTCACTTTTTGACGGGGTTTGCGCAGTTGAATGTACGTCCTTTTTTGTTTATTCTTTTATCTCAAGGATATTGGAATAAGCACTCGTGTGCTTTTTATGCAACCAGTCCCCGTGTGTATGCAGTTTTGCAAATTGTCTCACCCCTTCCCACCAGCACACATTTCCCTACTCTTCCGAAAGGCGCAACAGGATTTAACGTGTGCGCAAGATGTTCTGCGTGTGTTCGCACACGGGACCTCGGTTTATAGTCTCACCCGAAGGACTTCTGGGGAGAGTGGAGTCTGCACTGACGTTAACTCCAGGAGAAAATATCCCTCAAACGGGATTCGAACCCGAGTCAGCAGATCACGAGCGCAATGCGCATCGCTCTAACCAACCAGGTCATCCCGTCCTGTCTTACTCCAGTTAGCGACAAGGAGTCCATATAAGGACACCACGTACTCTCTAGAGGACCACTAGGCCTGCAACACAATACAACACAATACAATACAATATAGTTTAGTACAGAGTAGCACGGTACGATACGATCACTACAATACAAGACTACACCATACAAAACAGTAAGAATACGCTGAAGGGAGTGGATAAATGATGCTGGCAGACCAGCCAAAAGAGAATTACAATAGTCCAGACGTGAAAGAATGAAAGAAGTGACAAGTTTGGCTGTTGCATCGGTGGACAGGTACTTTCGAATAGCACTTATACGCCGTAATTGATAGTAGCATGTCTGACAGGTCTGGATGATGAATTTTTGCATAGAGAGTGTGTTGTCGATAACAACACCTAGATACTTCACAGCAGTGGATAGAGGGACCGATGTTATGCCGAGTTCTATTGAAGGTGTTGTAATGGAAGAGAGTGTGTTTGGTCCCTACGAGCATGGCTTCGGTTTTATCTGCATTATCTGTAATGTGTTCTGTGTCATCCAGTTTTGAATGTCTTCAAAGCAGTGGACCATATTTGTCAAGAGAGAAGGCTGATTTTCAGGAGTAACACTGATTTAAATCTGAGTCATCTGCGTAAAAATGATGGTTGATTTGATGACGGTTTTTAATTTTAAAAATTAAGGGAAGTTAAAACAGAGAAGGGAATGGAAAGAGAAAAGAATGATTAGGTAACATGTGTGTTGGTATTTTGAGCAACTAAAAAAAAAAGGGGGGGGGGATTTTAAACATGAGTCAAAATTTAAATTCAACAAATATGTTAACATGAAAAAACTATGAAGTAACTACAACAAATACTCTAATGGGCTGTGCAATAGACATTTAACAATGGCAAAGGCTAATTTTGGATTTTTAAATATTGTTTCCACAGACTGCTCACAAAACGTGGTAAAAAAGGTTTTACAATTGGACACTCAAATATGATGTGAGTGTTGGAAATATGTTCCCCACAGAGACACCTGACATTTTTACAAAATTTTGTTATAAATGCATTTAATTTTATTCTAAATTTATAGTGTATTAACTCTTCTCGTAGTTGCGATACTTAAATGTGTTTGAGAAGGATAACATGAAATAAGGCCATTAGTCTGGCAACTCTTTAAAGATCGTTCCTTGAGTTGATCTGATTCTCTCCACTTACTCCACGATGTTTGTTCTAACAAACGGTATCCCTCCTGTAGAGATAATGGAACATGCAGTTCTGTCGATTCCAAATGATGTCTTGCCCCCTTTTTGCAGCTCTGTCAGCCCACTCATTTGAAAAACCTCCAACGTGCGAAGGTACCCAACAAAAGGAGACAGAAATACCTTTTAAAACTTAAAAGGTGTATGACATATTTAATTTCAAAAATTATTCTAGATACTTTCTTGGAATTTGGGGATTTGATAGCATACAGTACCGACTTAGAGTCTACACAAGTAAGATAGAATGATGGGAAATACAAAATCAAGAATATAGTTAAGAGTTATAGTTATATAGTTATAGTTAAGTGTGTGTGTGTGTGTGTGTGTGTGTGTGTGTGTGTGTGTGTGTGTGTGTGTGTGTGTGTGTGCTTCTCTCTCTCTCTCTCTCTCTCCTCTTCTCTCTCTCTCTCTCTCTCTCTCTCTCTCTCTCTCTCTCACACACACCTACCTGACCTGGATGCACTGGTCAGCACAGAGGACGTGGGCGGAGAGGTGAAGAGCCGTCTTCAGGCACCTCGCCCTCTGCCCCCCGCCCCCCCCCCCCCCCTCTGCTGCCTCGGCGTCACCTCGCTCCATGTCCACCATTGACAGACAAGAAAAAACCCAGCATGACCAAATTAATGATGAACATGGGGACTATGTAGCGGATCAGTTGATGATGATGATGATGATGATGATGATGATGATGATGATGATGATGATTATTGTTATTACTGTCAGTGGTGTGCATTGGGTAAAGAGTATTGTGGTGTTTGTCGCCTCATCGCCATTACTTTTGTTATGTTGTTTTCTTTCATCATCTGTGTCGATAAACGATATTGTGCTGAGCCGTTTAGAACATAGTTTCGAGTCACTTTTTTGACAGGGTTTGCGCAGTTGAATGTACGTCTTTTTTTGTTTATTCTTTTATCTCAAGGATATTGGAATAAGCACTCGTGTGCTTTTTATGCAACCAGTCCCCGTGTGTATGCAGTTTTGCAAATTGTCTCACCCCTTCCCACCAGCACACATTTCCCTACTCTTTCGAAAGGCGCAACAGGATTTAACGTGTGCGCAAGATGTTCTGCGTGCGTTCGCACACGGGACCTCGGTTTATAGTCTCACCCGAAGGACTTCTGGGGAGAGTGGTGTCTGCACTGACGTTAACTCCAGGAGAAAATATCCCTCAAACGGGATTCGAACCCGAGTCAGCAGATCACGAGCGCAATGCGCATCGCTCTAACCAACCAGGCCATCCCGTCCTGTCTTACTCCAGTTAGCGACAAGGAGTCCATATAAGGACACCACGTACTCTCTAGAGGACCACTAGGCCTGCAACACAATACAACACAATACAATATAGTTTAGTACAGAGTAGCACGGTACGATACGATCACTACAATACAAGACTACACCATACAAAACAGTAAGAATACGTTGAAGGGAGTGGATTAATGATGCTGGCAGACCAGCCAAAAGAGAATTACAATAGTCCAGACGTGAAAGAATGAGAGAAGTGACAAGTTTGGCTGTTGCATCGGTGGACAGGTACTTTCGAATAGCACTTATACGCCGTAATTGATAGTAGCATGTCTGACAGGTCTGGGTGATGAATTTTTGCATAGAGAGTGTGTTGTCGATAACAACACCTAGATACTTCACAGCAGTGGATAGAGGGACCGATGCATTGCCGAGTTCTATTGAAGGTGTTGTAATGGAAGAGAGTGTGTTTGGTCCCTCGAGCATGGCTTCGGTTTTATCTGCATTATCTGTAATGTGTTCTGTGTCATCCAGTTTTGAATGTCTTCAAAGCAGTGGGCCATATTTGTCAAGAGAGAAGGCTGATTTTCAGGTGTAACACTGATTTAAATCTGAGTCATCTGCGTAAAAATGATGGTTGATTTGATGACGGTTTTTTATTTTAAAAAATTATGACAGTGGGGTAGTGTAAAGGGTGAAAAGAACAGGGCCTAGAACTGATCCATGTGGGACTCCGCATTCCAGTTTGGCAGGTATTGATTGAATCTTGTTTACTGCAACTGTCTGGAATCGGTCAGTAAGGTATGAATTAAAGCAGGTGAGGGCTGTGCCAGTAACACAGATCGGTTTTTTTGAAGACGGGAGAGAAGAATTGAGTGGTCTATAGTCTCGAAGGCTGCTGATAAGTCGAGTAGAGTGAGAGGGGGGATTTTCCCTTGTGTCAAAAGCAAGTAGAAGCGTGTTTAAAGTGTGTACTAGGGTGGTTTTAGTGCTGTGGTTGACGCGATAGGCAGACTGAAACTCAGGAAGAAGATTGTTGAGTAGAGTGCAGTGCAGTACAATACAATAAACTCTGCACAATACAGAGCAATAGAGGGCAGTGCAGTACAATACAAAACAACGCTGTACAATACAGAGCAATACAGGGCAGTGCAGTACAATACAATACAACGCTGCACAATACAAAACAATAGAGGGCAATGCAGTACAATACAATACAACGCTATACAATACAAAACAATAGAGGGCAATGCAGTACAATACAATACAACGCTGCACAATACACAGCAATAGAGGGCAGTGCAGTACAATACAATACAACGCTGCACAATACAAAACAATAGAGGGCAGTGCAGTACAATACAATACAACGCTATACAATACAAAACAATAG
>CM054149.1:60093503-60121003 GCA_028751875.1 Rapana venosa | reverse complement strand
AAAAGAAGAAGAAGAGAGGAGGAGGCGGAGAAGAAGAAGAAGAAGCAAACAAAACTAAGAACAAGCTGGGGAATGAAGTAGAAGTGGTGGGTAGAAGTCACAAAGCTGACACCGGTCCTGAGGCCCGTGGCATGTTGAACACTGGAGGTGTTGGCACGTTGGGGGGCTGAGCATAGTTTGCCAGGGTGCTGTGGTAAGGCTTGTCAGCGTAGGCTAGAGGGAATGGGATTCACAGAGCGACAGGGGGATCCCACCATGATCCTAATGCCTAGGACTGTTGGACTTGGGCTTGGAGCTGTCTTCTTCTCTCCATCATCAGCTGTCTATCTCAACTTGGGCTTGGAGCTGTCTTCTTCTCTCCATCATCAGCTGTCTATCTCAACTTGGGCTTGGAGCTGTCTTCTTCTCTCCATCATTAGCTGTCTATCTCAACTTGGGCTTGGAGCTGTCTTCTTCTCTCCATCATCAGCTGTCTATCTCAACTTGGGCTTGGAGCTGTCTTCTTCTCTCCATCATTAGCTGTCTATCTCAACTTGGGCTTGGAGCTGTCTTCTTCTCTCCATCATCAGCTGTCTATCTCAACTTGGGCTTGGAGCTGTCTTCTTCTCTCCATCATTAGCTATCTATCTCAGCTTGGTGTGGAGGTCGAGGCTTGGCTTTGTGTTTGCCCTTCCGTGCGGTTGTCGATCCCCAGTGTTGTATTCTTATTCGCTGCGTCAGTGAGTGAGTGAATGAGTGAGTGTGTGTGTGTGTGTGTGTGTGTGTGTGTGTGTGTGTGTGTGTGTGTTTGTGTATGTGTTTGTGTGTGTGTTTTGTGTGTGTTGTGTGTGGTGTGTGTGGGGTGTGTGTGGGTGTGTGTGTGTGTGTGTGTGTGTGTGTGTGTGTTGTGTGTGTGTGTGTGTGTGTGTGTGTGTGTGTCTGAGAAAGTCAAAGTCAAATTTTATTTTCGATTAGTACTTTGAATAAGCATTGCACTTGCAGTGGGTACTTTCTTTAATTTAACGTCTGTTCACTCAAGGTGATATTAGACAAAAGATAGTGTTACAATATATACAGAACGTGTGTGTGTGTGTGGTGTGTGTGTGTGTGTGTGTGTGTGTGTGCATACGTGCGCGCGTGTGTGTGTGTGTGTGTGCGTGTATGTGTGTGTGTGTTTACCTATTAGTGTCTGTGCACGAGATAAAAGAAGAAAAAAATACAAAGAAATTATGGGAGGGACGGGGGTGAGGGGGGCATTGAAACAGCTTAAACTGCAGCAAGAACAATTACAAAAGTTTTCCAACAGGGCTTCTAACTAAACAACTAACTATCTCCAACATAACCACATTATCGGCCAATAAATGTTCAAATGACATATTTGAATCTTACCTACAACTGTACCAGAAAAGTATGGTAGTTCACAATGAAGAATGACATGCTTAGGTGATAAGTCAGAACCACATAATATACAAGTTATCTGTTTACAAAATTTAGTCCTAAATGCATCCAATCTGAACCTGTAGATTATACTTCCAACCAGTCTGTTAGGAAAATGACACACTCTGACACTTAATGAATGTTCACGTAAAGAATACTTTCGTTGGCTGTTGCAGTGGGTGTGTGTGTGTGTGTGTGCGCGCGTATGTGTGTGTGTACGCGCGCGCGCGCGCGTGTTTGTGTGTGTGGTGTGTGTCAGTGTGTATGAGTCTGAGTATGTGTGTGTGTGTGTGTTTTATGCGCACGCGCGCGCGCGTGCATATCTGTATATGTGTGTGGTGTCTGAATAATTGTCCTACGTGCAGTAAAGCCCAGTGTCATGATTCGAACGTTCAAAGCTGATCACCCCCACAATGCCGCTGTGTTTCAGAGGTGTAGAGCGCATGGCGGTGACCCAGCGAGGATGGCGGCGCGTGGCCGGGCCACGCTACCCTGGGTCGTGCTGCTCCTCTGCCTGCACTGCTGCAGCCACGGTGGCTCAGCTGGTGAGACTGGTCACACACCTGGCAGTGGCTTCTTCCCTTAGCTCTCCAATGACAGCGAAAGAGAAAGCCTCTAGCCTACCCCTAAAGAAACGGTGACTGTGGTTTTGACTGTGCGAAGATTCTGTCGCTCACCTTTCATTTGTGTGTGGATTTCAGCGTGCAACGATCGCTATTTTCAGCTAGAAATGTCAGTATCAGTAAATTATATGTGATAACTGACCTTCATGGGATAATTCAAAGCTTTTTTATGACTTGAAATACTGCATCCACCTGCAAACACTGTGTGTTGCACGTCACTATAATGATACACTTCCTTTGCATTCACTTTTGGCTTATCGTTTGGCGTGGTGGCATTCTCAGTCCAGTACTGAAACGATTTTATCAAGGAAAAAACTGCAACCGTTTTTATTTTTGTTTCATTCTATTCTAAAAATTGTCGGTAACAACATATCCAAAGTTGAGAAAAGTTGAGGCCCGGGGAAAATGCACTAAAAGTAAATAAAAGATAAATAATGCTCCGAAGATACCCACTTTAGCCCAGATATAGTTGAGTAATACCCACTCACCCACAGCCAAGACAAGAGTGGAGTAATACACCTGTGGAGTGTAGGACTGAGGTAGAGTGGAGTAATGCCCCCTGTGGAGTGTAGGACTCAGGTAGAGTGGAGTAATGCCCCCTGTGGAGTGTAGGACTGAGGTAGAGTGGAGTAATATCCCCTGTGGAGTGTAGGACTCAGGTAGAGTGGAGTAATACCCTGTGGAGTGTAGGACTCAGGTAGAGTGGAGTAATACACCTGTGGAGTGTAGGACTGAGGTAGAGTGGAGTAATGCCCACTGTGGAGTGTAGGACTCAGGTAGAGTGGAGTAATACACCTGTGGAGTGTAGGAGAGGTAGAGTGGAGTAATACACCTGTGGAGTGTAGGACTGAGGTAGAGTGGAGTAATGCCCACTGTGGAGTGTAGGACTCAGGTAGAGTGGAGTAATACACCTGTGGAGTGTAGGAGAGGTAGAGTGGAGTAATACACCTGTGGAGTGTAGGAGAGGTAGAGTGGAGTAATACACCTGTGGAGTGTAGGACTGAGGTAGAGTGGAGTAATGCCCCCTGTGGACCAAGACCTATACTCCACAGGGGGCATAACTCCGTGATAGGTTATGTTATGTCGTCTGCTAGACCTGCAGATGTATCTGGTAGGCTAAGACTTCAAAGGCATAGCGTTTAGAATTAGGCTTTCTGCACAGCATTTTTGTGATTTTTGGGGGGTCTAATTAATCCGTTCAAGTACCCCCTCAGTGTTGAAACTGATACAGTATTTCACATGATTGAAACATAAGTCATTACAGGCAAAATGGGTTTCAGAGTCTGTACCATTTTTTTAAAAAGTATGATACACTGTCTTCGTCAGAAACTGATAGTAAGACCATGGTATACTTTATGTGGTATTTGTGTGTGTGTGTGTGTGTGTGTGTGTGCGTGTGTGTGAACAATTCTTTCATAGGCATTATAATCCATGAAGTACATGATGCTTATGGACTGAAATTAACCTGCAAAAAGTATGTTTTCCAGTACAGCAAACAGCTAGATATAAGGAGAATGTTTAGATTTTGTCCAAGTTTGGATAAAATATTAATACAGATTAAATCTGGGACCCTTTTATCATTCATGTGTCTAACAGGCATTTGTTCACAAGCAGTAAATTCTGGCGTTTTTCCGCTGCATGCCCATAACAGCAAACTGATTTGTTGTCAAGTCAAAGTCAAACTTTTATTTCCAGATGGTACATTGAGTAAGCAGTGCATTTGCTTTTTTCATCAAGCTATCTATCTAAAGAAAAAAGAGAGAAAACAGATAATATATAATTATACAGACATAGAATAAAAACCTATTCAATGATAAACCATGCAAATCAAACAAGAGATGTAACAGCACCAGTCAGACAAGTTGCAAAATAGTAGGGAAGATGATGAAGATCAAAACAGAAGCCTTCTTGAACGTAGTACAGTTTTTAGAAGAAAATAATAATGAACAAATCACTCTTCAGATCTCAGGCAGAGAATGCAGCGCATTCTTCAAGAAGCTGTGATTGAAAAAGAACCTTACACTGAAAAACATCTACGGCAAAAGTTAGAAAAATAAATTGGAGAAACAATCCTTGTCACATGCATTACCGGGAAAGCAAATATACTAACTTGTAGGTCAACTGCAGAGAAAATCCTCTAGGAGTTTTCCAGAGAAGAAGAGAAAGACAACAACAACAACAACAACAACAAAACTTCTCAACATCAGAACAGCTGCCCTTCTCCTCTTGTCAGACATCAAGACCATGGATACGACAAAAGAGGATTACCCATCAAATTCTGACATGGCTAGCCTGGACAACAATGTCGGTTTTCTCCATCATCTGTGGCATTGTTCCTCAGTGCACTTCTTGTTGGAAACAGAGATCACAAACTGAATGAAGATTGCTTCCATTGGCCAGAAGTCTTGTCCAAGCAGCAAGACCAAAAGTTGATATCACCATTGCAGTTGGGTGTCGGAGTGGAAGTTCACCACATCATTGACTCCGGATATCTTGTTGGCCAATTGAACAACTGGAGTTCTCTTCATCCCATGCTGAGGTGAAGAGATATGAATGGTCTGCAGCACTGATGCCAGACTTCTGCACATGTGGCTTGACTTCAACCAGCTGTGATCTGTTTGTTGCACAGCATCCAACAATAGACAGCGCTGGTGCATGTCATGGCATGGGGAAGATTGCTGCTGTCACTTCTGCCATTAGAACTAGCAGGTCCACCAAACGTGATATTACTGCAACAGCTGAGTAGGTGAAAGTCACTGGTAGGATTCCAATCAAAATATTCAGTTCTTCCAGCTCTCAGCTAAATCGAGACTTCAGTCTTCTTTAAACAAGCCACAGTGCTGTCAAGACCTTTCTGACCTCCTTAAACAAGCCACAGTGCTGTCAAGACCTTTCTGGACCTTCTGTAGACAGTAGTGTGGCCACAGTGCTGTCAACACCTTTCTGGACCTTCTGTAGACAGTAGTGTGGCCACAGTGCTGTCAACACCTTTCTGGACCTTCTGTAGAAAGTAGTGTGGCCACAGTGCTGTCAACACCTTTCTGGACCTTCTGTAGAAAGTAGTGTGGCCACAGTGCTGTCAACACCTTTCTGGACCTTCTGTAGACAGTAGTGTGGCCACTGCGCTGCCCACGACAAGGCTGGTCAGGACCTCTGCAGGCAGTGTGTGATGGCCACCATCCAGGACATGCAGAGCTGCTTCACCTTCTTACCCATGATGGACATGGACCCCACTGTAAGACAGGAGCTGTGTGTTCACCCCTCTGCACTTCTTGTCAGCATTGGCAAGCCTGAAACATGTAACACTAGGTGTTACTTTGGATCAACCTCTTTTGGTGAAAGGCCAGGATCATTGTTGCCAGTGAACCAGATGACAGCCCTCTCTGCTCCAGTGTCCAACGACTAGGTGGCTTAGATGCTGAGATGAGACTACTGGTTCCATAGGACGACTAATGGCAGGAACTGGTCTTTAGCAGTTGTTGGAAGTGACATTTGCACCTGATGCCACTGAGCACCCACAGTTGATAAGAAAGTGGAGGACCAGAGCTGTTCAGGGCATTTCCTAGTTGATGTTGTTTTAAATGTGGTCATTGCACCCTAGGCTTTCAACAATTCTCTTGACAACATCATGGAAGAAGAGGGCAAGGAAACAGCAGTGGCTGATGTTGGAGACAAGGAAGATCTCAAATCATGCATTAGCATGCAAGACCCAAAGAAATGAACATGTCACTTATTGTGGGCGAGTGCATGCAGTGGAAAACCAACCAACCACTAAATTTGTCTTGCATTTAGAGCTAAAAATTTAGTTATTTTGATAACATAATAATACATTAATTTTTTTATAGTGATGGGTCTTGTAAAGCAAAGAAACCATAGCATTTGCATTCGAATCATTAGTACACATCTGACTGTTCACCCCCTCCCCACCCCTCCTAAAACAACAGAGTTTAAATTTAGACTCCCACAATCACACACACACACACACACACACACACACACACACACACACACACACACACACACACACACACACACACACTCGTCTAATATCACTTAAGTGAACAGACGTAAAATTGAAGACACACACACACACACACTTAGGCGGGGTGATGGAGATGTCTGTTGAAAGTAGGAACATATAAGAGGTGTAACTATAGAGGAAGATCCTAAGTCGGAAAGAAATGTGTTTTGAGGCTGGATTTGAAAGTATCAAATGTAGGCTTTTGACGAAGTGACCGAGAGAGAGAGAGAGAGAGAGAGAGAGAGAGAGAGAGGAGAGAGAGAGAGAGAGAGAGAGAGAGAGAGAGAGAGAGAGAGAGAGAGATCATCCAAAATGGATGGATCAGAAATATAAAATGAGCAACGGCCAAGAGTAGAATGTTTGAAATCGAGTTTTCAACACTGTTTGGAAGCATATTATTGCATATTTTTAAAATATAATTTATTGACTATATATGCGCTTTTTCACATTCATGAAGCAAAGTGATGCTATTTTTAAATGAATCACAAGAAGACCTCTTTAAGGAATGGTTACACGGCTATATCTAGGGTGACAGTGGTGGAGTTCTAAAAAGAGAAACGCCATGACATATATTTGTCTAAAATATAAACAAACGCATTGAGTTATCATTCTCAACTTTTCAGTATTTGTTTATCACTATAAACACTAACCATTGGCTCCCTAAAAGTAACTGTTGCAATTAGTTCCTAACTTACGTTTTTAAGTCGTACAATTACTGGACTATGTGTAGTGTTTGTTCAAACAACTAACTCATTCTTCTTCAATTGAAAAGAAATAGCAGCAACACCTAGTTGTGAATAGATCTTGAAAATGTTCAACGCGGAGACCTCAAGGAGAAACTAATGGATAGATCGGCACGCTGACATGCACAGAGAGTGCAAGGTTAGCAACACGATCTTCGCCCAATCGGCAGGTCCCCAAGCTGATGGCTGTGCACGACTGACTGACTGACTGACTGACTGACTGACTGTGCAACGCTTCCGGAGTGACTTCTGCCAGCTGGGTAGGGAGTGGTTGGGACACCGCGCTGGATGTTTATTGCAGGCTCTGTGCCGTGGGCAAGTTGAACCTGGCGGTGCCCGTCCCTCTCGTGGCTGCATGCTGGGTATGCTGGCGTCATCCATACATGCCACTGGCCACAACTAACCTGCACATCTATAAAACGTGGATGCTGTTTTGTGAACGTGTTTGTGAGATGTGTTGCATGCGTCAGGTGGGTCGGGGGTCGAGAGGTGACTCGCCTGCCTAGAAAGCCAACACAACGGGTCGGAAGTGTGCGGCGGCTTGATCCCCGCTTGTGCGTCAAACACCCCCCCCCCCCCCCACCACATCCACTTGACCGTGAGGTGGTCAGGGTGCTAGTCTTTTGGATTAGACGGTAAACCGAATTCCCGTTTGAAGAGTGCATCTTGCGCACTTAAAGAGAGAAGAGCATCCCGAATTTCATGCAGACACATCTTGTGTGACTTAAAGTGGTATACAGTACAGTACAATACAACACAACACAACACAACACAATACAATGTGATGCCATACAATACAATACAAAAGAACAGAATGCAATACAATACAATGCAATGCAGTACAATACAACGGCATATAATACAATGAAATACAAGGCAATGCCATACAATACCATGCAAATTAATACAATAACAGTACAATGCAATGCAATAAATGCAATGTAATGCAATGCAGTGCAATACAGTAAAACACAATACTATATAATACAAAGCAATGCGATACAATACGATGCGATATAACAACACAAACAACACAACACAATAATACAATACAATACAATACAATACAATACAATACGATCCAGCACACCCGGGAAATCGATTACGTCTTAGGGACTTTCTGGGGAGTGGAGTCAGTGCAAGCGTTAACTCTAGGAGAAACATGAACCCATGACACACACTGCAGCGTAGCGGGGATTTGAACCCTGTCCTCACTGAGAGCTGTATCACCATTTCGAGGTTCTACCCGTTAGGCCAGGTTGCCCCCTCCCCCACCCCTTCCAAGAGAGCTAAAGACGAGCGTGTCACTAGAGGTGTGCTGGGCATGACTGAATGCAGGCGTGTCCATAGTTACGTCATTGATGTATCATCATCATCATCATCATCATCATCATCATCATCATCATCATCACCATCATCATCATCATCACCATCATCGCCATCATCATCACCACCATCATCATCATCATCATCATCATCATCACACCACCACCATCATCATCCATCATCACCATCACCATCATCATCATCATCACCATCACCATCATCATCATCATCACCATCATCATCATCAGTGGACAGGACGGACATCACATCAAGCCAGGGCAGAGTGAGGAGGTCAGCTGACGGCCGCTAGTGGCGGGGACAGAACGGCCCCGATGCTGCACGTGTGGCCACACTCAGGCCTGAAGCTGTAGAGCAAAGTTGCAGCCAGCTGGGGTTTTTACCTTCTGAATATCTAGAGGATTAGATGTATACTGGGTAGGCAGACATACAGTCGTGGACAGACAGGCGGACAGACAGACAGATGGGTGAACTCTTGGCCGGGTATGCAGGTAGGAATGCATGCATGTATGCAGACAGACATTCAAGCAGATAGACAGACAGACAGACAGACGGACAGACAGACAGAACAGCAAACAGACAAAGAGGCAGGCAAGCAATCCAACAGGTAACCAGTCTTTCTTTCCCTTATACACTCAGACAATTCCAATCGTGAGAAAGGCTTCAGCTCAGATTTTATGAATCCCCTCCTTTCTCTCATGCACCCATCTGTTTATGATTCCATACATCCATCCATACATCCATCCATCCATACATCCATCCAATCTGTCCATCCACCCACCCATCCACCCACCCATCCATCCATCCATCCATCCATCCATCCAATCTGTCCACCCATTCATCCACCTATCCATCCATTCATCCATCCATCCATGCAATCTGTCCATCCATCATCCATCCATCCATCATCCATCCATCCAATCTGTCCACCCATCCATCCATCCATGCAATCTGTCCATCCATCATCCATCCATCCATCATCCATCCATCCATCTATCCATCCATCCAGTCATCCATCCAGTCATCCATCCATCCATTCATCCATCCATCTCTCTGTCAATCCATCCATCTCTCTGTCAATCCATCCATCTCTCCGTCAATCCATCCATCTCTCCGTCAATCCATCCATCTCTCCGTCAATCCATCCATCTCTCCGTCAATCCATCCATCTCTCCGTCAATCCACTCACTCACCCTATGTCAGTCACTGAGGACAGGGCAGGGCTTGTGATGTGATGTGATGTGAAATTATGGTGTCAGAGGCAGGGCTTGTGATGTGATGTGATGTGATAATTATGGTGTCAGAGGCAGGGCTTGTGATGTGATAATTATGGTGTCAGGGGCAGGGCTTGTGATGTGATGTGATGTGATAATTATGGTGTCAGAGGCAGGGCTTGTGATGTGATAATTATGGTGTCAGGGGCAGGGATTGTCATGTGATGTGATAATTATGGTGTCAGGGGCAGGGCTTGTGATGTGATGTGATGTGATAATTATGGTGTCAGGGGCAGGGCTTGTGATGTGATAATTATGGTGTCAGGGGCAGGGATTGTGATGTGATATGATAATTATGGTGTCAGGGGCAGGGCTTGTGATGTGATGTGATAATTATGGTGTCAGGGGCAGGGGATGTGATGTGATGTGATAATTATGGTGTCAGGGGCAGGGCTTGTGATGTGATGTGATAATTATGGTGTCAGGGGCAGGGCTTGTGATGTGATGTGATAATTATGGTGTCAGGGGCAGGGCTTGTGATGTGATGTGATAATTATGGTGTCAGGGGCAGGGATTGTGATGTGATATGATAATTATGGTGTCAGGGGCAGGGCTTGTGATGTGATGTGATAATTATGGTGTCAGGGGCAGGGCTTGTGATGTGATGTGATAATTATGGTGTCAGGGGCAGGGCTTGTGATGTGATGTGATAATAATGGTGTCAGGGGCAGGGCTTGTGATGTGATGTGATAATTATGGTGTCAGGGGCAGGGCTTGTGATGTGATGTGATAATTATGGTGTCAGGGGCAGGGCTTGTGATGTGATGTGATAATTATGGTGTCAGGGGCAGGGCTTGTGGTGTGATGTGATAATTATGGTGTCAGGGGCAGGGGATGTGATGTGATATGATAATTATGGTGTCAGGTGCAGGGCTTGTGATGTGATGTGATAATTATGGTGTCAGGGGCAGGGCTTGTGATGTGGTGTGATGTGATAATTATGGTGTCAGGGGCAGGGCTTGTGATGTGATGTGATAATTATGGTGTCAGGGGCAGGGCTTGTGATGTGATGTGATAATTATGGTGTCAGGGGCAGGGCTTGTGGTGTGATGTGATAATTATGGTGTCAGGGGCAGGGCTTGTGATGTGATAATTATGGTGTCAGGGGCAGGGCTTGTGATGTGATGTGATAATTATGGTGTCAGGGGCAGGGCTTGTGATGTGATGTGATAATTATGGTGTCAGGGGCGGGGCTTGTGATGTGATGTGATAATTATGGTGTCAGGGGCAGGGCTTGTGATGTGATGTGATAATTATGGTGTCAGGGGCAGGGCTTGTGATGTGATGTGATAATTATGGTGTCAGGGGCAGGGCTTGTGATGTGATGTGATAATTATGGTATCAGGGGCAGGGGTTGTGGTGTGATGTGATGTGATAATTATGGTGTCAGGGGCAGGGCTTGTGATGTGATGTGATAATTATGGTGTCAGGGGCAGGGCTTGTGATGTGATGTGATAATTATGGTGTCAGGGGCAGGGCTTGTGATGTGATGTGATAATTATGGTGTCAGGGGCAGGGCTATGTGATGTGATAATTATGGTGTCAGGGGCAGGGCTTGTGATGTGATGTGATAATTATGGTGTCAGGGGCAGGGGTTGTGATGTGATGTGATAATTATGGTGTCAGGGGCAGGCTTGTGTGTAATGTGATAATTATGGTGTCAGGGGCAGGGCTTGTGATGTGATGTGATAATTATGGTGTCAGGGGCAGGGCTTGTGATGTGATAATTATGGTGTCAGGGCTTGTGGTGTGATGTGATAATTATGGTGTCAGGGGCAGGGGATGTGATGTGATGTGATAATTATGGTGTCAGGGGCAGGGCTTGTGATGTGATGTGATAATTATGGTGTCAGGGGCAGGGCTTGTGATGTGATGTGATAATTATGGTGTCAGGGGCAGGGCTTGTGATGTGATAATTATGGTGTCAGGGGCAGGGCTTGTGATGTGATGTGATAATTATGGTGTCAGGGGCAGGGCTTGTGGTGTGATAATTATGGTGTCAGGGGCAGGGCTTGTGATGTGATAATTATGGTGTCATGGGCAGGGCTTGTGATGTGATAATTATGGTGTCAGGGGCAGGGCTTGTGATGTGATAATTATTGTGTCAGGGGCAGGGCTTGTGGTGTGATAATTATGGTGTCAGGGTAGGGCTTGTGATGTGATAATTATGGTGTCAGGGGCAGGGTTTGTGATGTGATAATTATGGTGTCAGGGGCAGGGCTTGTGATGTGATAATTATGGTGTCAGGGCTTGTGGTGTGATGTGATAATTATGGTGTCAGGGGCAGGGGATGTGATGTGATGTGATAATTATGGTGTCAGGGGCAGGGCTTGTGATGTGATGTGATAATTATGGTGTCAGGGGCAGGGCTTGTGATGTGATGTGATGTGATAATTATGGTGTCAGGGGCAGGGCTTGTGATGTGATGTGATGTGATAATTATGGTGTCAGGCTGTGATGTGATAATTATGGTGTCAGGGGCAGGCCTTGTGATGTGATGTGATAATTATGGTGTCAGGCTGTGATGTGATAATCATGGTGTCAGGGGCAGTGCTTGTGATGTGATAATTGTGGTGTCAGGCTGTGATGTGATAATTATGGTGTCAGGCTGTGATGTGATAATGATGGTGTCAGGCTGTGATGTGATAATGATGGTGTCAGGCTGTGATGTGATAATGATGGTGTCAGGCTGTGATGTGATAATTATGGTGTCAGGCTGTGATGTGATAATGATGGTGTCAGGCTGTGATGTGATAATTATGGTGTCAGGCTGTGATGTGATAATGATGGTGTCAGGCTGTGATGTGATAATGATGGTGTCAGGGGCAGCGGCTGCTGGTGTCCACTTCCCCGCGGCAGACTCCCAGGCAGGTCAGGACGGCGTGGCCCCCAACCACCCCGCTCCCCACCCTGTCCTGCACCACCAGCATCACCCTGGGGCAGCAGCAGCAGCAGCAGCCGGCAGGCAGCCGGCAGGTCACCCACAGCAGCAGCACCAGCCAGCGGGCCCTGGAAAGCAGCGATCTGGGGAGGTAGGGAAGGCTGGGTCCGGGTGTAGTGTGGGGGTGTTGATGTCTGCTTCAGTCTGTTTGTTGGTTTGTTGGTTTTTGCATATAAATGTGTGTGAGTGTGTGTGTGTGTGTGTGTGTGTGTGTGTGTGTGTGTGTGTGTGTGTGTGTGTGTGTGTGCGCGTGCTCGTGCGTGCAAGCGAGAGTAAGGGTGTGTGTGTTCACCAAAGGGGATGAAGGCGGGCTGGTGTACACTGAGGTCAGGAAGTGTGTGTGTGTGTGTGTGTGGTGTGTGTGGTGTGTGTGTGTATGTGTGTGTGTGTGGTGTGTGTGTATGTGTGTGTGTGTGTGTGTGTGTGGTTCTCAGTCTCTGCCCCCTGTCACTGCAGTGTAAGTTACGCCAGCCTCCTTGTTTCTGTGAGAGTTTCAGAGTACTTTGTCATCGGTCTTCAAGTATCACTTGGGGCTGTCGTGTTGTTGTTTTTTCAAATGGTGCTGTTGCTCTGACTGCAAGATGACGTGGTGCAGCTGCCTGCTTGCTGTGTATGTACAGCAGTGTTCTTCCGAAACTTGGCAGGATGGAAACCGCCACCAGCAAGTTGTTTAGAGCGTTTTATGTTCGAGCCAATTAAAGACAAACCGTTTGCTAGCATGAACAGGTAAAAACATGACAGTTTGTGAACTATCGTTATTTCACACACACACACACACACACACACACACGTGCGCGCGCGCGCGCGTGCCGATGAGAATGGATGACAAAAATTTGCAAAATTGCATACAAACGGGGACTAGGTGAATAAAAGGCACATGAATACTTATTACATTATCCTCGAAATAAAAGAATAAAAAGAAAAAAACAACAACATGAAAACACACACACAGACACAAACACAGACACACACACACACACACACACACACACACACACACACACACACACAGCGCGCTCAGACAGCAACTATTCTACGGCCTGTTCGACACTTCTACTCGCTTCTGACTCGGGGAAGATCTCCCTTCTCACTCTACTCGACTTATCTGCAGCCGTCGACACTATTGACCGCTCCATTCTTCTCTCCCGTCTTCAAAAAACGTCTGGTGTTACTGGTAGTAGTAGTAGTAGTAGTAGCAGCAGCAGCAGCAGCAGCAGCAGCAGCAGCAGCAGCAGTAGTAGTAGTAAACAACTTATATAGCGCTATACCTTGCAAAGAAAAATCAAAGCGCATGCATTCAACCTAATCTTACACAGTCATGCAATCAATGATAAATAATCAATAGTTTAAACAAACACATATTACAAACATGGTGCGTTGCAGACAAAAAATATGAAATAAAATGTCAATAGTCAAATGTTTTGCAAAAGCACACACACACACACACTCACACAGGTCGTATACTTTAGCAGGGTGATAGGACATGGGTTAGTGAAGGTGGGATAGTTCTGATATGAAAAAGGAGGGGGGAAATCTTAGGTTTGAAATAAATGTCTTGAGGCTGGATTTAAAAGTGTCATAACTAGGTTTCAAGCGACAGAGAGAGAGAGAGGGAGAGAGAGAGAGAGAGAGAGAGAGAGAGAGAAGAGAAGAGAGAGAGAGAGAGAGAGAGAGAGAGAGAGAGAGAGAGAGAGAGAGAGAGAGAGAGAGAGAGCTCAGTCCAGGTCGAAGGACCCGAAATAGAGAAAGAGCGGCGGCCAACGGTGGATTTGCTGAATCTAGGTATTCGTGGGCACAAGTCAAGTCAAGTCAAGTCAAGTCAAGTCAAAAACACTTTTATCATCCCATGAAGGGCAATTACAATACTGACAGGCACATTGATACATTGATACCTATAATTATCTCACAAGAAACAAGAAAAACACATTTCAGATTGTTATAAGCATTCCAAGATAGCTTAAAAAAAAGTTATCATACACAAACCCAGGTGCGCGCACACACACGCACCGCGTACACAAAAACAACACACACACACACACACCACACACACACACACACACACACACACACACACACACACCAATGCAGGAATACAATATTGTAAATACCATTGATTGGAAAAGAAATAACAATTTTGCTTGTGCGCGCACGCACGTGCGCATTCAAACACACGCGCACACCCATACATACACACACCAATATATGAACACAGTTTTATCACACATACACACACACGTGCACCCGCGCACCATAATGACCATTATCTAGTAAAGACATAACACACACACACACACACACACACACACACAAACAACACACACACACACACACACACACACACACACACACACACACACACACACACACACACACAATTTAGAAATCATTCTTGAAAGCCAAAAGCAAGATACAGGAGTACTTATTTTCATTACAACACACACACGCACCCACGCACACACGCACTTGACAATCAGGGGGGTATATCAGAGAATGTAAAACTGTTTGGTTAGTACTGTTTTGAATTTAAAATTCGAATGACTACTGGAACAAAGGAATTTCTTTTTCTATTTGTTTTACTGTTGGAGCACCGAAAGCGGCGTCCTGAAGGCAATAACTGAAATTCCGAAGACATAGCATGGGATGGATCAGCCAAGATGGCAGTCACTTTGCGCACAAGCTGCTGATCGCAGTACGGCTTGAGATCTCTTTGTTCTTCTCCAATTATTTTTGAGCAGATTCTAACAATTCTCCGAAGACTATTCTTGTTTTTAACACTAAGGTTGTTGTACCAACAGATGAAAGCAAAACTTAGAACACTCTCTATGTAGGACTTGTACAAGAAAGAAAGAATCTTTTTGTCATCACAAAAATGAGTTTAGCTTCCTCAGAAAATACATACGTTGTTGTCCCTTTTTGACAATAGCGTCAGTGTTAGCATCCCAGTTTAGTTTGTCATCAAAAATAGTTCCCAGATACTTGTACTTCGAAACATTTTCAACTTCTTGTCTATGGATGGTAACATGCTCAGAAGTGTGACCCGATCTTCTGAAATCGATAGGAAGATCTTTAGTTTTAGAAACATTTAGCTCCAGATATGCCTCATCACACCAATTCACGAAATCAGTGAGCCCTTACCTGGTTTAGTTCATACCTTATCGGCCGATTCCAGACAGTCGCAGTAAATAAGATTCAGTCAATACCAGCCAGACTGGAATGTGGAGACCCGCAGGGATCTGTTCTGGGCCCTGTTCTTTTCACTCTCTACACCGCTCCACTGTCGCATATAATTAACCGTCATCAGATCAACCATCATTTTTATGCAGATGACTCTCAGATTCTAAGCAGCGACACTCCTGAAAATCTGCCTTCTCTCTTGACAAATATGGCTCACTGCTTTCAAGATATCTAACATTGGATTATCCAGAACAAGTCACAGCTAAATGCAGATAAAACGGAACCCATGTTTGTAGGGACCAAACACAAACTCTCTTCCATTACAAGAGCTTCAATACAATTTGGCAATGCATCAGTCCCTCTATCCACTACTGTGAAGTATCTAGAGATCATTATTTACTACACATTCTCTAAGCAAAAATCCATCACCCAGACCTGCCAGTCATTCTACTATCAATTACGGCGTATTAGTGCAATCCGAAAGTACCTGTCCACAGATGCAACATCCAAACTCGGACTATTGCAATTCTCTGTTGGCTGGTCTGCCAGCATCATCAATCCACTACCTTCGACATATTCAAAACACTGCAGCTCGACTAGTCCTCAGAGAGAAAAAATCTGAGTACATTACCCCTCTCTTGCGATCTCTCCAATGGCTACCTGTGCCACAGAGAGTAAACTATAAGATCAGTACCCTCTGTTACAAATGTCTCCACAAAACAGCACCCTCCTACCTCTGAGAATGTCTTCACTTGTACACTCCTCGTTCCCTCCGCTCTGCTGCAGATACCTTGTTCTTAAGAATACCTAGATTCAACCAATCCACAGTCGGTCATCGCTCTTTTTTTATTTCTGGTCCATCGATCTGGCATGACCACCCTCTCTATCTTCGCCAAAAGCCTTCTTATGACACTTTTAAATCCAGTCTCGAGACTTATTTATTTCAAACCTAAGATTTTCCTCTTCTGCTTCATCTCATAGCTTTTCCCTGCCTTCAACAGCCGAGATTCTATCGCCCTGTCAGGTTGTGTGACCTTGTGTGTGTGTGTGTGTGTGTGTGTGTGTGTGTGTGTGTGTGTGTGTGTGTGTGTGTGTGTGTGTGTGTGTGTATGCGTGCGTGCACATTTGGACTTCTTGGAACTATTATAAGTTACTGGTTATATGACTGTGTAAGAATGAGTTGAGTGCAAGCGCTTTGATTTGTCTCTGCAAGATATAGCGCTATATAAATTCCATTTATTATTATTATTATTATTATGACTGCTATCATAATACTTAGCTATATGCCTGACTCTCGTTGTGAGGGTTGCTGCTGTGTTGACTGAAGACAGCCCACCCCTGTCCTCTTCCACAGGCACAGCACCCCTTCCAGCCACGCGCTCCTGCTGCCTTACCACGTGGGCACGAGGCCCTGCAGAGGGGCAACAGGCGAGCACCTCTGCAAGGTGAGGCTCTACAGGGGAAGGCAGCACCTCAGCAAGGTGAGGCTGTACAGGGGAGGGCAACACCTCAGCCAGGTGAGGCTGTACAGGGGAGGGCAGCACCTCAGCAAGGTGAGGCTGTACAGGGGAGGGCAACACCTCTGCCAGGTGAGGCTGTACAGGGGAGGGCAGCACCTCAGCAAGGTGAGGCTGTACAGGGGAGGGCAGCACCTCAGCAAGGTGAGGCTGTACAGGGGAGGGCAGCACCTCAGCCAGGTGAGGCTGTACAGGGGAGGGCAGCACCTCAGTAAGGTGAGGCTGTACAGGGGAAGGGCAACAGGCGAGCACCTCAGCAAGGTGAGGCTGTACAGGGAAGGGCAACACCTCAGCCAGGTGAGGCTGTACAGGGGAGGGCAGCACCTCAGCAAGGTGAGGCTGTACAGGGGAGGGCAACACCTCTGCCAGGTGAGGCTGTACAGGGGAGGGCAGCACCTCAGCAAGGTGAGGCTGTACAGGGGAGGGCAGCACCTCAGCCAGGTGAGGCTGTACAGGGGAGGGCAGCACCTCAGCCAGGTGAGGCTGTACAGGGGAGGGCAGCACCTCAGCAAGGTGAGGCTCCAGACACACGGCCGGGTCTAAAAGTGGCCGGAAGCGTGGGGGTTATTCTAGCATAAAAACGGCTAAAGTCCAATTTATTTAGCTTTGGGTGGCCATAGTGGATTGTTTCCATAGCAACAGTGCATGAAATGAGTAGTTTATGGATTCGTTTTTCAAACGTGATGCCCTTTCAATATTGGCTAGGACTTCTAACGCAAGCTTGTAAGCAGACTGTCATGTTGAACCCTATGTCCCACCAAGGAGAAGAAAACAGCCGGTTACATGACTGCAGTGTCTACCCCAAGAACTGCAGAGAAGGGTCAGCCGTAGAAAGTCTTTGCAGAAGATGCCCTTCTTCCAGTAGATCCCTCTCTCTCTCTCTCTCTCTCTCTCTCTCTCTCTCTCTCTCTCTCTCTCTCTCTCTCTCTCTCCTCTCTCTCTCTCTACTCTCTATATATATATATATATATATATATATATATATATATATATATATATATATAAATCTCCATCTCTCTCTCTATCTCTCTTGTTGCTGCCTTATCTTCTGTAAACACCAAATCGGAGACATTGTCTCTTATGACATGATGATATCGAAGATGGGGGACAGTGAAACAATAGCTGCAGTGGAAGTATGTTTGCTTTGAGACTAAGTGACAGGACTGTACTCTGCGTTTGCTATCATTCTATATCCCGGCGTCAACCGGGCCCGAGAGATACAGACACCTGCAGTGTTGCTCGAACCGCATCCGTAAGTGGATGAAGCTCGACTGTGTGGAAGTCCCAATCTTCCCACCCTTTTGTCGCAATGACAGGTCAGTGCAGATACTATGCATCAGTGCAGATACTGTGAATCATTGCATACTGTGAACCAGTGCAGATACTGTGCATCAGTGCAGATACTGTGCATCAGTGCAGATACTGTGAATCAGTACATACTGTGAATCAGTGCAGATACTATGCATCAGTGCAGATACTGTGAATCAGTGCATACTGTGCATCAGTGCGGAGACTGAACTAACCTGTGCACTCTGTTTCCTCAATCTCAGGCCAGGCCAGAGAGGAGGACTCCCACAACCACCCCCCTCCTCACCCAGGCCGGCCCCCCCTGCCTCCTCTCTCCCCCCACTTCCAGCAGGGAGGCGGGGCCGGGGCCAGGCAGGGGCCGCCAGGCTGCTCAGAGCAGGGCGCGGCAGCAGCAGACTCTGGAGCTGGTGTACAGGCAGCAGGTGGAGCGCCGGAAGCAGCAGCAGCAGCAGCAGCAGGAGAGGAGGAGGAGGCAGCAGCAGCCAGACACCCTCCGCCAAACTGACCAGCTCCAGAGACTGGCCCAGCACAGTGACAGGCGGGGTCAGCAGGCACAGGACGGCGTCAAGGATGACGTCAGAGACACGCGCAGGCAGGCTTACAAACCGGCGCCAACCCCGCCAGCAGCCCATCGGCTTGAGGGCATCGATACCGTGGGAGGAGGAGGAGGTGTGGTTTTCCGAAATAATATCCGTTATTCCAACAACAACAATAATGATCAAGTTCCTGATGCCCCTCACGGCGCCGACAACAACAACAGAAACAACAACAACAACGACGACGACACTGTCAAGGAGAACGGTCATCGCCGGAACTTGACGGTGGGCGGCCTTTCGGAGGAGTTCAAGCGCGGGCTGATGCCCAAGGTGTACCAGCAGCAGGAGGGGGGCGACAACCCGCAGAGCAGCAGGGGAGGCAACAAGGACGCCTTGCCGCCAGAGCAGCCGCTGCGCAAGCTGGGGGGCATGGGGGTGGGCTGGGACTGGGAGGATTTCTCCATCTCCTTCCACAACTACGGCGTGTCCGAGATGAAGGTCAGCATCGTCATCACCATCAGCATCGTCATCACCATCAGCATCACCATCAATATCATCACCATCAGCATCATCACCATCAGCATCATCACCATCAGCATCATCACCATCAGCATCATCACCATCAATATCGTCACCATCAGCATCGTCACCATCAGCATCGTCACCATCAGCATCGTCACCATCAGCATCATCACCATCAGCATCGTCATCATCAGCATCATCGTCATCAGCATCGTCATCACCATCAGCATCAGCATCACCATCAGCATCATCACCATCAGCATCAGCATCGTCATCAGCATCGTCATCACCATCAGCATATCATCAGCATCAGCATCACCATCAGCATCATCATCACCATCAGCATCATCATCACCATCATCATCATCACATCAGCATCTCATCACCATCAGCATCATCATCACCATCAGCATCACCATCAGCATCATCAGCATCATCATCACCATCAGCATCATCATCACCATCGTCATCGTCATCAGCATCGTCATCAGCATCGTCACCATCATCATCACATCATCATCATCATATCATCATCATCATCATCACCATCATCATCACCATCAGCATCATCACCATCAGCATCACCACCATCAGCATCATCACCACCATCATCATCATCATCATCGTCATCACCATCAGCATCGTCATCACCATCATCATCACCATCAGCATCATCACCATCAGCATCACCACCATCAGCATCACCACCATCAGCATCGTCATCAGCATCATCACCATCAGCATCACCACCATCAGCATCGTCATCAGCATCGTCATCAGCATCGTCATCAGCATCGTCATCAGCATCGTCACTACGACATGACATTAACAATGCAAGGGGTTGGGCGGGGGGGGGGGGGGGGGGGGGGTTAGGAGGATTATTAAGGGGTGGGTGAGGAGGGCATGTAGGATGGATGGGAGTGGAGGTGGGTGGTGGTGGGTGGGTGAGTGGAATAGTGTGGGGTATTAGTGGTGGTGGTGGGTGATGGTGGTGGTGGTGGTGGTGGTGGTGTGTGTGTGTGTGTGTGTGTGTGCGTGTGTGTGCGTTTGTGTGCGTGTTGTGTGTGTGTGTGTGTGCGTGTGTGTGCGTTTGTGTGCATGTGAGTGTGTGTGTGTGTGTGTGTGTGTGCGCGCGTGCGCGTTTTGTTGAATCCCGGGTGGGATGAGTGAGACAGTGTGTGCATATTCTGAGTGAACCCTACAGACATTTAACTTTAAGTCACGGCAGATGTCTCTGCGTGCAATGTAGGCTGCTCTACCAGGAGAGAGCGCGTCGCCACAAGAGCAGCGCCACCCATTATTCCATTATTCTTTTTTTTCTTTTTTCCTTTCCTTGTGTGCGCGTTTTGTTTCCCTATCAGAGTGCCTTCTCTTCTGCAAAATTTTACCGGGGACAACTTTCATGCTGCCGTGGGTTCTTTTGCGTGCGCTAGATATGTGTTACACACGAGACCTCGGTTTATCGCCTCATTCAAAAAGACTAGCACCCAGACAACCACTCAAGGTCTCAGTGGATGGAGGTAAAAGTTTCAGGCACAAACGAGGATCGAACCCGAACCCGGGTTGAACCCGAACTGTTCTTTCGCTTTCTAGGCAGGTAGGCGCGTTACCTAGCATGGGGGCGTCACTTCTCTAGGGCCAGCACAGTGAGGGCGGCGCCCATCTCCTCTCCCTCGCTGCTCTACCTTCCCTGACCCTAAAGAGGGCAGGTACCCATTTACAGCTGGGTGAACTGGGGGTCGCCCATCCATGTGGTAACACGCTCGATACTGCTTAACCTGAGCTTGGGGAAAGCGAGTGCTCTGACCACTGAGCTATCCCGTCCCCTTACAAGGTTAAGCGTTAAGCAAATTCCGTATTATTATTATTATTATTATTATTACTATTATTATTATTATTATTATTATTATTATTATTATATTATTATTATTATTATTCCCACTATTATTATCATTAAGCTGGCGAACGCCCAGCAAAGTCCAGGCAATATTTTTTAACTTTGAGTTTCCCTCTTGATCATGTGTTGTTGTTGTTGATGTTGTTGTTGATGTTGTTGTTGTTGATGTTGATGTTGTTGTTGTGGTGCAGGTTCGGCGTGCCCCCCACGCCAGCACCGGAGAGCCCTGGCCGCTGCCGCAGTACTACACCACGCGCAGCAAGAGCGTGCTGGTGCTGGACCCCGACTTCCGCTTCCTGGTCACCAGCAACATCACCTGCGATATCCTGGAACAGGTGGGTGGCTGGGCTGGGGGATGGGGGTCATCTCTGGTCACTCACTGTGGTCACTGACTGTGGTCATGTCTGGTCACTCACTGGGGTCATGTCTGGTCACTCACTGGGGTCATGTCTGGTCACTCACTGGGGTCATGTCTGTTCACTCACTGGGGTCATGTCTGTTCACTCACTGTGGTCATGTCTGGTCACTCACTGGGGTCATGTCTGTTCACTCACTGTGGTCATGTCTGTTCACTCACTGGGGTCATGTCTGTTCACTCACTGGGGTTATGTCTGGTCACTCACTGGGGTCATGTCTGTTCACCCCACGGGTTATGTCTGTCATCATTTGTGGCATGTCTACTGAATGTCTGTCGTGTCTGTGGTCAAAGGTCGGGCAGGAGAAGAACATGGAGAACCTCTGCACTGATTCTGAATTGCTGGGGTATATCAACACCTGAACAGGGGAAATTGGGTTTTTGGGAATGTAGTCCTCTCTTTATATGAACAAAGTAAAGGTAGTGCTTGGGGAGGATACCATGGCGGGGGTGGGGGATGGTGGTGATGATTTGGGTGGGGGTGGGGGGGTTGATGGTGTGGAGGGGCAAAGGGAAACGCAATGTTGTTTTAGGGGGGGAATAGATGAAGTTGCAACGTCTTTGTTTTATCCAGCCCTCAACATGAACAGGAAAAACAGAACATTGCAAGGGAAAAAAAAAATATAAAAAAAAATATAAAAATAATAATAATAATAAATGTATGGAATTTATATAGCGCTGAATTTTGTAAAGCAACAAATCAAAGCGCTCAGATTTCATTTCATACCACTTTAAGTCACGGCAGATTTCTCTCCGTGAAATTCGGGCTGCTCTCCCCAGGGAGAGCGGGAGAGCGCGTCGCCACAAGCGCAGCGCCACCCTTTTTTTTTCATGTCGCAACTGTATTTGTTTCCCTATCAGAGTGGCTTTTTTCTAAGAATTTTGCCAGTGACAACAGCAACAAAGCAACAGCAAAGGATGCAAATGAACATACACACATGGATACCATGGAGAGAGACAATGACAATGACAAATTCTTTTATTTCGAGGATAATGAATAAGCACCCATGTGCTTTTTTACATCCAGTCCCCGCCCTTAAGGATATATATGATAATAAAAGAAAATAAACCCCATAGCAATACACTTACACAGTATACGGAAAAAATATATACACAAAAACCCCCACACAAATCACCGAAGAAGAGAGGAGAAAAAAAAAAGTAGCAACAATAAGAAAGAAAGCAGACAGAAAAAACAGAAACAACCGAAAAAATAGCAAGAACCAAGAGCAAAACAAAAACGGCAACAACAACAAGGGGAGAGGGGAAACCGAATAGTCCCCCTAAAAAAAAAAAAAACAACACCCCAAAACCCAAACAAAACAAACCAAACAAAGCAAAACCTCATAAAATAAAGGAGAACAAACCACGTAATTTTTTTTCATTTTGGCTAACAAAAGAAACGTAAAATTCTTTGTGATTTTATGGGAGGCAAGCAATATAACTACATGAAAAATTTTTATAAGCTATTTGCATCCATCACACTACACAAACACAAAACACACACAAACAACAAAACCACACACTACCCACACACGCGCGCGCGCGCACGCACTCACACCATGCATCAATGCCAACATCAAATCTTTATGAATATCATGTATAGTCATAGATAAGGACCTCTGCACTTTGGAATTAGCTATACATAAGCCCACAGAAAAAACATGAAAGACAAATGCAAAGCCGAAATGATACCGGATCGGTCGAGGCCCGGGTTACCAACGACCGCGCTTTCCATTGATCAACACCAGGGTGGAAGTGACAAGTCAGCTACTGGAGTTAAAACATTACTTAAGCTCCCTAGAGAACAAATCACCATTGGTACATGGAACGTCCGTAAAACTCTACCAGTGCGGAAAATCAAAGAACTAGAGTATGAGCTTACCCGATAAAATGGGACATTATTGGACTAGGAGAAGTGAGATGGACAGGATTTGGTGAGAAAATTGACTGAAGAAGGAAACAAGATCTGGTACAGGGGCCAAGAGAAACTCACCAACATGGAGTGGCTTTTAAATGTCAAAAAAAGGAAGTAGTGGGGTGCATTATCAGCTTACACCGGGCTTCCAGCAGGATTTCAGCATCCGGGTGTCGGCCAAGCCCAAGAACATCACCATCATACAATCTATGCACCATCATCTGACCATACAGATGAAGAAGTAGAAGAATTTTATGAAGATCTTGAGTGACCATTAAGAAAATACCCAAGAAGGACATCATCATCATCCAAGGGGATTTAACGCCAATGTAGGTCCTGACTCTTACAACCAATGGGCCGGAACAGTGGTCAGTTTGGAACGGGAGACCAACGACAGGGGACTACGTCTGCTGAGTTTGCCTTCACCCAAACAGACTTACCATTGCCAATACCCTCTATCCCCACAAGCATCAAGGAGGACAACCTGGCATGCGCCAAACGGCAAGATCCAAACCAAATAGATTTATCTTAACACCAGGGCGCTTCAAATCCAGCATCAACGAGCCAGAACAAGAACCTACCCTGAGCTGACATGGGCAGTGACACGACCTTGTGCTGCTGGTATTCAAAATGAAGCTGAAGAAAAACAAACACCTGCAAACCCACGTATCAAATTTGACGTGGACAAACTAAAAGATCCAGATGTCAGGAGATCTTCCAGCTAAGCTTGGCGGACGTTTTGCGGCATTAACCCTCCTGGACAATGACATCAATGACCTCACCAACAACTTCAATGAGGCAGTCCGAGAAAACAGCAGAGAGGTACTCGGTCGTCAGAGGAATAAACACCAGCCAGGGACTACCAATGACATCTTGGACCTCTGCGATACAAGAAGACACTGAAACCAACCAGGTTTTCCAACCCTAAAGAATACCGGGAGGCCAACAATCTCGTGAAGAAGTCAATTTTAAAAGGGCCAGAGAGAAGTGGATCAGTGATCAATGTGATAGATCGAAAAAAAACATAAAAGTGGGCAACAGTAAAAAGGCATACGACACCCTGAAAAACTCAAAAAACCACTTCAAACCAAATCATCAGTCTTTGAAGACAGCTCCGGAAAAACCTCCTCACAGAAAGTCAGCTGCATTGAACAGGTGGCTGAATATTGTCAAGAACTGTACAACTACCCAATACACCTGACAAGAGCATAATAGAAAGAGAAAGCAGCAACATCAAGAGCACCCTCGCCTTTACCTATACTGAGGGAAAGTTGGAAGAAGCATCCGCAGCTTCCCAGTAGGAAAGTCCCCGGGAGCAGATAATATACCAGCAGAGCTGCTCAACATGGTGCGAAACAGTCATCACATATTGTTACAGCTATCTGTCAGAAGATTTGGGAGACAAAACGTGGCCAACAGACTGGACAAAAATCACTCATCATACCCCTGCCCCAAAAAGGGGGAATTTACGCCAATGCCCAAAACTATAGAACAATCAGCCTCATCAGCCACGCCAGCAAGATCATGCTCAAAGTTATTTTGAATCGACTCAAGAAAAGGGGGCGAAGAACACCTTGCAGAGGGAAAAAGCTGGGGTTTCAGGGCAGGCAGGAGCACAATCGAACAGATTTTTAAAATGCCCCATCATGATGGAAAAAAAATCTTCAACATCAGAGAGACCTGTTCCACAACTTCATCGACTTCAAGAAGGGTTTGACAGAGTATGGCACGAAGGCCTGTGGAAAGGTCCTCAGAATGTTTGGCATTGAAGAAGGACTATGCAAACCATTCAAGCACTATACAACAATGCAAGCAGTGCAGTCCTTCTGAACAATCAGGTCGGAGACTACTTCAAAAACACAGTTGGGGTCCGCAAGGAGCCTGTTATCCCCCAGTCCTGTTTTAATCTGTTCTTGGAAAACATCATGAAGAGACCCCCCATGACTTCCCCCCTACCATCTCCATTGGCGGGAGACCCCTCAACAAACTTACGGTTTGCGATGACATTGACCTCATGGGGGGAAGTAACACAGAGCTGGGAAGATCTTACGACCAGACTTGAGAACAGAGCTGGAGCATATGGGATGGAGGTGAGCTCGGGGGAAAAGTAAAGTACTTGTGAACACACGAACAATGCCACCGCTAAAATTTACATGAAGGCCAAAACGGAGGAGTAGACCTTTTAAATACCTCGGCGCTACATTTACAAAGGACGGGCGATCGAAAGAAGAAATCAAAGTCAAATAGCCATGGCAACATCTTCCATGACAAAACTCACCACCATTGGAAAAGTAAAGAGTCAGTTTCCCCTCAACTAAAGCTCTACAAAGCCCTAATTTCAGTCGATCCTGCTGTACGGAAGTGAAACCTGGACATTACTGCTGAAACAGCAAAGCGAACCATCAGTCGAAACAAAATGCCATAGAAAACTAATGGGCATAACCTGGAGAGAACGAAAGAACAAGAGTCAAATAAACGCTGGCAGGTCCACAGGAAAACCCTTCTCACCCTCGTCAAGAAGAAAACTGACATGTTCGGCCACGTCACCGCCACAACACTCTGCCCAAACATACTGCAGGGAAACTCGAAAGGGGAGAAGGAGGGAAAGACAGAACAAGTCATGGATGGAAACATCAGAGAGGACAGGATGAATGGATCGGCACTACTGCGGAGCCGAGGACCGAGATGGATGGAGGAGGCTTACCACGGCATCGTCTTTCATGTCTCCCCCACGACCGCCAAGGTCACGGGTCTGATGATGATGATACATAATTGGTACGCTCAAAACAAGATATGAAAATAAAACATTCACTGAATCTCAATACTGTCAACTTACGCAGTAGAACTGAAATATTAAATCTGAATAAACCATTCAGCGGGATACTAATTGTAAACACGACGATTAAATCTATAAGCAAACAATAAAAGGAGAGCGAGAGGGAGAGGGAGAGGGAGAGGAGAAGAGAGAGAGAGAGAGAGAGAGAGAGAGAGAAGGAGAGAGAGAGAGAGAGAGAACTGTACATTTTGACCATATGATATTTAATTTGTTTTCATTCATCGCACTATCACCATTAGCGCTCATTGTGATTTTAAAATTGTACATGTTAATCGTCCTAGAGTCTTGATAAGAAGTAGGATAGTGGGAAAAATTCATTTCTAGAAGTATTTTTCAATATAAAATACGTATACAAATAAAACATCACACTTAAACAGAGAGAAAAGAAGAGAGAGAGAGAGAGAGGGGAAGGAGAGAGAAGAGAGAGAGAGAGTGGGGGAGAGAGAGAAGAGATGGGGGAAGGGGAGAGAAGATTTAATTTGTATAATGTAAGGAGGGTTTTATTTACTTTTTTTCCAACAGATCAATTGTGGATTTTTATTTTTTGATGCATCAAGTGGATGAAAAAATGACTTTTAAAGATTGTTAATGATTGGTGTTGTCTAAATGAGTCAGTAAGGAAGTTCCACAGCACAAGGCCTGAGTAAAGTAAGCTAGATTTGAACAAATCTATTCTTGGGGTTGGCACACATGGCTTTTCAGTATTTCTGGAATGATTCTTGGAACTGTCTTTTAAGGATGAGGACAAGTTCCTGCATTATCTTAAACATCATGATCCTTTGTTAAATCTTAGTCTTTGGGGTAGGGGGAAAAATATTTAACTGAGTATAATCCACTTCTAGTAAGGTAGTCTCTTCAGAAGAACCATTTAAGAGCACTTTATACAAAACTTAATAATGGGTTTTATAGTGTTGCACTACAGAATCCCACAGGTTAAAGCATAATCTATTGAGGATTGTATTTTAAAACTTGAAAGAATAGTTTTCTTGAATGAAAGTAAAGAAATTGTTTGATT
>CM054149.1:60071003-60088503 GCA_028751875.1 Rapana venosa | reverse complement strand
GGTGTAGTGTGGTGTAGTGTGGTGTAGTGTGTTGTAGTGTGGTGTAGTGTGGTGTAGTGTGGTGTAGTGTGTTGTAGTGTACTGTGTTGTATGTGATGGCTGGTATGTAGAGAGGCCCCGATAACAGGGTCAGTATTGTATTGTTGGTATGTGGTGGTGATGTGTGTTTTTGTGTTATGGTATGGTGTGGGGACGGGAGAGCTCAGTGGTCGGAGCACTCGCTTTCTCCCAGCCAAGTTAAGCAGCGTCGAGCGTGGTTACCAGTTGGATGGGTGACCGTTTGCGCGCATTGGCTTTAGTACAGTTCCCCCAGTTCACCCAGCTGTAAATGGGTACCTGTCCTCTTTAGGGTCAGGGAAGGTAAAGCAGCGAGGGAGAGGAGATGGGCGCCGCCCTCAATATGCTGGCCCTAGAGAAGTGAGGTCTCTGACGCCTCGCTCCCCTACTACCTTATAGGTTATGGGACTCCTTTACCTTTACCTTTTTTATGGTGTTGTATTGTTTTGTATGTGGTGGTGAGGTGTGTTTTAAGTTATGATATGGTGTTGTATTGTTTGGTATGTGATGGTGAGGTGTGTGTTATATTGTTTGGTATGTGGTGGCGAGGTGTGTTGTGTGTTATATTGTTTGGTATATGGTGGCGAGGTGTGTTGTGTTTATATTGTTTGGTATGTGGTGGCGAGGTGTGTTGTGTGTTATATTGTTTGGTATGTGATGGTGAGGTGTGTGTTATATTGTTTGGTATATGGTGGCGAGGTGTGTTGTGTGTTATATTGTTTGGTATGTGGTGGCGAGCTGTGTGTTATATTGTTTGGTATGTGGTGGTGAGGTGTGTTGTGTGTTATATTGTTTGGTATGTGATGGTGAGGTGTGTTGTGTGTTATATTGTTTGGTATGTGGTGGCGAGGTGTGTTGTGTGTTATGGTATGGTGTTGTATTGTTTGGTATGTGGTGGCGAGGTGTGTTGTGTGTTATATTGTTTGATATGTGGTGGTGAGGTGTGTTGTGTGTTATGGTATGGTGTTGTATTGTTTGGTATGTGGTGGTGAGGTGTGTTGTGTGTTATATTGTTTGGTATGTGGTGGTGAGGTGTGTTGTGTGTTATATTGTTTGGTATGTGGTGGTGAGGTGTGTTGTGTGTTATGGTATGGTGTTGTATTGTTTGGTCTGTGGTGGTGAGGTGTGTTGTGTGTTATATTGTTTGGTATGTGGTGGTGAGGTGTTTTGTGTGTTATGGTATGGTGTTGCATTGTTTGGTATGTGGTGGTGAGGTGTGTTTTGTGTTATGGTATGGTGTTGTATTTTTTGGTATGTGGTGGTAATGTGTGTTGTGTGTTATGGGTGTGTGTTGGTATGTGGCGGTGAGAAGTGTTGCGTGTTATGGTGTGGTGTGTAATGTGTTGGTGAGGTGTGTTTGTGTGTTATGGTGTGATGTTTTAATGTGGTTTGTGTTGTGTTATGGTACGGTGTTGTTATGTGATTTGTGTTGTGTTATGGTGTGGTGTTGTAATGTGGTTTGTGTTGTGTGTTATGTTATGGTGTTGTGTGTTATGGTGTTGTAATGTGATTGTGTGTTTGTTATGTGTGTTGGATGTTTTGTATGTGTGAGTGTTTGTGTTGTGTGTTATGGTGTGGTGTTGTAATGTGATTGTGTTGTGTGTTATGGTGTGGTGTTGTAATGTGATTTGTGTTGTGTGTTATGGTGTGGTGTTGTAATGTGATTTGTGTTGTGTGTTATGGTGTGGTTTTGTAATGTGATTTGTGTTGTGTGGTCTTCTGCGTGGCCTGGAAATACGGTCAGTGGGTGTGGAGAGGGTTTGACAATGGGTTAGTACTGTATTGTACCGTGCTATATTGTATTGTACCGTGCTATATTGTACTCTGCTATATTGTATTGTACCGCGCTATAGTGTTCTGTGCTATATTGTATTGTACCATGCTATAGTGTTCTGTGCTATATTGTATTGTACTGTGCTATAGTGTTCTGTGCTATATTGTATTGTACCGTGCTATATTGTTCTGTGCTATATTGTATTGTACCGTGCTATATTGTACTCTGCTATATTGTATTGTACCGCGCTATAGTGTTCTGTGCTATATTGTATTGTACCATGCTATAGTGTTCTGTGCTATATTGTATTGTACAGTGCTATAGTGTTCTGTGCTATATTGTATTGTACCGTGCTATATTGTTCTGTGCTATATTGAATTGTACCGTGCTATATTGTTCTGTACTATATTGTATTGTACTGTGCTATATTGTATTGTACCGTGCTATATTGTTCTGGGCTATATTGTATTGCACTGTGCTATATTGTACTGTGCTATATTGTATTGTACCGTGCTATATTGTTCTGTGCTATATTGTATTGTACTATGCTATATTGTTCTGTGCTATATTGTATTGTACTGTGCTATATTGCATTGTACTGTGCTATATTGTATTGTACTGTGCTATATTGTATTGTACTGTGCTATATTGTATTGTACTGTGCTATATTGTATTGTACTGTGCTATATTTTATTGTACTGTGCTATTTTGTATTGTACTGTGCTATATTGTATTGTACTGTGTTATATTGTTCTGTGCTATATTGTATTGTACTGTGCTATATTGTATTGTACTGTGCTATATTGTATTGTACCGTGCTATATTGTTCTGTGCAATATTGTATTGTACTGTCCAATATTGTATTCTACTGTGCTATATATTATTGTACTGTGCTATTTTATATTTTACAGTGCTATATTGTATTGTACTGTGCTATATTGTATTGTACTGGTCTATATTGTATTATACTGGTCTATATTGTATTGTACTGTGCTATATTGTATTGTACTGTGCTATATTGTATTGTACTGTGCAAATATTGTCTTGTACTGTGCTATATTGTCTTGTACTGTGCTATATTGTATTGTACTGTTCTATATTGCATTGTACTGTTCTATATTGTATTGTACTGTGCTATATTGTATTGTACTATGCTATACTGTATTGTAATGTTCTATATTCTATTGTACTATGCTATATTGTATTTTACAGTGCTGTATTGTATTGTACTGTGCTATATTGTATTATACTGTCCTATATTATATTGTACGGTTCTATATTGTATTTTACTGTGCTATATTGTATTGCACTGTGCTATATTGTATTGCACTGTGCTATATTGTATTGCACTGTGCTATATTGTATTGCACTGTGCTATATTGTATTGCACTGTGCTATATTGTATTCTACTGTGCTATATTGTATTCTACTGTGCTATATTGTATTGCACTGTGCTATATTGTATTGCACTGTGCTTTTTGTATTGTACTGTGCTATATTCTATTGTACTGTGCTATATTCTATTGTACTGTGCTATATTGTATTATTTGTACTGTGCTATATTATACTGTTCTACTTTGTATTGTACTGTTCTATATTGCATTGTACTGTGCTATATTGTATTGTACTGTGCTTTATTTATTGTACAGTGCTATATTGCATTGTACTGTACTTTATTGTATTGTACTTTTCTATATTGTATTGTACTATTCTATATTATATTGTAGTGTGCTATATTGTATTGTACAGTGCTATATTGTATTGTAGTGTGCTATATTAGATTGTACTGTTCTATATGGTATTGTACTGTGCTATATTGTATTGTACTGTGCTATATTGTATTGTACTGTACTATATTGTATTGTACTGTGCTATATTATATTGTACTGTACTTTATTGTATTGTACTGTGCTATATTGTCTTGTACTGTGCTTTATTGTATTGTACTGTGCTATATTGTCTTGTACTTTGCTATGTTGTATTGTACTGTGCTATATTGTATTTTACTGTGCTATCTATCTATTTGTCTGTCTATCTATCTATTTGTCTGTCTGCCTGTCTATCTAACTATCCATCCTTCTATCTATCTATCTATCTATCTATCTATCTATCTATCTATCTATCTATCTATCTATCTATCTGTCTGTCTGTCTATTTGTCTGTCTATTTGTCTATCTATTTGTCTGTCGATCTATCTATTTGTCTGTCTGTCTATCTATATATAGATGAGTGTGTGTATGACTGTTTGTGTGAGACTGTGTGTGTGACTGTGTGAGACTGTGTGTGTGACTGTGTGTGTGACTGTGTGTGTGACTGTGTGTGTGACTGTGTGTATGTGTGACTATGTGTGTGTGTATGTGTGTGTATGTGTGTGTGTGTGTGTGTGTGTGTGTGTGTGTGTGTGTGTGTGTGTGACAGCTGTACGTGAAGGAGACGGTGATCAGTGACTACCCCCGGTTCCCACACAGAGGCATCCTCATCGACAGCTCCCGCCACTTCATCTTCAAGGAAGTCCTCTTCGACATGATGGTGAGACCTTCAAGATTCAAGAGTAGATTCCCTTCACCCTTTGGGGGCTATGGAGGAGTACAAAGCATTGAACAGGGGAATAAACCCAACAGCAATACACCGAAAGCAATGTCCACACTACCAGGAACTGAAGCCAAAGTTGATCGCGAAATGATAAGAAGCCAGCAGTCCTCCAGGCTGACCTGACCTGACCCTTCCCTCTCCTACCCTTCATTCTCTCGGGGCCAAGGGTTGGCTTAGGAATTGGCTGGCTGGCTGACTGGCTGGTTGGTTGAGTGGTTGACTGCTTGGTTGGTTGTTGGCTGGTTAGTCGGTTGGTTGGCGGGCTGGTTGGTTGGTTGGTTGGTTGGTGAGTGAGTGTGTTGGGCAGGGTTGACTGCGAGTGGGTGGATGGATGGGTTGGTCGGCCTTCTGGTTGGCTGGTTGATTGTTGGGTAAGTCAGTGGGTGGGGTAGGCTGGGTTGATAGTTGGTAGGTGTGTGGGCAGATGGCGGGGTGGGGGTGGGGAATGAGAGGGTTTGTGAATAAGGTGGGTATAGTAGGTGGTAGGTGACGGATATCTAGGATGACATGGGTTGATTTGGGGTGTGCGTGTGTGTGCGTGTGTGTGTGTGTGTTCGCGCGCGCGCGCGCGCGCGTGTGTGTGTGTGTGTGTGTTTGTGTTGTTGTCTTCAATTTAACGTCTGTTCACTCTAAGTGATATTTGCGTGTGTTTGTGTGTGTGTGCGTTCGTGTGTGTGTGTGTGTGTGTGTGTGTGTGTGTGTGTGTGTGGTGTGTGTGTGTGTGTGTGTGTGTGTATGTGTGTGCGTTCATGTGTGTGTGTGTGTGTGTGTGTGTGTGTGTGCGTTCGTGTGTGTGTGTGTGTGTGTGTGTGTGTTCGCGCGCGTGTGTGTGTGTGTGCGTTCGTGTGTGTGTGCGTTCGTGTGTGTGTGTGTGTGTGTGTGTGTGCGTTCGTGTGTGTGTGTGTGTGTGTGTGTTCGCGCGCGCGCGTGTGTGTGTGTGTGTGTGTGTGTGTGTGTGTGTTGCTCAGGACGGTATGGAGATGAACAAGATGAACGTGTTACACTGGCATCTTGTGGACGACCAGTCCTTTCCTTACCAAAGCAAAGTCTTTCCCGAGCTGAGCGCCAAGGTATAACACCCCACCCCACCCCACCCCACCCCACCTATTATTAACAACAGTCAAACACACACACACACACACACACACACACACACACACACACACATACACACTTATGTGATAATCATGAACAATGAACACATGTTATTTATAGAGGGTTATACATTAAGCATAACAATAGCTTGTTTACATGAAATAAGTGTTATAGAAGTGTCATGATCACGATACAACAAGCGTCAGTGAGGTAGTGTTATGGTACAGAAACAGGTGAAGGCACACTGTGACAGTGACGGGTGATGCTGCTGCCCTCAAAGGTAGTCGTGGCGATGCCAGGGCCTGTCAGTAGGAATAGCATCCCCATCTGATGGACATTGGGTGTTAGGAAATCCCTCTTCTTTTTTATCCCTCTCTTTGTTTCTGCTTTCTTCCTTTTCTTTCTTTCATCCCTTTCTTGTTTATTTTCTGCCTTCTTGGTCCATTCTCCTACCTTTTTCCCCAGAAAGACTGAAAGTATAACAAGTCTCTTCTCTGCCCAAAGAGTATTCATTTATTTGTTTATTATTCATTTATTTTATTCTTTTATTTCGAGGATAATGGAATAAGCACTCATGTGCTTTATGTCATCCAGTCCCCGTGTGTGTGCAGTTTTGTAAATTCTGTCATCCGTTCTCACTGGCACACAATGGCTACTGGGCTGTGTTGTGCCTGGCTGGTCACGCTTCATTGACGGCAGCGCAATGCATTGTGGTTCATATGACAGGCAGCTCGAGCTGCTGGCTGAGCGACAACAGGAAGGAGGGGGAGGTGGTGGTGGTGGTGGTGGTAGGGGGGGGGGGGGGGGTGACTGGCGACTGTGATCACTGACAAGGACAAGTCATGTGGGGCTTGAGTACAGCCAGTGACGCCAGCGTTCTGTGCACACTTTCCCTTAGTGGCGGCAAGAGGGATAGGTGACGTGGCCGTGTGTGTGTGGCTGTGGGGTGTGTGGCTGTGTGGTGTGTGTGTGTGGCTGTGTGTGTGTGTGTGTGTTGTGTGTGTGTGTGTGTGTGGCTTGTGTGGTGTGGTGTGTGTGCTGTTTTTGGCGCGTACTGTGTTATCCTATGTGTTGAATAGAATTATGGGGTGTTGCTGCTGCTGCTGCTGGCTGTTGTTGCTGCTGTTGTTGTTGGTAGGTCTGCTTGTCCTTCTCTCAGCGTTCAGAGCACTTTGTCTCGCCATCTCTACTTGTGGTGTGTGTGTGTGTGTGTGTATGTGTATGCATACGTGCATTCTCATATGCATGCGTGCGCGCGCGTGTGTGTGTGTGTATGCGTGTGTGTGTACGTGTGTGTGTGTGTGTGTGCATACGCGCATACTCATGCCTGCGTGCCTGCGTGACACCCCTTGCTGTTGTTGGCAGGGAGCCTATCACCCCACCTTTGTCTACTCCATCGCCGACATTGCCGAAATCATCGAGTACGCCCGGCTGCGCGGAATACGGGTACTGCCCGAATTTGACTCGCCTGGTAAGTCCTGCCTGTGTGGCGGCCAGACCACACTGACCTGACCTGGCTGAGCAGCCTCTCCCTGTGGGGATCAGGAGCCTGTCTGAAGAAACAGAAACTCTCTACTAAGAATTCCCTCTTTTCTATCCCTCTCTTTGTTTCTACCTTGTTCCTTTTCTTCTTGTCACCTCCTCCCTGTCTGTCTTCCGCCTGTTTGGTCCATTTTCCTGCCTTCTTTTTTTCTTCCAGAAAGACGTAGGCCCATAAGATAAACATTCCCTTCCACGCGGAAGTCAGATGTGCTGGGGCATGACGTGTGAGGTGGTTAAAGGCAGCGCAACATAATTATGCTCACTCGTACGACAGACAACAGTGGCTGTATAAACGCTGGACAAAGAAAACGGCACAACACAGAGACGGAGATGTCAACCAACAACCTCAGCAGCACAACACAGAGATGGAGATGTCAACCAACAACCTCAGCAGCACAACACAGAGACGGAGATGTCAACCAACAACCTCAGCAGCACAACACAGAGATGGAGATGTCAACCAACAACCTCGGCAGCACAACACAGAGATGGAGATGTCAACCAACAACCTCGGCAGCACAACACAGAGATGGAGATGTCAACCAACAACCTCAGCAGCACAACACAGAGATGGAGATGTCAACCAACAACCTCGGCAGCACAACACAGAGATGGAGATGTCAACCAACAACCTCGGCAGCACAACACAGAGATGGAGATGTCAACCAACAACCTCGGCAGCACAACACAGAGATGGAGATGTCAACCAACAACCTCAGCAGCACAACACAGAGATGGAGATGTCAACCAACAACCTCAGCAGCACAACACAGCGATGGAGATGTCAACCAACAACCTCAGCAGCACAACACAGAGATGGAGATGTCAACCAACAACCTCGGCAGCACAACACAGAGATGGAGATGTCAACCAACAACCTCGGCAGCACAACACAGAGATGGAGATGTCAACCAACAACCTCGGCAGCACAACACAGAGATGGAGATGTCAACCAACAACCTCAGCAGCACAACACAGAGATGGAGATGTCAACCAACAACCTCAGCAGCACAACACAGAGATGGAGATGTCAACCAACAACCTCAGCAGCACAACACAGAGATGGAGATGTCAACCAACAACCTCGGCAGCACAACACAGAGATGGAGATGTTAACCAACAACCTCAGCAGCACAACACAGAGATGGAGATGTCAACCAACAATCTCGGCAGCACAGCTTCAACAAGCCCGCAGTTCCCTGTCGTGATAAAACCAAACCAACAAACAAACACCGTCATTAGTTTCGTGTTGCTTTCTTTTCCACTGGCATTATACACTGGTTATCTTGGAACTAGATCTAGATGGTGATCTAAGGCAGCGCGGTCGTTATTGTAATACACGATGGGAAACAAGTATCAACTAAGCAATGAAGAGAAATTGAACAGCAAAGAAGCCCACAGTTGAATCAATGAACAAACAAACAAAAAGGCCCACAAACTCCCAAAATCTAGAAAACAAACCAACAAAATATAATAAACAGACAAACAAACCAACAAATATAATAAACAGACAAACGAACAAACAAACAACAAAACAATAAGGATATGCAGACACACACTAAAGGCAGACAAACCAAGTTTTCTTCTTCGTTGAGCGCTCAGACAGCAACTCCTGAGGCCCTGACAAATGTTGCCGTGTGCTGTAGGCCCTCCAGGGGTCTGAAGAGCTTGTCCCTCATCGGCAGGTCAGTAGGCCAGATATCGGCCCTCATGATTTGGTGTGTTGGTTAGACAGGTCTGGAGGAAGTGTTCCACTGTCATGGGAGAAGTGCCACAGGGGCACGCCTCAGAATCACCAATGTGGAACTTGGTGAACATGTGATGTCTGAGTCTGCAGTGTCCAGTCCTCAGCCTCACAATGGTCACTTGGTCTTCTCTGGGCAGGAGGTAGTAGTAGTCATCCTTGCTGTTGAAATCAGGGTGCTGCTGAAGCCATCTTCTCTTTTGCTTTTCCTTCACAACTGTCTTTCCATCTTCATACGTCACTTCCTGTTCCTCTTGAGGCATCTGACCTCCTATCTTTGCCAGTAGGTCAGCTTCCTCTTTGCCATGGATGCTGCAGTGTGAAGGAACCCACTGGATGACTGTATGCTCAGTGGATTGCTGCAGGGCAACAAGAGCGGAGGCAAGGGCGTTAAGTTCCTTGTTCTGTGAGTTTTCAATGGTCTGAAGTACAGACAGTGCATCTGAGAAGATGACAGCTCTGGGGTGAATTGCCTCTCTGTTGGTGCAGAGTGTACTGGCTGCTGTCATCAGTGCAAATGCTTCAGTCCTGAAATTTGTTGAGAACTTTCCAGTTGGTACTGATTGGCAGATTTCTGTGCTAGCTTTTAATGTAATGAAGACTGCGCTACCCCCATTTCTGGTAGTGGCTTATGCTGACCCATCTGTGAATGCATGTGTCCAGAGTTTTCTTGGATAGGTCACCTCCATGTGCTCTAACTTTAGTACTTTTCTCACATGCACTGCCTGTTCCTTTTGGTAAGATGCCAGGAACTGTCTCTGATTTCTGGGAACTGCTATCTCTTACACTCTGGCACTGTGGAGTGGGCTGGTATTTCCCTGTTCTCTTGTTGCATCAGTTCAGTTTAGAAAAATAAAACGAAGTATTTGCCTCTGTTCCCAACGCAGACAAGCTCATCATCCTTGATGACTTCAATGCGAGAGTAGGCTGTGACAGTACCGCGTGGGAAGGTGTGATTGGAAAGCATGGAGTTGGCAACTGCAACAGCAACGGCCTACTGCTCCTCCAGACTTGCGTGGAGCATGACCTACTGATCACAAACACGACTTTCAACCTCCCTACACGTAACAGGACATCATGGATGCATCCCCGCTCTAGGCACTGGCATCTTATTGACTATGTCATCACCAGGAAGAGGGACAGGCAGGATGTTCGTGTCACAAAGGCCATGTGTGGAGCAGAATGCTGGACAGACCACCGTCTCATCGTCTCTAAGCTCAGGTTGCGTGTCCATCCCAGGAGACGGCCACAAGGCGTGAAAGCACCTAAACGCCTGAATGTCAACAAGATGAAGCAGCCACTATACCCTGTCCATACTGCTCAAGAACTTTTCAAGCGCGGATTGGCCAAATAAGTCATCTTCGCACCCACAGAAATGGACCCTCCCAATCCCAGGATAAATAGATGGTCATCATCGATCCTGATGGAGGACGAAGAAGAAGAAGTTTGTAGATCTAAAGTAAGTTTTTAAAAAAGGAAAAAACAAAGAAACCTATTCCACACAAAAGTTTTTAAGGTGGCAGCGGTGTGACGGTTTCTCTCAGATGACGTAAATACACCACGCCACACTGAAATAGCGTCACTGGCTTGACTTGTGTATCTACCGAGATGTAGTAAAACGTGGTAACTCGTGTGTTCTAATTTTGGAGAAAAACCCAAATGTACTCTTTGATCCCTGAAAATATGCTGTTTAAAGTAACAGATTTTGAAGGTGTCCGAACAAAGTATCCAGGATCTAAAGCAGCCATTTTTTGTCTATTCACACTGGGTGTGGAATAGAAACATGGGATTTTCTGGAACTGTGGATAACAGGATTAGTGTTGGATTTTTTGTGGGGAGGGGTTAGCTAGTGGTCAGAGCACTCACTTTCCCAAAGCTGTGGTTAAGGCAGCAGTTAGTGTGGTTACAAAGTGAGTGTGGTTACCAAGCAATGAGTGTTGTGATTAGCAACCAGTGAGTGTTGTGATTAGCAAGCAGTGAGTGTGGTTAGCAAGCAGTGAGTGTGATTAGCAAGCAATGAGTGTTGTTGTTATCAAGCAATGAATGTGGTTAGTAAGCAACGAGTGTGGTTAGCAAGCAGTGAGTGTTGTGGTTAGCAAGCAGTGAGTGTTGTGGTTAGCAAGCAGTGAGTGTTGTGGTTAGCAAGCAGTGAGTGTTGTGGTTAGCAAGCAGTGAGTGTTGTGGTTAGCAAGCAGTGAGTGTTGTGGTTAGCAATGAGTGTTGTGGTTAGCAATGAGTGTTGTGGTTAGCAAGCAGTGAGTGTTGTGGTTAGCAAGCAGTGAGTGTTGTGGTTAGCAAGCAGTGAGTGTTGTGGTTAGCAAGCAGTGAGTGTTGTGGTTAGCACTGAGTGTTGTGGTTAGCAATGAGTGTTGTGGTTAGCAAGCAGTGAGTGTTGTGGTTAGCAATGAGTGTTGTGGTTAGCAAGCAGTGAGTGTTGTGGTTAGCAAGCAATGAGTGTTGTTAGCAGGAAGTGAGTGTTGTTAGCAGGAAGTGAGTGTGGTTAGCAAGCGAATGGTTGACCGTTGGTGTCTTCTTCCATTTCCCTCACCTCTTCCCATTCTCCTTCCTGCCTCTTTCTTCCACTTCCTATCCTCCCTCTCCCCTCCTCCTCCTCCCCTCCTTCTTCTCCTCCACCTCCACCATTTTCTTCATTCCTTTCCTTCGCCTTTTATTCTTCTTCCTCTTTCACTAATTTCCTCCATCCTCCTCTTTCGTCTTCCTCCATATTCTCTTCCCCCTTCCACTCTCCTCCCCACCTCTTCTTCCTTTTTCCAATCCTCCTCTTCCTCCTTCTTCCAATCCTCCTCTTCCTCCTTTATCCAATCATCCTCTTCCTCCTTCTTCCAATCATCCTCTTCCTCCTTCTTCCAATCATCCTCTTCCTCCTTCTTCCAATCATCCTCTTCCTCCTTCTTCCAATCATCCTCTTCTTCCTTCTTCCAATCATCCTCTTCCTCTTTCTTCCAATCATCCTCTTCTTTCTCTTTTCCTCTTTGCCTTTTCCTTCTTCTTCCCGTCTTCCTCCTCCTCCTCCTCCTCTCCCTCCTGGTTCCTCCTCTTGTCTATTCCTCTCTCTGTCTCTGTCTCTGGGGTCACAGGTCACACCTACTCGTGGGGTCTCAGCAGGCCGGAGCTGCTGACCCAGTGCTACTCTGGGTCTTCCCCAGTCAAGGGGTACCTGGGTCCCATCGACCCAGTGCGGAACTCCACCTACCGCTTCCTGAAGACTCTCTTCCAGGAGATCCTCCAGGTCTTCCAGGACGACTACCTCCACCTGGGGGGCGATGAGGTGCCCCTGGGCTGCTGGTGAGGGGCGTGGGAGTGATGAGGAGGAGGGTGATGAGGATGAGGATGATGATAGCGATGATGATGATAACGACGACGACGATGTGGAGGATGTCGACGACGACGACGACGACGATGATGATAAGGATGATGATGAGGGGGATGGTGATGAGGAGAAGGAGGAGGGGGAGGAAGAGGTGAAAGGGGGGATGGTGGAGGAGTGAGTGAGAGGGGAACTGGAAGGAAGGAAGGTGGTGGTGGTCAGGGTTGTGGATGAGGCTGGTGAAGATAATAATGAGGAGAAGGAGGAGGAGGGAGAGGGGGAAGGAGGAGGAGGAGGGAGAGGGGGAAGGAGGAGGAGGGAGAGGGGGAAGGGAGGAGGGGAGAGGAGGGAGAGGGGGAGGAGGGGGAGAGGGGGAAGGAGGAGGAGGGAGAGGGGGAAGGAGGAGGAGGGAGAGGGGAGAGGGGGAAGGAGGAGGAGGAGGGAGAGGGGGAAGAAGGAGGAGGAGGGGGAGAGGGGGAAGGAGGAGGAGGGAGAGGGGAAGGAGGAGGAGGGAGAGGGGGAAGAAGGAGGAGGGAGAGGGGGAAAAGGAGGAGGGGAGGGGGAAGGGAGAAGGGAGGAGGGAGAGGGGGAAGAGGAGGAGGAGGGAGAGGGGAAAAGGAGGAGGAGAGGGAGAGGGGAAGAAGAAGAGGAGAGGGAAGAGGAGGGAGGGAGGGGGAAGAAGGAGGAGGGGGAGGAGAGGGGGAAGAAGTGACAATGACAATGACAAATTCTTTTATTTCGAGGATAATGAATAAGCACACATGTGCTTTTTTACATCCAGTCCCCGCCCGTTAGGGATACATCTTAATAATAATAACCCAATACTTATACAGTCTCGGTGGGAGGAGGAGGAGGGAGAGGGGGAAGAAGGTGGAGGAGGAGGGGGGGGGGGGAAGTTGATGGAGGGGGGGGGGGGAGGGAGGAGGAAGAGGGAGAATAAACCAAAAAAATGGTGAAGAAGAAGAAGAACAAGAATAAAGTATTATCATCATTAATCATCATCAACATCATCATCATCATCATCATCATCACAATAGTCATATAAGAGCAATTAAAAAAAATAAAATGTAAGAATAATAATAGTAATAATAATAACAACCATAATAACAATAATAATAACAATAATGAATAACAACACAACGACTTAATAAAAATGTATACCACTTTAAGTCACCGCAGATTTCTCTGCATGAAATTCAGGCTGCTCTCCCCGGGGAGAGCGCGTCGCCACAAGCACAGCACCACTCTTTTTTTTTTCTTTTTCTGTCTGCAACTGTGTTTGTTTCCCTGTTAGAATGGCTTTTTTCTACAGAATTTTGCCAGGGACAACTCTGTTGTTGCCGTGGGTTCTTTTACGTGCGCTAAATAATTTTGTGTAACACACGGACCTCGGTTTACCGTCTCATCCGAAAGACTAGCACCCAGACCACCACTCATGGTCTAATGGATGGGGGAAAAGTTTCGGACCTAAACGGGATTCGAACCACCGCACATATCCGACCCGGACTTTTGGCTTTCTAGGCTGGCGCGTAACCTCTAGACCCCCGATCCACACATCATTAATTGTGACTGCTGATGACCATCATTTCTTGCCAGGCAATCCAACCCTGAGGTGGTGAAATTCGGCAAGGTGTTGAACAAAGAAGACCCCAACGGTCCTGACAGCGAACCGCAGGGCTACTACGGCGAGACGTCGCCCAGAATCCGCCTGGTGTATGAATACTACGTGAACAGGTCGGTGATCCCGCCCAGCAAACTAGCTAGCTGACCTGTCGCTGGGTTAAGGTTGTAGTGGGGGTAGGGTTGTGGGAATAGGTTAGGTTCGCATGGGTTAGACTGGTTGGGTTGGGGCCTGATTGGGTTGTGGTTGGTTTAGGGTTGGGTTGTCTAGGGTTGTATGGGGGTTGAGTAGGGTTGTGTGGGGGGCTGAGTAGGGTTGTGTGGGGGTTGAGTTGGGTTGTGTGGGGGGCTGAGTAGGGTTGTGTGGGGTTGAGTTGGGTTGTGTGGGGGTTGAGGAGGGTTGTGTGGGGGTTGAGTTGGGTTGTGTGGGGGGTTGAGTAGAGTTGTAGATCGCTAGGGTTGATTTTGGGAGTGGGGTGGGGGTGAAGGTTGGTTTTAAGTTGGTGTGGTAGGGTTGGAGTGAGGGGAGCGGAGTTGGGGTCAGATTGGGTGGGTGGAATGGGGATCGGGCTGTGTGGGTTGGGTTGGGTTGTAGTGTGGGCGGAGTTAGGCAGGGTAAAGTTGAGGTAGTTTGGAGAGTGTAGGTTGGGTTGGGTTGGGGTAGGGTTGGGTTGCGTTGTTGGTCGGTGGTCTAGGTATAACGCACCGGCCTAGAAGTCTTGCTCTGTCAGTGCCCCAAACTTCTCTTCCAGCCTCTACACCGCCAGTGTTGGTCTTTGTGCTAGTCCTTTGGATGAAGCGATAAACCGAGGTCCCGTGTGCAACACGCATTCTGTGCACGTAAAATAACCCACGGCAGCAAGAGAGTTGTCCCTGGCAAGATTCTGGAGTAAAGTCCACTCTGATAGGATAAAAGTACACATACAGACAGGGAAAGGGAAAAAAAAGTGGGTGGCGCTGCTCTTGTGGCGACGCGCTTTCCCCGGGGAGAGGATCCTGAATTTCATGCAGAGAAATCTGCCGTGACTTAAAGTGGTATTTGGCTGGGGAAGAGTATGTTTGGGGTAGGGTGGGGGTGGATTGTCATTCTGTTGTGTTCTGTGGGTGTGGCTGAGTGTTGGTTAGGCTTGGTTGTGGCTGAGTGTTGGTTAGGCTTGGTTGTGGCTGAGTGTTGGTTAGGCTTGGTTGTGGCTGAGTGTTGGTTAGGCTTGGTGGAGTTGACCCAGGCTGGGGCAGCAGTGAGGGTGGCGCAATGTGTCGTGGTGCAACAGGGAGAAGGTGGGTTAGGATTGTTTGGAAGTTAGGGTTGTTTGGAAGTTAGGATTGTTTGTCAGTTAGGATTGTTTGGAAGTTAGGGTTGTTTGGAAGTTAGGTTGTTTGGAAGTTAGGGATTGTTTGGATAGTGTTGAAGTTAGTTGTTGATAGTTGTTTGGAAGTTAGGTTGTTGTATTAGGATTGTTTGGAAGTTAGGTGTTGGTTTGTTTGGACTTAGGATTGTTTGGAAGTTAGGGTTGTTTGGAATAGGATTGTTTGGAAATTAGGGTTGTTTGATTGGTTGTTGGAAGTTAGGGTTGTTTGGAAGTTAGGGTTGTTTGGAAGTTAGGGTTGTTTGGAAGTTAGGGTTGTTTGGAAGTTAGGGTTGTTTGGAAGTTAGGGTTGTTTGGAAGTTAGGGTTGTTTGGAAGTTAGGGTTGTTTGGAAGTTAGTTGTTGAGTTGGTTGTTTGGAAGTTAGGGTTGTTTGGAAGTTAGCATTGTTTGGAAGTTAGGGTCGGGATGAACTAGTATAGAATTGGTTTGAATTAGTATGGAATTGGGTTGAATTAGTATGGAAAAGGGATGAAGTAATATAGAATTGGGTGCAATTAGTATGGAATTGGGATGAACTAGTATAGAATTGGGTTGAATTAGTATAGAAATGGGTTGAATGAGTATGGAATTGAGATGAATTAGTATGGAATTAGGTTGAATTAGTATGGAATTGGGATTAAGTATTATATAATTGGGTTGAATTAGTATGGAATTGGGATAAACTATTACAGAATTGGGTTGAATTAGTATGGAATTCGGATGAACTAGTGTGGAATTGAATTAGAATCGGTTTAGCCAGTTGGGGTTGGGCTGTGGTTGGGTGGGGTTGTAGCCTAGTTGGGTTGTGACTTACTTAACAGTGTTGGGGGGTGAGTGGAGGGGAGGGGAGGGGAGGGGTGTCACTTTGGGCATGACTCAGTGTCGGTGGTATGGCTTGTGTGTGTGTGTGTGTGTGTGTGTGTGTGTGTGTAGGTATACCTGTGTTCTATTTTATCTATCTTGTACTGGCCTGTGTTATGCTTTAATTTGTCAATTGAAGAGGGATGTTTGACTGAAGAGTTAGTTAGTTAACCTGGCACTGTGGTTCGGTGATTGTATTGCATGATGCCTCCCCACTGCTGTGATGTTGTCTGCTGACGATGTACCATGTGCATTGACTGAACCATGGTTAAAGCAAGTGGACTGTTGCTCTGACCTGATGTATTGACTGAACCATGGTTAAAGCAAGTGGACTGTTGCTCTGACCTGATGTATTGACTGAACCATGGTTAAAGCAAGTGGACTGTTGCTCTGACCTGATGTATTGACTGAACCATGGTTAAAGCAAGTGGACTGTTGCTCTGACCTGATGTATTGACTGAACCATGGTTAAAGCAAGTGGACTGTTGCTCTGACCTGATGTATTGACTGAACCATGGTTAAAGCAAGTGGACTGTTGCTCTGACCTGATGTATTGACTGAACCATGGTTAAAACAAGTGGACTGTTGCTCTGACCTGATGTATTGAATGAACCATGGTTAAAGCAAGTGGACTGTTGCTCTGACCTGATGTATTGACTGAACCATGGTTAAAGCAAGTGGACTGTTGCTCTGACCTGATGTATTGACTGAACCATGGTTAAAGCAAGTGGACTGTTGCTCTGACCTGATGTATTGACTGAACCATGGTTAAAGCAAGTGGACTGTTGCTCTGACCTGATGTATTGACTGAACCATGGTTAAAGCAAGTGGACTGTTGCTCTGACCTGATGTATTGACTGAACCATGGTTAAAGCAAGTGGACTGTTGCTCTGACCTGATGTATTGAATGAACCATGGTTAAAGCAAGTGGACTGTTGCTCTGACCTGATGTATTGACTGAACCATGGTTAAAGCAAGTGGACTGTTGCTCTGACCTGATGTATTGACTGAACCACGGTTAAAGCAAGTGGACTGTTGCTCTGACATGATGTATTGAGTGAACCACGGTTAAAGCAAGTGGACTGTTGCTCTGACCTCAGACTGATGAAGGACATCAAGGCATTGGGGCAGCAGAAGCAGAACGGGGTCAAGTTCATCATGTGGCAAGAGGTCATGAACAATGACCTAAAGGTAAGATATTGCTGTTTTCTCTCTTTATCTGTCTGACTCTCTGTTTGTCTGTCTGTCTGTCTGTCTCCGTCTTTCTGCATTCTTCTGTCTGCCTGTGTGTCCCAGTGAAGGGTACATGTTGTTATTTATAGAGCTTGTCATTGGTGCAGAAAATTACCACGTGACATTGCAAAGCATTGTGGATGTTATCATTTGTCATTTTGAAAGCAATGTGCATGCATCTCGTTTTAATCGCAATGTGATTATTTGACTGTAGTGTATGAGTAGTATTGTGTTATGTGTTTGTTTAAGTGCATAAAAGGTAAAGGTATCCCATAGCCTATGTGGTCGTAGGGGAGCGAGGCATCAG
>CM054149.1:60043503-60063503 GCA_028751875.1 Rapana venosa | reverse complement strand
TGCTCTTGTTTCCACAGATTTTGCCACTCCATAACAGTTTCTCTAGTCCGTCAGCCCTGATTATATGGCCGAAAAATTTGAGCTGTCTTTCTCTGATGGTGTTGGGAAGGGATCTCTTGTACCCAGCCATTTCCATTACTTCTGCATTTGTTTTTCTTTTTGTCCATGAGACTTTCATGATTCTCCGGATGAACCACATCTCCACTGCTTCTAGTCGCTGTTCTGTGTCCTTGGCTAGGGTCCAGCACTCACATCCGTACAGAAGAATGGACCATATGTAGGCTCTCAAAACATGGATCTTTGTCTTGAGGCTTATCTTACTGTTGGTAAAAATGCATTTCATGTTGTTAAAAGTTGCCTTAGATTGACCGATTCTCTTCTTGATTTCTGTGTCACACTTGCCGTCCGGGGTGATAGTACAACCAAGGTATTTAAAGGTGTTTACTTGTCTGATTCTCTCTCCTTTACAGGCTATGTTGCATTGTGGTATAACAGCTTTTTTCGAGATCACCATGCATTCTGTCTTCTTTGCATTGAGCTGTAATCCTTTCTTTTCGCTTTCGTCTGTTCTTTCTATCTATCTATCTGTCCCGTAGTCTGACGACCGTGGGGGCACCCTCAAAGACTCAGCAACCAGTTCCCTCCATTCTTCTCTCTGTTCTGCCTTTCTCAGGGTTTTGTTGAGTTCTAGGCCTGTCCATTCACTGATGTTATCCTCCCAGCTCTTCCTTGGTCTGCCTCTTCTTCTTCCTCCTTGGACAGTGCCTTGCAAAACTGTCTTTGTAATTCCTTGGGATCTTGTGACATGCCCATACCACTTAAGTTTACGCTTTTTCACGATCGTTAGAAGGTTCTCATACGGTCCAATGGTTTGCTGGATTCTGTTATGCACGCTTTCGTTGCTTATGTGGTCTTTGTAGGAGATGCCAAGGAGTCTCCGAAAGCATCTCATCTCCACTGCCTGTACTCTTCTCTCCAAATCTGCAGTCAGGGTCCATGATTCACAGGCATACAGAAATATGGATATGACAAGGGAGCGCATTAGTCTGATCTTGGAGATAAGTGAGATATTCTTATCTCACCAGATGGTGATTAGTTTTGACAAAGCTGTTATTGTCTGTGCAGTCCTGCATACTACTTCTGGCTTGGATCCCTGGTCGGATACAATGGCTCCCAGGTACTTGAAGCTTTGAACTGTTTCCAGCTTCTGGTCATTAACCCTGATATCAGTGCTAATGCCGTTGGTGTTATTAGTCATCAGTTTGGTCTTCTCTGCACTGATTTCCATGCCGTATGTTTTGGAGGCCTTATCCAAGTGTTCTGTTAGGCTGGCAAGCTCTTTTTCTGATCCTGCTATTCCATCAATGTCATCTGCGAAGCGGAGGTTTGTGATCGTTCTGCCACCAATGCTGACTGATCCTTCATGATGTTCCAGTGCATCAGCCATGATTCTCTCAAGGAAGATGTTGAAAAGAGTGGGTGAGAGTAGACAGCCCTGCCTTACTCCAACTGTTGTTCGAAACCATTCTCCAATGTTGTTGTTGTAGTACACTGCACTGGTGGCCTCGCTGTACAGCTGTTTGATGACTCTGATCAGGTTTGCATTGATGCTGTACAAGTTCATGGTTGCCCACAAAGCTGCATGCCACACCCTGTCAAATGCCTTCTTAAAATCGATAAATACGTGGTATAGGTCTTGTTGATGTTGAAGGTACCGCTCACATAGTATTCTGAGGCGTGGGGTTTCTCGTTCACAAAGACACCGTGAACACCGTCATGAGCTGTCAGCCTGTGTCCAGCAGACTTATTACCATCCGCCTGAGAGCAACCCCCTTTAACATAACTATAGTACAGGCATACGCCCCTACATCAGACTGCACAGATGAAGCCGTAGAAGAATTTTATGACCAGCTACAAGAGGTTCTGAATCAAACACCCAAGAAAGACATCCTCGTTGTGCAAGGCGACTGGAACGCCAAGGTAGGAGAAGATGCATGGAAAGACTGGGAGGGCGTTTGTGGGCCACATTGTAATAACCAATCAAATGAAAGAGGCTTGAGACTCCTGGAGTTTGCCAGTAACAACCACCTCCAGCTAGTGAATACACTTGGCCCACACAAGAAATCCAGAAAATGGACATGGCATAGCCCAAATGGAGAACACCACAACCAAATAGATTACATCATGGTGAAAAGACGGTTTCAGTCTAGCGTTAACATCGCACAGACACGAAGTTTTCCAGGAGCAGACATAGGGAGTGATCATGATCTTGTGATGATGACTTTCCGACTACGTCTAAAGAAAATCCACAAGCGGAACAACATCAGGATCAAATTTGACCTCGAGAAGCTGAAGGACCCAGAGGTATTAGAAATTTTTCAAGCAAGGATAGGTGGAAAGTTTGCAGCACTCACTGTGTTAGACTCAGACATAGACACACTGACGAATAGTTTCAATACAGCAGTGACTGAAACAGCAAACGAGCTTCTTGGCAAACGCCGACCAGTCAAAAAACCATGGGTCACACCTAACATCCTACAACTATGTGACAAGCGTAGAGAGTTGAAGAAAAAGAAAAATGAAACAAAAGAAAGAGCAGAACAATATAGGGCAGTCAACAAAAGAATCAGGAAGTCCATGACGGAGGCAAAAGAGAAATGGATCGGTGAACAGTGCCAAGACATTGAAGAGAACATCAAGAAAAACAATAGCAAGAAAGCATATCAGCTGGTGAAAGACCCGACTAGCACGAAACAGAGAAAAGGTTTAACAATCCAAGACAAAAATGGGAAGTGTCTCACTGACGACCAGGATATTCTGAACAGATGGACAGAATACTGCTCCGACCTGTATAACTATAGAACCGCAGGAGATCCAGAAGTCCTTAATGTACCCGAAAGCAAAGACACAGACAGTCACCCTATCCTCCGAGAAGAAGTGGAAACAGCAGTCAGATCGCTGAAAAAGGGGAAGTCAGCAGGGGCTGACAACATTCCAGCTGAGTTGGTTCAAGCTGGAGGGGAAGCCATGATCAGCGCCCTACTAAGAATCTGCAACAAGATCTGGCAGACAGGAAAATGGCCAACACCATGGACGCAGTCACTCATCATCACCCTCCCCAAGAAAGGAAATCTACAACAATGCCATAATTACCGCACAATCAGCCTCATATGTCACCCAAGCAAGGTCATGCTGCAGATAATATTGAATAGACTGAAGCCACAAGCAGAGACCATTATTGCTGAGGAACAAGCAGGTTTCAGAGCAGGGCGCAGCACAACAGAACAGATATTCGTCTGTTACTGTTGTTAAAATCTTTTGCAGTTTTTCTTCAGAGTCGGCGATAAGGACTGTGTCATCTGCATATCTCAGGTTGTTGATGTTGTGCCACCTACACTAATTCCCTCATGATTCTCAATATTTCGTAGAATTATTTCACTATATACATTAAATAAATCAGGCGAGAACACGCAGCCCTGCCTCACAACCCTGCAGATTGGTCTATATTGACTGATGTCATTGTCGACTCTAATGGCTGCCTCCTGTTCCCAATATATGTTTCTGAGGACTCGAAGATCTTTTCCGTCGATGTATAGCCCTGCCAGAATATCAAACAAGTCGGAGTGTCGTACTTTGTCGAACGCTTTTGAGTAGTCAATGAAACAGAGGTACAGGTCTTTCTGGACCTCGATGGATCTTTCCATGAGAGTTTTCAATGCGAAGATTGCATTTCTGGTGCCTTTGTCTGCCATGAATCTAAATTGCGTTTCTGATATTTCTGGGAGTATTTTATTTCTCATTCTCTTCATGAGTATTCGTAAAAGAACTTTGGTGAGGTGACTCATCAGGCTGATTGTACGATGTTGGTCACATTCAGCTGTACCCAGTTGCTTAGGGATCGCAATGTAGATGGACTTCTTCATATCTGTCGGAATCTCTCCTGTGTCATATATATTGTTTAGTAGTTTTGTGACTGCCTTAATTCCCACTTCATCTAGGGCTGTTATCAATTCAGATGGGATATCATCAGGTCCTTGCGCCTTACCACTTTTCATCTTGCTGAGTGCATGTCTCACTTCGTCTTCCATGATTATGTGGCCATCTTCGTTGCTAATATGAGGAGGTGGACCTCTGTCGTCGTGGTATAACTCTTCGATGTATTCTGACCACCTGTTAAGAATATCTTCTTTTTCCATGAGTATATCTCCATCTCTCGACTTTATACAACCTGTTTTTGCAGATGATTTCTTTCTTGTCACATCATATATATATATATATATATATATATATATATATATATATATATATATATTATATATATATATATATGATGGAAGGTGCTTAGACGTGTTGAGGAGTTGTCTTTACATTTTTGTTATAGGATTTTCTTTTATATACGACAGCAGTATTTAGAATTATGGTGGGTTTTTTTACATCAACGAGGCCCTTAACGCTTTGCTATCGAATTTTCTTTATGAGGTTTATTCTTTGGGCATTACATCAAAGTGGCTGTTGCACCTTTGTTATGATAATTATCATCTTTTGTGTGAAAGGCAGGTAGAGGGTGGCTACACCTTGTGACGCTATTTCTGTGTTCCCTCCTATCAGGCAGGCCTGTGTTGTGGGATGTTTTCCAGACTGTTGCCGGGTGTTAGGGCACGTGACCACGTGTCTGGTCACTCGCTGAAGCTGCTGTCTCCTTTGTCAGTGATCTGTCTTGTGTGACAGACAGTAAGACTGTGGTGACTTGTCTATTGTGTGTGTGTGATAGACAGTAAGACTGTGGTGACTTGTCTATCGTGTGTGATAGACAGTAAGACTGTGGTGACTTGTCTATCGTGTGTGATAGACAGTAAGACTGTGGTGACTTGTCTATCGTGTGTGTGATAGACAGTAAGACTGTGGTGACTTGTCTATCGTGTGTGTGATAGACAGTAAGACTGTGGTGACTTGTCTATCGTGTGTGTGATAGACAGTAAGACTGTGGTGACTTGTCTATCGTGTGTGTGACAGACAGTAAGACTGTGGTGACTTGTCTATTGTGTGTGTGATAGACAGTAAGACTGTGGTGACTTGTCTATTGTGTGTGTGATAGACAGTAAGACTGTGGTGACTTGTCTATTGTGTGTGTGATAGACAGTAAGACTGTGGTGACTTGTCTATCGTGTGTGTGATAGACAGTAAGACTGTGGTGACTTGTCTATCGTGTGTGTGACAGACAGTAAGACTGTGGTGACTTGTCTATCGTGTGTGTGATAGACAGTAAGACTGTGGTGACAAGTCTATGATGTGTGTGATAGACAGTAAGACTGGTGACAAGTCTATGATGTGTGTGATAGACAGTAAGACTGGTGACAAGTCTATGATGTGTGTGATAGACAGTAAGACTGGTGACAAGTCTATGATGTGTGTGATAGACAGTAAGACTGTGGTGACAAGTCTATTGTGTGTGTGATAGACAGTAAGACTGTGGTGACAAGTCTATTGTGTGTGTTATAGACAGTAAGACTGGTGACTTGTCTATTGTGTGTGTGATAGACAGTAAGACTGTGGTGACAAGTCTAGTGTGTGTGTGATAGACAGTAAGACTGTGGTGACAAGTCTATTGTGTGTGTGATAGACAGTAAGACTGTGGTGACAAGTCTATTGTGTGTGTGATAGACAGTAAGACTGTGGTGACAAGTCTATTGTGTGTGTGATAGACAGTAAGACTGTGGTGACAAGTCTATTGTGTGTGTGATAGACAGTAAGACAGTGGTGACAAGTCTATTGTATGTGTTATAGACAGTAAGACTGGTGACTTGTCTATTGTGTGTGTGATAGACAGTAAGACTGTGGTGACTTGTCTATTGTGTGTGTAATAGACAGTAAGACTGTGGTGACAAGTCTATTGTGTGTGTGTGATAGACAGTAAGACTGGTGACTTGTCTATTGTGTGTGTAATAGACAGTAAGACTGTGGTGACAAGTCTAGTGTGTGTGTGATAGACAGTAAGACTGTGGTGACAAGTAAATCAATGATTGGTTATTTCGATAAAGTCTATGGTGCTTTTCAGGTAGAAGTTGTATGTCTGTGTGTGTGTGTGTGTGTGTGTGTGTGTGCTGTGTGTGTGTGTGTGTGTGTGTGTGTGTGTGTGTGTGTGTGTGTGTGGATACACGTGTGACAGATTACTCTGTTGGTCTCAGCACGCGCCATAGCGGTCTGTTACAGCATTCTTTGATGTATAGTGAGCAGGTAGAAAGTAATAAGAAAGTAGGTAAAGAAAATGATGATAAAGATAAAGAGAAACATGATTATGCTGTAATTCCAATCTGAATAAAGAGACTGATGATGCTCATGATGATAACGAGGACAGCAATGAGTACTATAAGGAAAACAACGACTATAAGGATAACAACAACTATAAGGATAAGAACAACTATAAGGATAACAATGACTATAAGGATAACAACAACTATAAGGATAACAACAACTATAAGGATAACAACAACTATAAAGGTAACAACAACTATAAGGATAAGAACAACTATAAGGATAACAATGACTATAAGGATAACAATTACTATAAGGATAACAACAACTATAAGGATAACAACAACTATAAGGATAACAACAACTATAAAGGTAACAACAACTATAAGGATAACAACGACTATAAGGATAACAACGACTATAAGGATAACAACGACTATAAGGATAACAACGACTATAAGGATAACAACAACTATAAGGATAGCAACGACTATAAGGATAACAACGACTATAAGGATAACAACGACTATAAGGATAACAACGACTATAAGGATAACAACAACTATAAGGATAACAACGACTATAAGGATAACAACGACTATAACGATGATGAGGTTGACGCCACTGACCCAGGCTAGCAGAGCAGCACCAGCTAGGCTGGCAGCAGCAGCAGCTGCATCTTCCGCCTGGGTGGTGACGGTGAGCAGGACGGTCAGCAGGGAGGAAGGACAGGGAGGAGGGAGGAAGGACAGGGAGGAGGGAGGGAGGACAGGGAGGAGGGAGGGAGGACAGGGAGGAGGAGGAGAGGAGGCAGGGAGGAGGAGGAGGACAGGGAGGAGGGAGGACAGGGAGGAGGGAGGACAGGGAGGAGGGAGGAGGCAGGGAGGAGGGAGGACAGGAGGAGGGAGGACAGGGGAGGAGACAGGGAGGAGGGAGGACAGGGAGGGAGGACAGGGAGGAGGGAGGACAGGGAGGAGGGAGGACAGGGAGGAGGAGGAGGGAGGAAGGGAGGACAGGGGAGGAGCAGGGAGGACAGGAGGAGGGAGGACAGGGAGGAGGAGGAGGACAGGGAGAGGAGGAGGAGGGAGGAGGGGAGGACAGGGAGGAGGAGGACAAGGGGGGAGGGAGGGAGGACAGGGAGGGAGGGAGGAGGGAGGACAGGGAGGAGGGAGGGAGGGACAGGGAGGAGGAGGGAGGACAGGGAGGAGGGAGAGGACAGGGGGAGGGAGGAGGAAGGGAGGAGGGAGGACAGGGAGGAGGGGAGGGAGGACAGGGAGGAGGGAGGCAGGGAGGAGGGGAGGACAGGGAGGAGGGAGGACAGGGAGAGGGGGAGGGAGGAGGGAGGAGGGAGGACAGGGAGGGAGGGAGGACAGGGAGGAGGGAGGACAGGGAGGAGGGAGGAGGAAGAGGAAGGGGAGGAGGCAGGGAGGCAGGGAGGGAGGACAGGGAGGAGGGAGGACAGGGAGGAGGAGGAAGGAAGGAGGAGGGAGGACAGGGAGGAGGGAGGACAGGGAGGAGGGAGGACAGGGAGGAGGAGGACAGGAGGGAAGGGAGGACAGGGAGGAGGGAGGACAGGGAGGACAGGGAGGAGGGAGGACAGGGAGGAGGGAGGACAGGGAGGAGGGGAGGACAGGGAGGAGGGAGGACAGGGAGGAGGAGGCAGGAGGACAGGAGGAGGGAGGCAGGGAGGAGGAGGACAGGGAGGAGGGAGGACAGGGAGGAGGAAGGACAGGGAGGAGGGAGGACGGGAGGGAGGACAGGGGAGGGAGGACAGGGAGGAGGGGACAGGGAGGAGGGAGGCAGGGAGGCAGGGAGGACAGGGAGGACAGGGAGGACGGAGGAGGAAGGACAGAGGAGGGAGGAAGGACAGGAGGAGGAGACGGGAGGACAGGGAGGAGGGAGGACAGGGAGGAGGGAGGACAGGGAGGAGGGAGGACAGGGAGGCAGGGAGGAAGGGAGGCACAGGGAGGAGGGAGGACAGGGAGGAGGGAGGACAGGGAGGAGGGAGGAAGGACAGGGAGGAGGGAGGAAGGACAGGGAGGAGGAAGGACAGGGAGGAGGGAGGAAGGACAGGGAGGAGGAAGGACAGGGAGGAGGGAGGACAGGGAGGAGGGAGGACAGGGAGGAGGGGAGGACAGGGAGGAGGGAGGACATGGGAGTGTGTCCCTCCTCCGCTACAGCTCCAGGCTGACCAACTGTTGACATTTCTGCATATGACATACCTCCCCCCCTCCCTTCCCTTTAACGTAGGTAGCCGCATTCGGACTCTGGGCGAGAGATGACGGTGACGCTGTTAACTCTTTCAGGCCCAGAGCTTCAGCAGTGGCTGAGCGATTATGGAGCAGCAAGGACACCAAGAACCTGGACACTGCAGGAGAGCGTCTGTCCGAGCACCGCTGTCGTATGCTGAAGTCAGTGTCCTGCTGTCTGTCTATCTGTCTGTCTGTCTGGCTATCTGTCTGTCTGTCTGTCTATCTGTCCGTCTGTCTGTCTGTCTATCTATATACCTATCAATCTGTCTGTCTATCTATCTATCCATCTATCTGTCTATCAATCCATTTATTTGTCTATGTATCTATCTGTCTATCTATATATCTATCTGTCTATCTGTCTGTCTGTCTATCTATCATTCTCTCTAACTATGTATCTATCTATCTATCTATTTATCTATCTGTCTGTCTATCTGTCTATCTATCTATCTATCTATCTATCTATCTATCTATCTATCTATCTATCTGTCTGTCTATCTGTCTATCTATCTGTCTGTCTGTCTATCTATCGATCCATCTATCTATATATCTATCTATCTATATATCTATCTATCTCTCTACCTACCTATCTATCTATGTATATATCTACCTATTTATCTATCTATCTATCTATCTATCTACCTACCTGTCTATGTATCTATTTATCTATGTATCTATCTACATATCTATCTATCTACCTATCTATCTATCCATCTACCTATCTATCTATCTACATATCTGTATATCTACCTATCTATCTATCTATCTATCTATCTATCTATCTATCTATCTATCTATCTATCTATCTATCTATTTTTCTGTCTGTCTGTCTATCTATCTATCTAACTATCTATCTATCTATCTATCTATCTGTCTGTCTGTCTGTAAATTTGTATTGATATACTGGTTTATTATATAATTGAATATTAATGTGAGTAGTTGATTGCCAGTTTAACTAAGTGATTAAGTTTATTGTCAGCTTTATAGTGTATATGCTATGCATTTCTTAATGTTGGTTTGCTTTTTGTTTTTTGTCTTTGTTTTTTTTTTCTTCTGGAGGACTTGGTGTAAAGAAGCCTCTAGGTTATCTGTAACAGGGCGCAAACTGACTCCAGTCACATGAAACAGACAGGTTGAACAAAGGGAAACAACAATCTCACAAAGGCGCACGTTCTCTCCACTCTACAGTCACACTCAAGATTTCAATCATATACTCTCATTTATTCTATTACTACATCAATCTGTCACACAAATATTCTTCAAATAATCAAAAGAAGCAAAAATTAATTGTATATTCAATATATACAATTCATTCAACCCCAAACAGTTTCCAGTTTACTTAATCAGGGTCAATACTACATTATATCTTAGTTCACTAGGGAACCTTACAGTTTCCCAAAAGTCCATCAACTTCCTGCCTCTCTAGCACAGTGAAGTTTAATTAACACAATTCAAGTGATTCCACAAAGTTCTTGTAGACAAGACAGTTTTTAAGCTCTCTGCTCAGATAAACACATATGTCTTTCCTTGTCCAATTCTGGCACTATGTACAGAAAAAAACCAACAACACAGACTTGGCTATAATTTTGCTACACACAATTTTTAAAAAACCAATGACGACCTTTCCTTGAAGGAAGTCGTTTTCACTGCTGACGTCTGTCTATCTATCTGTCTATCTATCTATCTATCTATCTATCTATCTATCTATCTATCTATCTACCTATCTATCTATCTATCTATCTATCTATCTATCTATCTATCTATCTATCTATCTATCTATATATCTATCTATCTATCTATCTATCTATCTATCTAATAATAATAATAATAATAATAATAAATTGAATTTATATAGCGCTATATCTTGTAAAAAAGAAACCAAAGTGCTTGCACCCATTCCACGCCCACACCTGCAGCCAGCAAGATAACACACACACACACACACACACACACACACACACACCTGCAGCCAGCAAGATAACACACACACACACACACACAACCACCTGCTGTCCCCCAGCTAAGGTTAAGCAGCGTGGAGCGTGGTTACCAGTTGGATGGGTGACCGTTTGCGCGCCTTGGCTTCAGTACAGTTCCCCCAGTTCACCCAGCTGTAAATGGGTACCTGCCCTCTTTAGGGTCGCTCCCCTACGACCACATAGGTGTGTGTGTGTGTGTGTGTGTGTGTGTGTGTGTGTGTGTGTATTTGCAGGCGCGCGCGTGAGTGTGAACGTGTGGGTATGCCTGTGTGTGTGTGTGTGTGTGTGTGTGTGTGTGTGTGTGTGTGCATGTTTATGCATGTATGTGTATATGTGTGTGAGGTATGTAAGTGTGTGTGTGTGTGTATTTATGTGTAATGCATGTGTGTGAGGTATGTAAGTGTGTGTGTGTATTTATGTGTATATGCATGTGGTTGTGAGTGAGGTATGTGTATGTGTGTGTGCGCGCATGTGTGTGTGTGCCAGCATGTGTGTGTGCGCATAGGTATTGTATACCCTACAACAGCTAGGAATCTGTAGGCCTACATAGTTGTGATGTTTAAAAAAAGCAAAACAACTATAACATCAAACATGTCAAAAACTCAAACAGAATCAAATTTAACTTTAAATTTAACAGGAACAACAAAAATCGTTTATAAAAACCGACCTACTGGACTCTTACTCAAGCCTTTCACTATTTCTAGCATTTTAAGATTATCAAACAAAATGTCTGTGTGGGATAAACTAGCAGAGGCAGTGTTAGACAACCAAGCCGGCAAATAAGGCTTCAAATGATCACAATAAAACATAACATGTTGTGGCAAAATCTGATCACCACAAATACATGACACATTTCGACTGAATTTCGTTTTGAGAGCATCGAGCCTTAGTCTGTATATCAGACTTGTCAGCAGTCTATGACACAATTTGCTCTGAGCAGAGATATCTTTGTATTTAGACTTTATCGATTTACGTCTTGCACATCCGAGAAGAAGTGGAAACAGCAGTCAGATCGCTGAAAAAGGGGAAGTCAGCAGGGGCTGACAACATTCCAGCTGAGCTGGTCCAAGCTGGAGGGGAAGCCATGATCAGCGCCCTACTAAGAATCTGCAACAAGATCTGGCAGACAGGAAAATGGCCAACACCATGGACGCAGTCACTCATCATCACCCTCCCCAAGAAAGGAAATCTACAACAATGCCATAATTACCGCACAATCAGCCTCATATGTCACCCAAGCAAGGTCATGCTGCAGATAATATTGAATAGACTGAAGCCACAAGCAGAGACCATTATTGCTGAGGAACAAGCAGGTTTCAGAGCAGGGCGCAGCACAACAGAACAGATATTCAACCTCAGAATACTATGTGAGCGGTACCTTCAACATCAACAAGACCTTTACCACGTATTTATCGATTTTAAGAAGGCATTTGACAGGGTGTGGCATGCAGCTTTGTGGGCAACCATGAATTTGTACAGCATCAATGCAAACCTGATCAGAGTCATCAAACAGCTGTACAGCGAGGCCACCAGTGCAGTGTACTACAACAACAACATTGGAGAATGGTTTCGAACAACAGTTGGAGTAAGGCAGGGCTGTCTACTCTCACCCACTCTTTTCAACATCTTCCTTGAGAGAATCATGGCTGATGCACTGGAACATCATGAAGGATCAGTCAGCATCGGTGGCAGAACGATCACAAACCTCCGCTTCGCAGATGACATTGATGGAATAGCAGGATCAGAAAAAGAGCTTGCCAGCCTAACAGAACACTTGGATAAGGCCTCCAAAACATACGGCATGGAAATCAGTGCAGAGAAGACCAAACTGATGACTACTAACACCAACGGCATTAGCACTGATATCAGGGTTAATGACCAGAAGCTGGAAACAGTTCAAAGTTTCAAGTACCTGGGAGCCATTGTATCCGACCAGGGATCCAAGCCAGAAGTAGTATGCAGGACTGCACAGACAATAACAGCTTTGTCAAAACTAAACACCATCTGGAGAGATAAGAATATCTCACTTATCTCCAAGATCAGACTAATGCGCTCCCTTGTCATATCCATATTTCTGTATGCCTGTGAATCATGGACCCTGACTGCAGATTTGGAGAGAAGAGTACAGGCAGTGGAGATGAGATGCTTTCGGAGACTCCTTGGCATCTCCTACAAAGACCACATAAGCAACGAAAGCGTGCATAACAGAATCCAGCAAACCATTGGACCCTATGAGAACCTTCTAACGATCGTGAAAAAGCGTAAACTTAAGTGGTATGGGCATGTCACAAGATCCCAAGGAATTACAAAGACAGTTTTGCAAGGCACTGTCCAAGGAGGAAGAAAAAGAGGCAGACCAAGGAAGAGCTGGGAGGATAACATCAGTGAATGGACAGGCCTAGAACTCAACAAAACCCTGAGAAAGGCAGAACAGAGAGACGAATGGAGGGAACTGGTTGCTGAGTCTTTGAGGGTGCCCCCACGGTCGTCAGACTACGGGACAGATAGATAGATAGATAGATAGACATCCTTTTGAATGATAAGTTTCATGATATAGAGTGCCAAACTGATCCCAGTAAGTCTTCTTTAGAAGACAACATCCCTCTTGTAAAGACAGCGGCAGTTGCATTTTGATGGAACTTGCATTGTTCATTGCACCCCTTTTAGCTGTGCAATCTGCCCATTCGTTTCCCCAAAGACCACACTGGGATGGAATCCAGCAAATTGTATAAAGTACCACGTGTGGACAAAAAAGGAATTCAATGAACAATTTCAGTCACAATCTCACCTCTTACATTAGTACTAAAGGATTGTAAAGACTGTAGAACAGACTTGGAATCAGCACAGAATAATACTTGTAAACACGTAAAAGGAAAATTAAGCAGGAAGTTTAAGGCCATTACAATTGCAACAAGCTCTGCTGAAAAAATAGAAAAGTATTTTCTAATGTAATAAGACCTTTCAATTTTCAGAGCTGGAATTACAAATCCAGCACCCGCAACATTATTAAGTAGAGAGCCGTCTGTATAGATTTTCAAATGATTATCATAATTTTCATGTAGATGAGATCTAACAAAGGCCGGCACGACAGGCCCGTCATCTTTTTTAAGGTCAGCATAGTCTACGTCAAATTTGGCAGTGTTCAGCTGCCGTGGAGGAATAACGCTGAACGACAATCGAGGAGCAATACTTTTTGGGTTCGCACCTGATTTTTCAAACAAATCAGACGTGAAACCCCCTATTGGTGTTAAAGAGCTTATTTTCTTAGCTGTGTGTGTGTTTGTGTGTGTGTGTGTGTGTGTGTGTGTGTGTGTGTGTGTGTTGTGCCCCATTCCTCATCTTCAATAAATATTCACCGATGGTCCGACATTGCCTAGGTGATCATTGTCTCCCAGCATCAGGGATCAGACGGTGGAGTAGTGGCTGGATGAGAACGGATTTTGACTGAAAGTGACCACCGCACCCCGTGTCTCTCTCTCTCTCTCTTCTCTCTCTCTCCTCTCTCTCTCTCTCTCTCTCTCTCTCTCTCTCTCCTCTCTCCCCACCCCCCCTCTCTCTCTCTCTAAGTTTGGTGTTTTTCTTCTGTTTTTAAAAAAAAGTTTTGTTTGTTTTTCTTTGTTTTTACTATGTAAGTGTATAAGTTCTGGGTTTATTAGTATGATGTATCCCTACGGGGGGCTGTATGTGGAAAAAAGCAAAAAAAAAAAAAAAAAGCACATGGGACCTTATTCATTATCCTCAAAATAAAAGCATTTGTCATGGTCATTGGTTTATTAAATAAGGTTTATTCATTACTAAGCATGAAACAAGTATACTACGTCATTGTCATTGTCATTGTCTTCTGTGCAGGAGGGGTCTCAGTGTGGGACAAATCAGTGGCCCAGACTACTGCTTGAGGTCAGGGGTCAGCAAGGGCCGACAGCGAAAGCCATCTCTGGACAAGAACTGCCAGGGAGCCAACTGCCGCTCTGACGGGGGTGGTGGGGGTGGCGGTGGTGGGGGTGCCGCCGACCCTGCGGAGACTCACTCTGACATCAAGTTCAGAGTTCGAACCGAGGGTGGAGGTTCTGCTGATTGTAGCTGGGTGAGTGAGTGAGTGAGTGAGTGAGTGTGTGTGTGTGTGGTGAGTGATGTGTGTGTGTGTGTGTGTGTGTGTGTGTGAGTGTGTGTGTGTGGAGTGTGTGTGAGTGTGTGTGAGTGTGTGTGAGTGTGTGTGAGTGAGTGTGTGTGTGAGTGGTGTGTGTGTGTGAGTGTGTGTGTGTGTGTGTGAGTGTGTGTGTGTGTGTGAGTGTGTGTGTGTGTGATGTGTGTGTGTGAGTGAATGTGTGTGGAGTGATGTGTGTGTGTGTGTGTGAGTGTGTGTGTGTGTGTGTGAGTGTGTGTGTGTGTGTGTGTGTGCGTGTGTGTTATTGTATAATTAAACTATATAATATAAGTATATTTTCTCCCGGAGCTAACATTAGTGCCGACTCCACTAACACCCCCCCCTCCAACACCCCCCCCCTCCCCTCAAAGTAAATCCTTTGAATGAGACTATAAACCGAGGCCCTGTGTGCAAACGCACGCAGAATATCTAGCGTACACGTGGAAACCTGTCCGGCTTTTCGGAAGAGTAGGCTCTTGTTTGCCGGTGGGAACGGATGACCAAATTTACACAACTGCATACACACGGGGACTAGATGTAAACAATGCACGAGTGCTTATTCCACTATCATGGAAATAAAAGAATAGAGAAAATAATAGAGAAATACATCACTATGATGCAGAGTGGGGCAGGCATGAGTCTGTGACTAGTTCAGCCCCTCGCCCTGCAAGTTCTTCTGTAATAGGTCAAGGTAAAAATATTCTATAACCTAAGTGGTCACAGAGGAGCGAGGCATCAGAGACCTCACTTCTCTAGGGCCAGCATATTGAGGGCGGCGCCCATCTCCTCTCCCTCGCTGCTTTACCTTCCCTGACCCTAAAGAGGGCAGGTACTCATTTACAGCTGGGTGAACTGGGGGACTGTACTGAAGCCAAGGCTCGCAAACGGTCATCCATCCAATTGGTAACCACGCTCGACACTGCTTAACATTGGCTGGGGGGGAGCGAGTCTCTGACCCCTGAGCTATCCTGACCCCTGAGCTATCCTGACCCCTGAGCTATCCTGACCCCTGAGCTATCCTGACCCCTGAGCTGTGCTGTCCTCCCCAGTGACGCTGTCCCCAAGGTTCCTTCCTTCCTTCCTTCCTTCCTTCCTTCCTTCCTTCCTTCCTTCCTTCCTTCCTCGGCTAGAGCTCTGAGGGTCATCGATGCTGAGAGTTTGTCTGTGCACCGTTGTTGCCCTGCACCATGTAGGTAGCCGCATTCCGACTACGGGGAGGTATACTGGGTCTGTTTCCATAACCCACCAAACGCTGAAATAAAGTATGGGTTCTTTAAAGTGCATTTTTAAAAATCTTCTGCATGTGTATATAACGAAGGGAATCAAAGCAATGGCACGTCTGCACTTGAACTTGACCTGGGAAATCGTCATTCTCCACCCTGAAGAATAAAATATTCACCAGTCGCCGTCGTGATTCGAACCCACGACTTCATGGACGCACGGTGTTGAAGTGGATCAGTCTGAACCCCCTGGCTGAAGCGTCTGTGGGTTCCCTGTCCAAGCTGTGGCATGCTGTCTTGCCTCAGGGCTGTGGGTTCCCTGTCCAAGCTGTGGCATGCTGTCTTGCCTCAGGGCTGTGGGTTCCCTGTCCAAGCTGTGGCATGCTGTCTTGCCTCAGGGCTGTGGGTTCCCTGTCCAAGCTGTGGCATGCTGTCTTGCCTCAGGGCTGTGGGTTCCCTGTCCAAGCTGTGGCATGCTGTCTTGCCTCAGGGCTGTGGGTTCCCTGTCCAAGCTGTGCCATGTTGTGTTGTCTCAGGGCTGTGGGTTCCCTGTCCAAGCTGTGGCATGCTGTCTTGCCTCAGGGCTGTGGGTTCCCTGTCCAAGCTGTGCCATGCTGTCTTGCTCCATGTTAGATGGCTGAGGAGACAACAAGCTAGGGCTGTTTCTGCACTGGGGGGGGGGGGGGGGGGCACTGCAGTCTGCCTGCAACTACAGTTGTCTTCTTGGCAAGGGAGATGAGCTTTGCCTGTCCCTCTGTCTGTCTGTCTGTCTGTTTGTCTGTCTGTCTGTTCTCTGTGCATTTGTCTGTCTGTATATGTATCTCTCTGTCTCTGTCTCTCTCTGTCTCTGTCTCTTTTTTGTTTTTTTAATGTTTGTTTTTCTCCTACACCCCCCCCCCCCCCTCCCCTCTTAACATCTCTCTGTAGTTAGGAAATGGTTTTAAAATGGTCATGTGATTCTTTGGCGGTGTTAACTCAAGGGATACAATTTTAGAAAATCATTGTTGCCGCTGTTATCTCCCTTGCATTGTTGAGCATTCACCCCTGTCAGTTTTACAGCTACAAGTAACAACAATGAGAAAAGACGAAAACAAACAAAACGCACAGATAATAAACCAGTAAAGCCCAAACAACACCCCCCTCCCCCTGACAAACAAACGATACAGAACAAAACAAACGTAGAATACAGTCTTAGAGTGTGCGCAATTGTTTATGTTGCTTTTACAACCGTGCCTATTGTCTCCACACAGAGAAGTTATATACTTGGTATCAGTTACTCGTTAAAGCGTCACTGTGTGCAGAACTGTCTGGGAGACTACACCACTTCTTCGACATCCAAAATGTTCACCTATGAAACTAGCTGAACAGAATGAAACCACAACAAAACAAACCAGAAACATGGACAATAAAAACACGATGTCAACAGCGGTTTTGTTTCTAGTTAGCAGACGTATGAACACTAGTAATCATCATGGCTACTTCCTTTGCTGGGAAAGCCTTGCAGTATCAGTATGTGTTTGTGAACAATGCTATTATTAATAAAATACTGCCCTTTGTAACCTTTGTAAACAGTGATATCTTTAGAATACCGTCCTTTGTAACCAGTGATATCTTTAGAATACCGTCCTTTGTAACCAGTGATATCTTTAGAATACCGTCCTTTGTAACCAGTGATATCTTTAGAATACCGTCCTTTGTAAACAGTGATATCTTTAGAATACCGTCCTTTGTAAACAGTGATATCTTAAGAATACCGTCCTTTGTAAACGGTGTTATCTTTAGAATACCGTCCTTTGTAAACGGTGTTATCTTTAGAATACCGTCCTTTGTAACCAGTGATATCTTTAGAATACCGTCCTTTGTAAACAGTGATATCTTTAGAATACCGTCCTTTGTAAACAGTGATATCTTAAGAATACCGTCCTTTGTAAACAGTGATATCTTAAGAATACCGTCCTTTGTAAACAGTGATATCTTTAGAATACCGTCCTTTGTAAACAGTGATATCGTCCTTTGTAAACAGTGATATCGTCCTTTGTAAACAGTGTTATCGTCCTTTGTAAACAGTGATATAGTTTATTGTAAACAGTGTTATCGTCCTTTGATATCGTCCTTCGTAAACAGTGATATCATCCTTTGTAAACAGTGATATCGTCCTTTGATATCGTCCTTTGTAAACAGTGATATCGTCCTTTGTAAACAGTGATATCGTCCTTTGTAAACAGTGATATCGTCCTTTGATATCGTTCTTTGTAAACAGTGATATCGTCCTTTGTAAACAGTGATATCGTCCTTTGTAAACAATGATATCATCCTTTGATATCGTCCTTTGTAAACAGTGATATCGTCCTTCGTAAACAGTGATATCGTTCTTTGTAAACAGTGATATCGTCCTTTGTAAACAGTGATATCGTTCTTTGTAAACAGTGATATCGTCCTTTGTAAACAGTGATATCGTCCTTTGTAAACAGTGATATCGTCCTTTCATACTTTGAAAACAGTGATATCATACTTTGAAAACAGTGATATCATAAGAGTACTGTTCTCTTCTTGGGGAGAACTGGCCATCACTAGGAAGTGAGCATCAGGTGTCATTTTTATTTTCTGTTAACTGCGCTTTCCTCTGCGCACCTTTCACACTTTCTGCGCTTTCTGATTCTGTTTGTATCGTTGTGTGTTACCCAAGTTCTCTTTTCCTCTCTCTGTGTTACACAAGTTCTCTGTTCCCCTCTATGTGTTACACAAGTTCTCTGTTTCCCTCTCTGTGTTACACAAGTTCTCTGTTCCCCTCTATGTGTTACACAAGTTCTCTTTTCCCCTCTCTGTGTTACACAAGTTCTTTTCCACTCAATGTTACACAATTCTTTTCCCCTCTATGTGTTACACAAGTTCTCTGTTCCCCTCTATGTGTTACACAAGTTCTCTGTTTCCCTCTATGTGTTACACAAGTTCTCTGTTCCCCTCTACTGTGTTACACAAGTTCTCTTTTCCCTCTATATGTTACACAAGTTCTCTTTTCCCTCTATGTGTTACACAAGTTCTCTGTTCCCCTCTATATGTTACACAAGTTCTCTTTTCCACTCTATATGTTACACAAGTTCTCTGTTCCCCTCTATATGTTACACAAGTTCTCTGTTCCCCTCTATATGTTACACAAGTTCTCTTTCCACTCTATATGTTACACACATTCTCTGTTCCCCTCTATTGTTACACAAGTTCTCTGTTCCACTCTTATATGTTACACAAGTTCTCTTTTCCACTCTATATGTTACACAAGTTCTCTTTTCCCCTCTATATGTTACACAAGTTCTCTGTTCCCCTCTATATGTTACACAAGTTCTCTTTTCCACTCTATATGTTACACAAGTTCTCTGTTCCCCTCTATATGTTACACAAGTTCTCTTTTCCCCTCTATATGTTACACAAGTTCTCTTTTCCCCTCTATATGTTACACAAGTTCTCTTTTCCACTCTATATGTTACACAAGTTCTCTTTTCCACTCTATATGTTACACAAGTTCTCTTTTCCACTCTATATGTTACACAAGTTCTCTGTTCCCCTCTCTGTGTTACACAAGTTCTCTGTTTCCCTCTGTGTGTCTGTTTTCGTTTTCACATTATGACTGCATGTGCTTTCATTTTCACTTCCTGTGTTTTCGTTTATACTTAAGTGTTTTCATGTCGACTCTATGAGAGTTATGTTCTCCTCTAAGTGTGTTCTTTTCTTCTCTTTGTCTTTTTGTTTTTCTCTCCATATGTTCAAGGTTTTTGGTTTTTTCCTCTGTGCTTTTTGAAATATATTTGTTTGTTTCCCTCTGTTTCCCTGCTGCTGCTGGTGTTTCCCTCTGTTTCCCTGTTGCTGGTGTTTCCCTCTGTTTCCTTGTTGCTGGTGTTTCCCTCTGTGTCCCTGCTGCTGGTGTTTCCCTCTGTGTCCCTGCTGCTGTTGCTGGTGTTTCCCTCTGTGTCCCTGCTGCTGGTGGTGTTTCCCTCTGTGTCCCTGCTGGTGGTGTTTCCCTCTGTGCCCCTGTTGCTGGTGGTGTTTCCCGCTGTGTCCCTGCTGCTGGTGTTTCCCTCTGTGCCCCTGTTGCTGCTGGTGTTTCCCTCTGTGTCCCTGCTGCTGTTGCTGGTGTTTCCCTCTGTGTCCCTGCTGCTGGTGG